>OZ012738.1:493664206-494009206 GCA_963859935.3 Lathyrus sativus
TTACATCTTTTCATTTTATCCCTAATTTTTGCCCGAACTCATTCTTTTTATGGTTCGCTGGGATGCCCCTTTTTTGCCTGGATATTCTTTTTCATTCCACCGGGTCAATTTAAGCAAAGTATTTTTTAACTACGTCTGTGTTTACAGGGGATATGAAATCTTCTTCGTCTATGGTTGATAACAGTAAGGCTCCTCCGGAGAAAACCTTTCGCACGACATATGGACCTTCATAGTTAGGAGTCCATTTGCCCCTGTGATCTGTTTGTGGAGGGAGAATCCTCTTTAATACTAACTTGCCCGTTTGAAAGCTTCAAGGGTGCACCTTCTTGTCAAACGCTTTCTTCATCTGGCTCTGATACAACCTACCATATGCAAAAGATGCTAGCCTTTTCTCGTCCATTAGGCTAAGCTGATTCAATCTATTTCTTATCCATTCTGCCTCATCAAGCTTGACGTCGACCAAGACTCTCAAAGAAGGAATCTCAACTTCTAATGCTAGGACAGCTTCCATACCATACACCAGCGAGAAAGGAGTTGCCCTAGTTGAGGTACGTACCGAAGTACGGTATCCATGCAAAGCGAAGGGCATCATCTCATGCCAATCCTTATAAGTTACAACCATCTTCTGCACTATCTTCTTGATATTCTTGTTGGCCGCTTCGACAGCGCCATTCATCTTTGGACGATAGAGAGATGAGTTGTGATGCTCGATTTTGAAATTCTGGCACAATTCCTTCATCATCTTGTTATTCAAGTTCGAACCATTATCGGTAATGATTCTCTCGGGCACTCTGTAGCGACAGATGATGTCCTTCTTGATAAACCGGGCTACCACTTACTTAGTGACATTAGCATAGGAGGCTGCTTCCACCCACTTGGTGAAGTAATCAATGGCTACCAGGATGAAACGATGTCCATTAGATGCGGTGGGCTCAATCTTGCCAATCATGTCAATGCCCTACATGGAAAAGGGCCAAGGAGATGCCATGACGTTCAACGGGCTCGACGACACATGAATCTTGTCAGCATAAATTTGGCATTTATGGCATTTCTTCGCATACTTGAAGCAATCTGACTCCATAGTCAACCAATAATACCCTGCTCGTAGCAACTTTCGAGACATGGCATGCCCACCGGCGTGTGTACCAAAGGCACCTTCGTGGACCTCTTCAATAAGCAAGTTAGCTTCTTTTTCGTCCACACATCATAAAAGCACCAAGTCATAGTTTCTTCTGTAGAGTACACCATCCTGGTTCAGATAAAAGTTCCCAGCCAACCTCCTCAGAGTCTTCTTATCCCGGGTCGACGCCCCTGGCGGATACTCTTGGTTCTTGAGGAAATTCTGGATGTCATAGTACCACGGCTTGCCGTCCGAAGCTTCTTCAATGGAGAATACGAATGTCGGCTTATCAAGGCGAGAGATGACTATTCTTGGAGCATCATTCCAAAAATTCACCTTATACATCGAGGATAAAGTGGCTAAGGCATCCGCCATCTGGTTCTCTGCTCTCGGCACGTGGTGGAACTCTATCCGGTCAAAGAAAGGTAACAACCTCCTTGCGTAGTTCATGTAAGGTATCAGATTAGGTTGTCGGGTTTCCCATTCTCCCTTGATCTAATTAACAACTAGCGCTGAATCGCCATATACATCTAGATTCTTGATCCTCAGATTGATGGCTTCCTCCAACCCCATAATGCACGCTTCGTACTTGGCTTCATTATTGGTGCAAGGAAATGCCAACCTGGCAGTGAAGGGGATATGAGAACCATGAGGCGTTGTGATAATTGCCCCAATTCCACTACCGTATGAGTTAACAGTGCCATCAAATATCATTTGCCATTGGGAACCCTTCTCCAGACCTTCATCGGGTAATGGCTCATCGCAGTCCTCATCTTTAAGAACATGATGTCCTCATCAGGAAATTCAAACTTCATAGGTTGATAATCATCAATCGGCTATTCAGCAAGATACTCTGACAGAATACTCCCCTTGATAGCTTTTTGAGAAACATATTGAATGTCATACTCTGTCAAAACCATCTGCCACCTGGAAATTCTCCCTGAAAGCGCTTGTTTTTCAAAGACGTATTTGATCGGATCCATCTTTGAAATCATCATGTCTCAGGCGTTTGGCAGCCTAAGTGAGTATGCAACATGTTTTCTCCAACATTGAGTATATGGACTCACAGTCTGTGAACTTTTTACTCAAATAATATATCGCACGCTCTTTTCTTCCAGTCTCGTCGTGTTGACCAAGAACACAACCCATGCTATTCTCAAGAATCGTTAAATACATTATCCATGGTCTTCCATCTACTGGAGGTATCAGTGTCGGAGGCTCCTGCCAATATTCTTTTATTTTATCAAATGCCCTTTGGCAATTTTCATTCCAGACAACCGCTTGATCTTTCTTTAGCAATTTAAACATGGGTTCACACGTGGCCGTGAGATGAGATATGAACCGAGCAATGTAGTTCAATCTACCCAAGAAGCTACGAACCTCTTTCTCTGTTTTCGGCGTTGTCATATCTTGAATAGCTTTTATCTTTGCAGGATCGACCTTCATTCCTTTTTCACTAACAATGAACCCCAACAACTTTCTGGACCTAACACCAAAAGTGCACTTGTTCGAATTCAACCTCAGTCTGAATTTCTGTAGCCTCTCAAACAACTTCAGAAGGTTTACCAAATGTTTCTCCTCCATTTGCGACTTTGCTATCATGTCATCAACATATACTTCAATCTTGTGATGAATCATATCATGAAACAAAGTGACCATAGCCCGCTGATAGGTTGCCCCTGCATTTTTCAACCCAAAAGGCATCACCTTATAACAGAAAGTCCCCCACAGTGTAATGACCGTTGTTTTCTCCATATCCTCCAGCGCCATCTTAATCTGATTATACCCGGAAAAACCATCCATGAAGGAAAACACAGAATATTGCGCTGTGTTATCAACCAATACGTCAATGTGGGAGAGCGGGAAATCTTCTTTCGGACTCACTTTATTCAAATCCCTATAATCAATGCACATATGTACCTTACCGTCCTTCTTTGGTACCGGTACAATGTTAGCGACCCACGGAGGGTAAGTTATTACAGCAAGAAATTCGGCATCCAACTGCTTCTGGACTTCTTCTTTGATTTTCACAGCCATATCTGGTCTGGTCCTTCTGAGCTTCTGCTTAACTGGCGGACACTCTTCACGCAACGACAAGCGATGAACCACGATGTCTGTGTCAAGACCGGGCATGTCTTCATATGACCAAGAAAATATATCACTATACTCTCAGAGCATTTCAACCAATCTCTGCTTGATATCACTTTGCAACGCAGCCCCTATCCTGACATCTCTTCTGACTTCCTCAGTACCCAGGTTGACGAGCTCAATTTCCTTCTGATGCGGCAAAATGATTTTCTCTTCTTGTTTCAAAAGCCTGGCTAGCTCTTCTGGCAAGTCTTCATCTTCATCAATCTCTTCTTCAGCTTGAAATATCGAATTATCAAAGTCGAAGCGAGTCATAGACGGCTCTAGAGCGGTGTCATCTACAATGTGAAACCTGCAATGATGATGATTTAATGCTTAAAATGATTTGAAAACAACCACAAACCACATTGCCATTTTATTGTTAAAAATAAAACAGGAAAGACAAGGATCACAATATTTGAATGCAGAAATATATCCTTTGATTGATTGATAAAAAGATTGTTCAAACATAAACAATTAGGCCTTAAAGACAAATACCGCTATGCTCCGGGTAGAACATAGGGCTTTACAATAATCAGAAAAATAAATCATTACTCTTCTTTCGTCACTTGGATGATTTCTTCGACAGACCAGTTATTTAGGCTTTGTCCTGGAGTGCATGGCTAAATCCACGCGTCCATGTCGCATTCGTTGTCACCGTCTTCATCAGATATGGCATTAATCTGCTTAAAGATTACACCCCCACTGGTAAACTTGACAGGCCCCTTATAGTGCGGCACGCTCTGGGAGGAGGAAGATGGATTGTATCCCAAACCGAATTTATCTTGCTTGTTGGGGATGTTCAGCACTTGACCCCAACCTTGTGATGCCCCAGCCTTCACCACTACTTGGGCTTCCTTGAAGGATGACATGGCTACTTCAGGCGCTTTGCTCACGATTGGTGTTTTATCCTTGATTTGCACAATTTTTAAAGGCCTGGCACAATGTCTCATCGATTTCTCCATCGACCTCGACATACTTGAATGAAGATAGGTGACTAATCATTATATCTTCTTCCTCGCAAACATTGACAACACTGCCACCCACCATGTACTTCAACTTTTTGTGCAACGTAAACGTTATGGCGACTGCCGAATGTAAACAGGGACGCCCTAGCAGACAGCTGTAAGCTGGATGAATATCCATAATGTAGAATACAACGTCAAACACCTCAGGACCAACCTGGATTGGCAAAGTCAACTCCCCAAATACAGACCTCCGAGTCCCATCAAAAGCTCGTACTACCAAGTGTCACTTCCGCGAAAATAAGGTGCCGGCAGAACAGAAGAGTCGCCACCTTTTGTTATTTATCCCTCAGAACGGGAAAGGAAACGATCGGAAAAACCTAACGAAAAAGGTATAAGACAAGGTCATCGCAACCGTTGTCTGGGTTCGGGAGTCGGTTACGCAAGGGGAAGGTATTAGCACCCCTTACGTCCGTCGTACTTGACGGGATCCACGCTTGTTGTGTTTACTGGACGAGTTGGTTGTATCTATATACCTATCAAGGTTGGCTTGAAAAGAAAAGAAAAATGACTCGGCAAAGCGTCGCGCTTTATGCCTACATATTCTCATCAGAGAATGAGAAATCAGAGTCAACGTAGTTCGACCTACTACGGGTTACGGGGAAGGTGGCTCGCCAATACATCAGTATTGTGCCTACGTACTCTCAACAGGCATGAGAGATCAGAGCTTACGTAGTTCGGGATAATACGGATTACGGGAATTCAGATTCATCTGTTTTATCGAGTAAGGTTAAACAGCAGTTCTAGCAGTTAGGGACAAAGCCTGCTTGCGGTGGCGCTGAAGTTTAACGACACTCTTTTCTTCAGAAAAGCTTCCTTTGAATTATGGGCCCACGGGGCAAAAAGGTTTGAGGTTTGTTTTCTGTCTTTTACGGAAGAAGTGTTTTTTATTGTGTCTGCAATTTCAATCGCACTAAAGACTATGACCTGAGAGTGAATGCGTCGCATGTCACCCAAAGGGTGCCATACTAAACATCCAGACTGTTGAAAAGAAACTCTCCAACAATCCTTTCTCAGATAGCTTAAGGCTCGTAACGTACGAAAGAAATCATTCATGATTAATGTATCTTAAGCTGTTTTGAGATGAGAAGAGAACAGGCTCAACTACGGGGAGACTATTAAGTCCTACTGTTGTCATGCCAAGGATTCATTCTATGGTTGAGGTTTGAAATAGGGAACTCCTAGAAGTTGTCATGCATAGGTTTCAACCTAAAGTTCTAATCATCACTTCCTTATCAAAGGAAATGAGATTCCTATGGGATCATGTCAATGATACAAGAACAGATAAAGCATCAGCTTAAACAGTAAACAGTAATACAGTAAATGACTGTAAAATGCATGCAATGCAAGTGAGGGGGGAAATGTGTGTGGGGCAACATCCTCCACAAGCTCATCTCAACCTCAAGCCAGATATGAACAAATGCAATCATACAGAAGAAGGACATGCTATCAAGCAAAATAGAATAAACTGCAATCATACAGGAGAAAGTAAAACATGCTATCAAGCAAACACAAACCACATGGGCAAGGGAGTTGGGCTCTACCGAATACCCGCAAGCAAAGCCATACAGTAACAATACAAGCAGAGGGAGCAACTCAACCTCTAGTGCAATCATGCTCCTATCTTACATCAGTCTAAATATGGACTTATTCTAATGCATCAAGCAAATCAAACAAGGCACACCAACACAGAAAAGAAAGCAGACAAGAAGGCTGATCAACAACTCCCTCTCTCAATTCCAAGCCTCAGCTTTTCTGACAGCAACCCAGTCTTCAAACTTCAACCACCCTTCAAGGCTACCATCTTCCATGACAGGTATCAACTTGCTTCTCCAGGTTTCAACCTATCAAACATAAGTATCCATTTATTCTCTGTTCTTCAAGCCTCAGCTCTTCAGTCAATTCCATCTTCAGGCTTCACTTCTAACTACAAGTATCAACTTGATTCCTTCAGGCTTTCAATGCATCAATGTGAGTGTCAACTTATCTTTTATTCCTCAAGCCTCAGCTCTTCACTCAATCTCCATTGGGTCTTCAAGTGTCAACTTGTTCTTCTTGCTCTTCAACTGCAATGGCAATGCTCAAGGAATCATCCTCTTCCACACTCTTCAATGAAGTCCTCATCTTCAAACTCAAGTCCAACATCTTTCAAGATACTCAAACCAGAATACAATTGATTTAACAGAGAGTGGAAATGATAAACAGCTTATTGACAACCAAAGGAAGCCTATAAGGGTTCATCATTATGAGAGACTGGTTCCCTCAAAGTTCTACTTCCCAGATAAAGCCACTCATCCCTCCAAAGGAGGGCTGTGAATATCTTAGAAGGACTTTTAGTCATTGGGAGGAATGGAAGCACAAGATGCTTTCCATATTTGTGAAAGAAATCATTCTAGTTCTAAGGCTCTCCCTAGGTCTCCTATCTCCTAAATCTTCATCAGACACCTTCAGGCACAAGCAATTCCAAAGCTCCAAGCAACTACAAGCAACTTCAAGCATCCTCACCTTGTCTTCAACTTGTCTTCAATCTCAACCAAAGGCAAACAAAGCAAAACCCTAATCTAAGGGAACTAAAGGAGTTAATCTAGTTGAGTTAGTGCCTTAGAATCATCCAAAACTAGCACCTAAACTAAAAATCAATCAAAAATAGGAAACTATCCTATAAATTTCTACAAAAATTCCTAAGGGATCCTAATTCAATTAAGAATGCCTCATACAAAAATCAGGGACTAAATCATCTATTAAGCCCTAAAATTAAATCCTAAATCCAAAGGTATCAACCATAAACCCTAAAAATGGAGCACCTAAATATCAATCAAGAAAGCACACCTATTTTCATCAAACAAATGTGAGAAAAATACTATGGGAGCATACATGACTAACCTAATCACACACAAAAAATTAGGATCAAAATCATCACCACATGATCAAACAAAATTCCACAAAATTATGTATCAAACATAGTCATTTTAATATCAATTAAAATATAAAATTCCCATAAAATCATAAAATGCATGAAACGAAAGTATTTTTTATCTAAAAAATACTAGACTCAATCATGAGAAAAATGCAAAAAGAATGGGGTTAATTGGATTAATTTTCAATTTTATATGATTTTAACAAGAACCATGAATAAAATGAAAAAATAATGAAAATCAAAATAAAATAAACACACGCGCGGTGCAAATAGCAATGACAATCAGTTCATATAATGAATTGGGCTCGCTGGGGGTGTGGATAACAGTTTGAACTTAAGCCCAAAACCAACTAGTAAGTGAAACGCATCTTTTCACTTACTCAGACTCCTTCATGAATTCCAATTAATCCTGGCCGTTGGATCACTCTTCTAGTCAAAGTCCTCACCACATCCAATGGTGCTAACATCATCTTCTTCGTTTGAACCAAAAATGGAGGGAGAACGCCATTGAAACAGAGCTCAAACATCAACCTTCTCCTTACTGGGGCTCCCTCAAATCTCCATCAAAATCCATGATCTAAAGCACTAAATCACTCTAAATCTCCCCCTGAATCTAACCCTAGCCTCAGAATTCATTGAATCAACCTCTAACCTAAAACACGATCAAGAATCAAAATTATGCTATGGCCTCAATTGTCACCATTCTTCAAATTGTTTGGTCTAAAATGTTCACCATGTTACACTGATCAATTCTTGCTATAATACTCATATTATCTCTCAATATCCAGCATGTTCTTGATCCAAACAGAAATTGTGTCACCTCATTGATCATCATGAAATCTTCTCTAAGTTTCCAGAAACGATCTCCTAACCACATACTATCAATCTAACCTAACAAATTGACCTAATTCTTCTTAAATTAAGGTGAGGAATAAAAGTTACCAACCTGTGAATTCTTGAGTAACAGATGCAGCAAACCTTCACTTCAACCCTTCTACTGCTCCAAAATTGTTCAATGTATCAAGTTCTTGCTTCTGTATGCAAGAGAATTGATGGAAAACGCCTGGAACTCCAAATTCGATGATGACTTGCAGGTGCTGAAAATCAATTGCAAGAACACGATCCTTCAAGGCTTTGGCTATGGAATTGATCTGGAATCATTCAGTGTCCTCCATAGAAGTTGTTGAAATCAAAAGAAAGGAAGAAGATGGTGTGGAATGCAGAATTCGATTTCAATTTGCAATGAACAAAGTGAAGTTGCAAACTCTTTCCTCTCAATCAATTCTCACCAACCTTGCACTTGAACCCCTTCTAATCAATATATAGGACATGTTGGACCTCTCTAGAACCTTCTGGAATCATCCAAGGAGATGTTGAATTTCTCATGTCATCCAAAATTTCATCTCATGCCATACTCACCCCAATTCTGTTTCCCTTGTTGCAGTAGCTTGTTGTGATCCTAAAATCTCCCCAAGTGAGATATTAGAGGTGTTACAAGGCCTTGGCAGCTTGTGTATTGATCTCTCATGTGTTTTGCAAATGTTACTTAATATGCAAGCAACTACCTTTCAAAGCAAGTCCACAAATTAGTTCTCAAATCAAAATTGTGGCTAAACCAATGTTCTTAAAATGTTTTTTAGAGTCAAAATGATATATTACATGCCATGGTTTGGATGTGTAGGTTGAAAATATCAATTTCCAACTTTGATTCATTTAACTTATACCCTTATTTTAGGTCATTTTTGCAACTTTGGGCTACAAGCATTTCCAATATCTCATTACCTCCTTAATAGCATTAAAACATCATTTTGAAAAAGTTTGATGTTGAACATTTTTCCATTTGAAGCTTGGAAATAGGAGTTATGGCCTTATGCTTGAAATGACCTGTAATCTCCAAATGACCAAAATGCCCTTGACTTGTCAAAGCCATAACTTGAGTTCTATAAATCCTATCAAGGACTTCTAGTACTATCTAGAAAGCTAAGAGGATAAGGAACAACATTCATGTTGACCAAAAGTCCATAGGAATCATCCTTCTTGGGAAAACGTTTGATGCAAGTTGGGTAACTTTCAAGCCCCCAAATTCACATACCTCAGATGACCTGTAACTTGTCAAAGTCATAACTTGAGTTCTACAAATCCTATCAAGGACTTCTAGCACTCAAATTAAAGCTAATACCATGCTATAAAACATTCATGTTGGGGGAAAGATGAGATGACAATCACTTCTTGAGCTAAACTGCCTTGAAGATAGGGGTCAAACTAGGGGATTTTACACTGTCAAGCCTTAGAAACCCTAGCTTGAAACTTCTCAAACTCTTCAATCATGATGAGTTGACCTTGGAATCATCCTTATAGCATCTAAATGCATCACTCCATGATCACATGGCCCTTGGATTAGGTCTCAACCTTGTCCAAATCATCAGTTGACCTAGGGTTAGCCCAGTCAAACCCTAACTGCACCACTCATGGTTGAGTCTTCTTAATCTTGCACAATGACCTATCTAGGCCTCATGATGGCTTTCTAGACATCACATAAGCTCTCTCAAGGCTTCAAGTCCACACTCCTGGCTTCAGAATCATTTGAGGTCTTCCCACAACTCTCAAGTTAGGAGGCACACACCCTTGGTTTCAACCACTCTCTCTGGGGATATTTTAACTTCTCTGACAAGGATATCAACCCTTGAACACTTGAATAAGCTTCTTAACTAGCCTCAAAGTCTTGCCTAGCTCTTGATTGGTAATCATACCTCTTGATCTCCTGCGTACATGTCAATGAAATGCAAATGATAATGCTAATGTGAATGAAATGAAACATAAGCTAGGTAAAGAAGAGTTGGGCAAATTTTGAGGTGCAACAGCTGCCCCTATTCAAACGGCTTGAACCTGACTGGGTGAGCAGCGAACGACTCTCAACCAATCAAGGTATGAGACGGTTGAATACCGATAAACCCGGAAATTTGCCAACTGCACAAGTACACGGTACCCTGATGGGAACAAATCTTCGAAAACTGGAATATTAGCTGCACGGCAACTAGCTGGGGGATTGGTCACACGATAACCAATGATACATGGTCGATAATGCCGTCAGGCATCAAGATTCCTCGGGACTCATCAGGTTAACAATCAAGTCAATCATGCCGTCGGGCATTTAAAGAAATCTTTGGGCATCAGCCGGACTTCATCAGTAAGTCGGGAATAGAATTCTCGGTCAATCATGAACCAATTGGGGATATCTAACTTCTACCATCAGGCACTCTGCATCAGCTGAGAGAACTGCTTCTTCAATATGGTTGGACTTCAATCATCAAGTCTTCAGGGGGAGTTTCAACTTCACTGTTCGGAAACCTGCTGGGGATGACGAATCTCCACTGGGGATTCTGGAGAACTATCAAGTACTCTGCTTCGGGAATCCAGAAATCATTCTAGATGAGTCAACTCTGCTGAGGACATCAAGAATCATCTTGAACAAATAACTCTGTGGGGACTTCAAGAATCATCCTGAGCCCATAACTCTGCTGGAGATTTCGGGAATCATCCCGAGCACTCACTCTGTCGGGGGATCTAAGCATCAACTTGAGCAACCCGCTCTGGCGACTTCACTGGGGATTCCAAGAATCATCTTGTGCGAACGAATTTGCTGGGGAATTCAAGAGTCATCTTGAGCAAGCGACTCTGCGGAGGAACACCTGCAAAACAAGAACAGTAACGACCTAGCTCATGTTTCATATGCATATGCTTTGGCAATGGCGCAATGTTCCACACGGTGGAAATGCTACGCGTTTATGATAAATGCTATGCAATCATGCAAAATGCTACGATCCCGTTAGCAAAATAAATGCTGAAGGGAGGATCCTCCTGTCAAGGAGAAAGAAACACTCTGGTGGAGAGGAGGAATCATCCTGCCATGGAGAAAAGGTCACGCCGATCTCAATCGGACTCCGCATGGGGAAGCAAACTTCAGTTGACTGCTTCAGGGGAACGAAGCTCTACGAGAACCTGGACCTGCTGAGGAAAGCGATGTCAATCGCCGAGATAAACTGCACGGCGTTTGCAGCCAACCTTCCTGGAGGTAACGACTCCAGTGGGGAAATACAGCATCAGCTATTCAACACTCTACTGGAGAGAACCAATCATGGCCCGAACTGCTTTCCCAGGACTCGGCTCTCTTGGGGGACTGCGAACTCGGCTGGGGAAGAAAGAATCATCCTGCTTGCCCGGGAGAGCACGACTTTGTGGGGAATTTCCATTCTGCTGGAGACTTCAGTCTGGGACTATCGATTGTTGCACACTTCAGTATGTGACTCAGCTGGGGAGACGACATTCCTTCAGGATGCATCTGATTGGGGAGAGAATCTTCTCTGCCTGGGGAGACATATCAATGTTTGACGATCTCCTGTTCGGACTCTACGAGGAGAGGCTGCTAAACTTTGTCGGAGAAGGAGGAATCATCCTGCTTGGGGACGCGTACGGCGCACTGCCTGGAATATGCTATACCTGCACCAACACAAACAGACAAGATACCCTTCTCAAAGGGACCTATCAAGGTTATCATCTTATGACAATGTTCGAGTAATTCATTGTTTCAACAATCAGTGGCCTAGGCCAGTAGGTTTATGTATGCGCATTTTATCAAAAACATCGGCGTTCCTTTTCGCAAACAAAACAGATAAGTGCTAAACAAACAAACAGAATTGCTGAATAGTATACATTTTATTGATAATGAACCCCTGAATGGGTAAAAATGTTTTACAACGGATGCAAGCCCCTGGAATGAGGAAGCCGCGCAAAAATAAAACATAAATATACATCAGTATATACACAAATGTCGGCAACAAGGCGTAGACGAACACCATGAGTTGATCCCTCTATGACCCACTCGACTTCGATACCTCTCCGACGCTTCAGCTTCAGAAGAGATTGATTCAGATAAACGGCCCTCAGGTATTCCAAACCACTAAACACTGAAAGTCCACACGCGGAACGCAATCATTTGCTTTTTCAAATCCCTAACTTTTGCCTGAATCGCCCTTCCGGGTTTTCGATTCACCGGGATACCCTTTTTTGCCAAAGTCGCCCTTCCGGGTTTTCGACTTTGCGGGTGTACATTTTTTCAATTTATATCCCTAACTTTTGCCCGAACCTTTTTCCTTTTTTATGGTTCGCCGGGATGCCCCATTTTTGCCTGGATACTCTTTTTCTTTCCGCGGGTCATTCTTTAAGCAAAGTATTTTTTTAATTGCGTCCGCGTTCACCGGTGATGCAAAATCTTCACCATCCATCGTGGATAACAACAAAGCTCCTCCCGAGAAGACCTTGCTGACGACGTACGGACCTTCGTAATTGGGAGTCCACTTGCCCCGGTGATCGGAGTGTGGAGGAAGAATCTTCTTCAGGACGAGATCACCCGTCTGAAAGCTTCTAGGACGCACCTTCTTATTATAAGCTTTCTTCATTCGGCTTTGGTACAGACGACCATACGCAATTGATGCTAACCTCTTCTCGTCCATCAGGCTGAGTTGGTTTAGTCGGTTTTTAATCCACTCTGCCTCATCGAGTTTCACGTCAACCAAAACTCGCAAAGAAGGGATCTCCACTTCTAACGGTAGGACAGCTTCCATACCATACACTAAGGAGAAAGGAGTTGCCCCGGTTGACGTACGTACCGTCGTACGATAACCGTGCAATGCAAATGGCAGCATCTCGTGCCAATCCTTGTAGGTCACAACCATCTTCTGAACAATCTTCTTTATGTTCTTATTGGCCGCTTCAACGGCGCCATTCATCTTCGGCCGGTAAGGAGATGAGTTGTGGTGTTCAATCTTGAAACTCTGGCACAACTCCTTCATCATCTTGTTATTCAGATTCGAACCATTATCAGTAATGATCCGCTCGGGAATTCCGTAACGACAGATGATATCCCTCTTTATGAATTTAGCCACCACCTGTTTGGTCACATTAGCATACGAGGCTGCCTCCACCCACTTGGTGAAGTAGTCGATAGCTACTAGAATGAAGCGATGACCGTTAGATGCAATGGGCTCGATCTTGCCTATCATGTCGATGCCCCACATGGAGAACGACCATGGGGAGGACATGACATTCAACGGGCACGGCGGCACATGAACTCTATCAGCATAAATCTGGCACTTATGACATCTCTTCGTGAATTTAAAGCAATCCGATTCCATCGTCAGCCAGTAGTATCCTGCTCTCAGGATCTTTCTCGTCATAGCATGCCCGCCGGCGTGCGTACCAAATGTGCCTTCATGGACTTCTTCCATAAGCATACTCGCTTCTTTCTCATCTACACATCTGAGTAGCACGAGATCGTGGTTTCTTTTATACAACACTCCATCAGGATTGAGATAAAAATTTCCAGACAGCCTCCTCAGAGTCTTCTTATCCTGGGTTGACGCTCCCTCGGGATACTCCTTAGTCATAAGGAAGGTCTGGATATCATGGAACCATGGCTTGCTATCGGAGGCTTCCTCGATCGCAAAGACGAACGCAGGTCTATCAAGACGAGAAAGGACAATTCTTGGAGCTTCATTCCAAAAATTGACTTTATACATCGAAGCCAACGTGGCTAAGGCATCAGCCATCTGATTTTCTGCTCTGGGCACATGATGAAGTTCCACTCGATCAAAGAACGGAAGCAGCCTTCTGGCATAGTTCATGTACGACACCAAATTCGATTGACGAGTCTCCCACTCCCCTTTAATCTGGTTGATCACAAGTGCCGAGTCACCATATACGTCTAGGCTCTTGATTCTCAAATCAATTGCCTCTTCTAGACCCATGATGCATGCTTCGTACTCCGCTTCATTATTGGTGACTGGAAACGTCAGTCTCGTAGTGAACGGGATGTGGGATCCATAGGGGGTCGTGATGATCGCCCTAATGCCACTTCCATAAGAATTAACCGATCGAATATCAATTTCCACTGGGATTTCCTATTTGGCCCCTCGTCGGGCAACGGTTCATCGCAATCTTTCGCTTTGAGAAACATGATATCCTCATTAGGGAATTCAAATCTCATCGGCTGATAATCTTCGATCGGCTGTTCGGCAAGGTATTCAGACAATACGCTTCCCTTGATGGCCTTCTGGGAAACGTACTGAATTTCATGTTCCGTCAACACCATTTGCCATCGGGCAATCCTGCCCGAAAGCGCTTGCTTCTCGAAGACGTACTTGATCGGATCCATCTTCGAAATTAGCATGGTGGTGTGGTTGAGCATGTACTGTCGTAAACGTTTGGCACCCCAGGCTAGTGCACAACACGTCTTCTCCAGCATTGAGTAACGAGATTCACAGTCTGTGAACTTTTTACTCAAGTAGTAAATGGCATGCTCCTTTCTGCCCGTCTCGTCGTGCTGACCAAGAACACACCCCATGCTATTCTCAAGAACTGTCAAGTACATGATTAGAGGTCGTCCAGCCACTGGGGGTATCAAGATCGGAGGTTCCTGCAGATACTGCTTTATCTTATCGAATGCCTTCTGGCAATCCTCGTTCCAGATAATCGCCTGATCTTTCTTTAACAGTTTGAACATCGGTTCACACGTGGCCGTGAGCTGAGAGATAAACCTTGCAATGTAGTTTATTCTCCCCAAGAAACCATGAACTTCTTTTTCAGTCTTTGGCACCGGCATTTCTTGTATCGCTTTTATTTTCGCAGGATCAACCTCGATGCCTCTTTCACTTACGATAAACCCCAGTAACTTTCCGGACCGTACTCCGAAAGTACACTTGTTAGGATTCAGCCTCAACCTGAACTTCCTAAGCCTCTCAAAAAGCTTCAGCAAATTGACCAGATGTCCCTCCTCCATTTGGGACTTTGCAATCATGTCATCAACATAGACTTCAATCTCATGATGAATCATATCATGAAATAAAGTAACCATTGCTCGTTGGTAAGTGGCCCCTGCGTTCTTCAGACCGAAAGGCATTACCTTGTAGAAAAATGTTCCCCAAGGAGTGATAAACGTAGTTTTCTCCATGTCCTCCAGCGCCATCTTGATCTGATTGTAGCCGGAGAAGCCATCCATGAACAAAAATACGGAGAACTGAGCTGTATTGTCGACCAACACATCAATATGCGGGAGCGGGAAATCATCTTTAGGGCTCGCCCTATTCAAATCCCGATAATCAACGCACATTCGCACCTTACCGTCCTTCTTCGGTACAGGTACTATGTTGGCGACCCACAGAGGGTAAGTAGTGACCGCTAAGAAGCCAGCATCAAGCTGCTTCTGCATTTCTTCTTTGATCTTAATGGCCATATCTGGTCGCGTCCTCCTAAGCTTTTTCTTAACGGGAGGACAATCTTCTCACAGCGGCAAGTGGTGGACCATGATGTCAGTATCAAGTCTGGGCATATCTTCGTATGACCAAGCAAAGACGTCACTATACTCTCTTAGCATCTCGATCAATCTCTGCTTGACATCACTCTGCAATGCAGCCCCTATCCTGACGTTCCTAACAAGTTCTTCAGAACCCAAATTCACAATCTCGATCTCCTCTTCATGAGGCAGAATAACTTTCTCTTCTTGTTTCAACAAGCGGGCCAACTCTTCAAGAAGGTCTTCGTCTTCATCAATCTCTTCTTCGGCTTGATAGATCGGGCAATCAAAGTCGAAGTGAGTCGTAGAAGGTCCAGAGTCGATGTCATCTGTTATGTGGATCCTGCAATAACAAGGGTTAAGCTTAAAACAAGGATATGTAGGTTAGCTCAAACCCCATTGCCATTTTATTGTTTTTCAAAACAAATATAAAACAGGAATAACAGAGATCATAATATTTGAATACGAAGAAAAACGCCTTTTGATTTATTGATAAAATGCACGTACATAATCAAACAAGGCCCTGACAATAAAACCACTATGCCCCGGGTAGGACATAGGGTTGTACAATGATTGGAAAAAGTAAATCATTACTCTTCGCTTTTCATCTGGATGATATCCTTGACGGACCAATTGTTGAGGCTCCCGCCTGGCTTGCTTGGCTGGATCCAAGAGTCTAAGTCACAGTCGCTATCTCCGCTGTCTTCAGACAATGCGTTGATGCTTTCAAATATCACCCCGCCACTGGTAAACTGGATCAGCCCTTTACCTCGCGACGCACTGCTAGAAGAGGAGGCTTCAGCTCCAGGAGAATATCCCAACCCAAACTTGTCTTGCTTGTTAGGTATCTCCAAAATTTGCCCCCAGCCTGGGGTAGATCCGGCCTGGACAACAGCCCGAGCTTCCTTGAAGGAGGAGAGAGTCATCTCTGGCTTCTCAGTGATCGCAGGAGCTACGTCCTTGACTTTAACAGCTTCGAACGCTTGGCATAGGGTTTCGTGGATCTCCCCATCCATCTCAACATACTTGAAGGACGACAAATGGCTCACCATTATGTCTTCCTCGCCACATACGGTTACGATGCTACCTCCGACAGCATACTTGAGTTTCTGGTGCAACGTGGAGGTCACGGCACCCGCCGAATGGATCCATGGCCGGCCCAAGAGACAGTTGTAGGCAGGCATGATGTCCATAATGTAAAAGACCGCGTCGAATGTTTTCGGACCAACTTGGATTGGCAACGTCACCTCCCCGAAAACATGTCGTTTGGTTCCATCGAACGCCTTCACAACCAGATCACTGGGTGTGTAAATCACTCCACGAGTATCTAACTTCATTAATTCCTTCTTCGGAAGAACATTGAGTGATGACCCTGTGTTGACCAACACATGAGACATGATCATTCCTCTACACTCTATCGAGATGTGCAGGGCGCTGTTGTGGTTCCTCCCCTTCGGCGTCAGCTCCAGGTCAGTGAACCCTAACCCATTTCCAGCATTCACGTGGGTTACGACCTCTTCCAGCTGGTTTACCGATATTTCCTGTGGTACATATGCGGTGTTCAACACCTTCAGCAGTGCGTTGCGATGTGTTTCAGAACACAACAACAGGTTCAGGATGGAAATCTTCGAGGGTGTCTGATGGAGATGATCCACGATCTTGTAGTCACTCTTTTTAATCAACCTCATAAATTCCTCAGCGTCTTTAACAAGTAAGTCTTTTTCTACCCCACGAGGGATCTCTTTGACGACTTTACTCTTCCCTTTATCGGTTGCATCAGCTCTGTCCGCTTTATCCGCCACGACCTCAAGTGGTGCAAACACTCTTCCACTGCGAGTAATACCACTGATTCCTGCAAGGTTCTCCACAGACGACCCAAACGGTTCTAGCTCCAACTTCTGTCCATTGCAGTAGACCTCGGCCCCGTAATGCCATGGGATAGAATTAGTGCTTTCGAAGGGTATCGGCCCAGCTTTGGTGATGGTAATCGTGGGTGGTCTGGGTGCAGAAATAGTTATCGTCTGGCGAGGGATGGTGATGGTGGCAACCTCATCATCTTGCTTCAGCATTACCTCTCCCGATCCACATTCGGCCCTCCGGCTAAACTGTAGTATCCCTTCAGTCATCAGACTTTGAATTCCTTCTATCAACTGTTCACATCCATCAGGACTTGTCGCACAGCCCATACACAGCTCTCCGCATCCTGGAAAGAAACCTCTTTTCATCAGCTTAGCTTTAACGAAGCTAAGCGGCGTCTTCAGATATTTGACGTCAGTCAACAAATCCAAACTCTCGTCTTCAATAATGGCGTTTACTCCACCTCCCCTATGATTCGGCATAGGGTTCTTCGTGACGTTTGGCACATTATCTGAGAAGTTGATGATCTTAGCGTCCACCATGTCCTGCACTTTGTGCTTGAAGGATTTGCAATTCTCTATTGTGTGGCCTGGTGCCCCTGAGTGAAACTCACAAGTTGCATTCGCGTCATAACCTGGCAGAGGTGCCCCTGTCAAGGGAGCCAAGGTTCTCTTCTGGATTAACTGTAACTGGAGCAAAGTCTGTAATAGCTGAGCGTAGGACATGGGCGGCGTCTTAAGGTTACGGCTCGATAGCGGTGCCCTGTTCTGATACTTTCTGTACCCTTGTTGATTCGGCTGCTGCTACTGTTGCGGCTGCTGTGGCTGTTGAACTGCCGGGATAGTTATGCTGGCCACCTGCTGGTGAGGGCCTTTACCCTTCCTTTGAGCGTTGATCACGGCGCTCGTTTCTCCTTCTCGTCTTTTGCCACCATAAGGTTTCTTTCCTCCTCCTCCGGATGAGGACGAATCACCTTGAATTTTCCCCAGTTTGATCCCATTTTCAATGTGCTCACCCGTGATAATGAGATCTGAGAAGGTTCCAGACATACCGCTGACCAATTTCTCATAGTAAACCCCTGGGAGGGTAGCTACGAACATCTGCACAAGCTCACGTTCAACCATCGGCGGCTGAACCCTGGCTGCCAATTCACGCCACCGCTGGGCGTATTCCTTAAACCCTTCGTTGTTCCTTTGCGACAGATTCTGCAGTTGGACTCGGTTCGGGGCCAAGTCACTGTTGTATTGGTAGTGGTGCACAAATGCTTCAGCAAGGTCCTTCCACGTGCGCACACTGGTAGGCTCCAGACTCATGTACCATTCGAGGGATGGCCCGGATAGACTGTTCTGAAAGAAGTGCATCAGCAACTTCTCGTCCTCAGAATGAGCGGACATTTTCCGGTAATATGATCTCAGGTGGACGCGAGGGCAAGTGGTGCCCTTGTACTTTTCAAAGTCAAGTACCTTGAACTTGGGAGGCACCTTGAAATCAGCAATCAGTCCCAACTTGGACATATCAACACCCAGGGTGTTCTGGTTCTCGATATTTCTCATCTTATCCTCGAGTGCCTTGAACCTAAGCCGTGCTTCAGCAGTCAGCTCCCCTTCAGCACCTCTCTGAGAGAACACATCATCCTGACGATCATCTAACCACAGCTGAGGCCCATACAGATTCCCAACGCCTGCATTGCCGTTGCCCAATCCAACATTGACGTTAGCTTCAAGACTCCCATTACCGACGCCCGTCGTATTACCGTTGAGTCCCATGTTAGCTATCACATTGCCGTTGGCACTGCCATTCCCCCCGGTCACGGGGACGCCATTCTGAGGAGTTTCAACAGGTGGAGGGGTTGGCACAGTCCCACCATGGAGTACGCCATTGCTATTAACCCTTGAGATCAGAGGTTGAACCAAGGTTCTGAGCTGATCCTGGCCATTGGCGACCGCTTGCATGAGCTCCATGAAACGGTCCATCCTTTCTCGGAGTTCCTGAACGTCAGTTTGCATTTGCTCCATAATTCTGGTTTGATTTGCTCTAGTCGGATAGCAGTGGATCGGTCTCTGATCAATCCTGGAACAACCTGAAACAACCTGTGAACACAAAAGGGTTAGGAAAAACGACAAAGTGCTCGTCATGCAAATGCTTCATGCAAATGCAAACGTGTGTTTGTGCGTTAGGGAGGTATCCCCCGATCCTAGTGCCTGAGTGCCAGTGCTGATAATAAGAAGTCTGAGTCCAGTCGTGGAAATAACATCTCATATATAAAGAAAGCCCATCAAGGCAGTACACGACATCAGTGAGTACAAGCAGAATCAATAGCATAACCTCGACCAACAAGCCTGGTGATGGTCAACATACAACGATGATCAAATAAAAGGAATACAAATAGTCAAGCACGACCACGGGCGCGAAACTCTTCTAACAACCCCTTCGTTTCTGGATGATCAGGCCGAGTGAGCAACCCTTCGACGAGTAACTCCCTCTGCATAATGGTGTATTGAAGACCTTCGACCGAATCTTCCCATGCTCCTTCGCCGAAACAATCTTCTAACTTCCGCTTCTTGGATTCAAACGCCAGTTTGTGCTCCTTCAAGTTAGCAAGAGCATTGTTGAGCTGGCCTTTAGCGGCATATCTGCGAGCGGTTTCTTCATCAAACCTCTTCTCACTAGCCTTCACCTGGGCTTTCAGCTTGGAGATCTGTTGCATCAGCTTATCTTCCCGCTCTTTCCTGTTGGCTAGGGTGGCCTTCCAATGCTGGTTAAACTTGGATATCCTCCGATACGCTTCGTCCAAGTACTGCTTCTTCGTGACCAGTACATCATTGACAGCTTTGAAGTCTCGACCCATGCGCTCACGCTCAGCTATCTGTTTAGTCAAATTTGTCCCCAGCTGGTTCACCAGCTCGGTCTGCCTCTTGAAGGAGTGAACGACTTCGTTTCTCTTGCTCCTGAGCTGAGCCAATTCTTTCTCCAGTTCTTCATTTGCCTTCTTCAATTCATCTCTCTCAGCTAACACCTGATTATGCTGCTGAATGGGCACGGTAGTAGGCTCTTCAATCACTGGAGGGCTTTCTGGCTTGGCAGGAAGAAACGACATCCCTATAGCATCTGCTCTGGCTCTGATCCACGTCACATACGGAGGATAGGCTTGGCTATTGCTTCTCCCCAACAATGGTTTTCCCCTCTTACTGATGCCATTCCAAGCGCGCTAAAGCTTAGATAACATATCCCCCTCTAGAAGACCAGTGAGGTACAGAGATTCCTGCACCTCTTCATCCTTCGGCGGAGCTCTCAAAGCATACGCGAACTGTCGGACCAGCAAAGACGGATTATAGTTTATGCAGCCCTTCCTGCCTATCAGAGGCACGTTCGGAAACCCGCTGCAGCTAAAGATAATCTTGGTACCCAACCTATCTCTGTCAAACCAGTCAATATCCTCTGCAGATAGACTCATCAAACGCTCGGACCACTCAGTTGTGGCTGCAGACGAAACAAAGGGACCCCTCTTGGGCAGATGACTATCAATCCATTTATAGAGCAGGGGTACACAGCATGAGACATTCTTGCCCCTTCTGTTCTCATTTTTGTAGTGGATGGAATGGTAGACATCTCCTATCAAGGTAGGGACTGGATTCCCTGAAGCAAAGATGCGGAAGGCGTCGAAGTCTACAAAATCGGGCATATTGGGGAACAGAATGATGCCATATATGCACAGAGCGAGAATGGCATTGAACACGACCCAACATCCGTCTTTGGCGCACTGCTGAGCCTTTCCCACTAAGAACTGCAAGGAGAAACCGGGAACCTTGTTCCAACTAGACAATACCAACTCGGAGGCATCCAAATGAAGTGAAGGAGCTAGACTAGCCAGATCAGGCTCAGCATCCATATGAACAAAAGGCATATGCCTCTTGATAGGCACACCTAACAAATCAGCATATTCCTCTAACGTAGGTGCGAGAACAAAATCCTGGAAAGTGAAGCATCTCAACGGAGGATCGTAGAACTGCAGCAGAGCGTGCAACCCATTCAACTCGAACGCATAAGGTTTACGAACCAAACTGAGCAATTTGTCGTAAGATTTTCTGAACTCATCTCTCACAGAATCATCTGCTAAAGCAATCAAACCAGTCAGCTGAACCACATCAGGGGCAGGGAGCTTGTAAGCCACGGTCTTCCTCAGAGAACCCATAACAATACAGTAGAAGGCCAGAAATCCTGAATCGGGGGAAACAGTACCTGCAACACAGACACACGTTAATGAAATGCAAATGAGTATGCAAAGCAATGTAAAATGCAATCATGCAGCAGGAGATCGAGGCAACTATGCTATGGAGATTCTGTATCAACAAAGCCATAATCCTGCTCTATCAAGAACAACCACTATCTCGGATAAGAAGAAAACCCTGGTATCGGACCACAAATTCGCTCTGTCAAGAACACACACACATAGGACCATAAATCTGCTCTGTCAAGAACAAACATCTGATAATAAGGACCTCTGATGCAAGACCAAAACTCTGCTCTGTCAAGAACACACATCTGATAAAGGACTTCTGATACATGACCGAAAACTCTGCTCTGTCAAGAACAAACATCTGATAATAAGGACCTCTGATACAGGACCAAAACTCTGCTCTGTCAAGAACAAACATCTGATTATAAGGACCTCTGATACAGGACCAAAACTCTGCTCTGTCAAGAACAAACATCTGATGATAAGGGCCTCTGATACAGGACCAAAATTCTGCTCTGTCAAGAACAACCATACATCTGATAATGAGATCCTCTGATCCCAATCATAAACCTGCTCTGTCAAGAACAAATACATCTGATAATAAGGCCCTCTGATACAGGACCAAAACTCTGCTCTATCAAGAACAAACATCTGCTGATGTGATCCTCTGATCCCAATCAAAAACTTGCTCTGTCAAGAACAACAAACACATCTGCTGATGAGATCCTCTAATCCCAACCAAAAACCTGTTCTGTCAAGAACAAATACACATCTCTGAATATAAGGTCCTCTGATACAGGACCAAAGCTCTGCTCTGTCAAGAACAATCATGTATCTGATGATGAGGACCTCCGGTACCAACAAAATTGATTCACTATCAAGAAAACCAGGTAATCTGAAAGTCAGGGTTTCCTGCAACAAACCCACCCCTGCTCACAGGTATGGACCTAAACTGACTCAAGTTCGGCATCCTATGAGGTCATCAGCGTCACAGACATTCAAGAGGGGTGATACGATACCTAGAAGGTGTGGCATCACCAGCTCATGAAGCGGCCTCACTCGGCTGAATCCCAAATGATCGGTCCCCAGAGTCGATAATCCTCCAAACCAACAACCCCCTCAACCCAAAGGGTTGAAAAAGAAGTCAACCGGGAGAACCTCGTCTGAGCGTGGATTTCATGAGACACTAGTGCCTGCCAAGCAAGCACGCGCCCATTAATTTCCATAACTAATGCTATGTTCACTCAAGCCTGGGTCTGGCTTCTCACTCATCAGAATGCCCCTCCCACAACAGCATAGATAATCATATCAAACTGAAAATAAAGTGCGGGAAATAAAATGCGATAAATAAACACAACCCAACAAGTAATCATACAAGTGCTAGGATTGACTCTCGCAGGGGACGTCGGATCCCCAAACTGACTCACATACGGGACGTTGGATCCTAGGAAACTATCAAGTCCCCAGCAGAGTCGCCAGCTGTCGCTTCCGCGAAAATAAGGTGCCGGCAGAACAGAAGAGTCGCCACCTTTCGTTATTTATCCCTCAGAACGGGAAAGGAAACGATCGGAAAAACCTAACGAAAAAGGTATAAGACAAGGTCATCGCAACCGTTGTCTAGGTTCGGGAGTCGGTTACGCAAGGGGAAGGTATTAGCACCCCTTACGTCCGTCGTACTTGACGGGATCCACGCTTGTTGTGTTTACTGGACGAGTTGGTTGTATCTATCTACCTATCAAGGTTGGCTTGAAAAGAAAAGAAAAATGACTCGGCAAAGCGTCGCGCTTTATGCCTACGTATTCTCATCAGAGAATGAGAAATCAGAGTCAATGTAGTTCGACCTACTACGGGTTACGGGGAAGGTGGCTCGCCAATACATCAGTATTGTGCCTACGTACTCTCAACAGGCATGAGAGATCAGAGCTTACGTAGTTCGGGATAATACGGATTACGGGAATTCAGATTCATCTGTTTTATCGAGTAAGGTTAAACAACAATTCCAGCAATTAGGGACAAAGCCTGTTTGCGGTGGCGCTGAAGTTTAACGACACTCTTTTCTTCAGAAAAGCCTCCTTTGAATTATGGGCCCACGGGGGAAAAAGGTTTGAGGTTTGTTTTCTGTCTTTTACGGAAGAAGTGTTTTTTATTGTGTCTGCAATTTCAATCGCACTAAAGACTATGACTTGAGAGTGAATGCGTCGCATGTCACCCAAAGGGTGCCATACTAAACATCCAAACTGTTGAAAAGAAACTCTCCAACAATCCTTTCTCAGATAGCTTAAGGCTCGTAACGTACGAAAGAAATCATTCATGATTACTGTATCTTAAGCTGTTTTGAGATGAGAAGAGAACAGGCTCAACTACGGGGAGACTATCAAGTCCTACTGTTATCATGCCAAGGATTCATCCTATGGTTGAGGTTTGAAATAGGGAACTCCTAGAAGTTGTCATGCATAGGTTTCAACCTAAAGTTCTAATCATCACTTCCTTATCAAAGGAAATGAGATTCCTATGGGATCATGTCAATGATACAAGAACAGATAAAGCATCAGCTTAAACAGTAAACAGTAATACAGTAAACGACTGTAAAATGCATGCAATGCAAGTGAGGGAGGAAATGTGTGTGGGGCAGCAGCCTCCACAAGCTCATCTCAACCTCAAGCCAGATATGAACAACTGCAATCATACAGAAGAAGGACATGCTATCAAGCAAAATAGAATAAACTGCAATCATACATGAGAAAGTAAAACATGCTATCAAGCAAACACAAACCACATGGGCAAGGGAGCTGGGCTCTACCGAATACCCGCAAGCAAAGCCATACAGTAACAATACAAGCAGAGGGAGCAACTCAACCTCTAGTGCAATCATGCTCCTATCTTACATCAGTCTAAATATGGACTTATTCTAATGCATCAAGCAAATCAAACAAGGCACACAAACACAGAAAAGAAAGCAGACAAGAAGGCTGATCAACAACTCCCTCTCTCAATTCCAAGGCTCAGCTTTTCTGACAGCAACCCAGTCTTCAGACTTCAACCACCCTTCAAGGCTACCATCTTCCATGACAGGTATCAACTTACTTCTCCAGGTTTCAACCTATCAAACATAAGTATCCACTTATTCTCTGTTCTTCAAGCCTCAGCTCTTCAGTCAATTCCACCTTCAGGCTTCACTTCTAATTACAAGTATCAACTTGATTCCTTCAGGCTTTCAATGCATCAATGTGAGTGTCAACTTATCTTTTATTCCTCAAGCCTCAGCTCTTCACTCAATCTCCATTGGGTCTTCAAGTGTCAACTTGTTCTTCTTGCTCTTCAGCTGCAATGGCAATGCTCAAGGAATTATCCTCTTCCACACTCTTCAATGAAGTCCTCATCTTCAAACTCAAGTCCAATATCTTTCAAGATACTCAAACCAGAATACAATTGATTTAACAGAGAGTGGAAATGATAAACAGCTTATTGACAACCAAAGGAAGCCTGTAAGGGTTCATCATTATGAGAGATTGGTTCCCTCAAAGTTCTACTTCCCAGATAAAGCCACTCATCCCTCCAAAGGAGGGATGTGAATATCTTAGAAGGACTTTTAGTCATTGGGAGGAATGTAAGCACAAGATGCTTTCCATATTTGTGAAATAAATCATTCTAGTTCTAAGGCTCTCCCTAGGTCTCCTATCTCCTAAATCTTCATCAGACACCTTCAGGCACAAGCAATTCCCAAGCTCCAAGCAACTTCAAGCATCCTCACCTTGTCTTCAACTTGTCTTCAATCACAACCAAAGGCAAACAAAGCAAAACCCTAATCTAAGGGAACTAAAGGAGTTAATCTAGTTGAGTTAGTGCCTTAGAATCATCCAAAACTAGCACCTAAACTAAAAATCAATCAAAAATAGGAAACTATCCTATAAATTTCTACAAAAATTCCTAAGGGATCCTAATTCAATTAAGAATGCCTCATACAAAAATCAGGGACTAAATCATCTATTAAGCCCTAAAATTAAATCCTAAATCCAAAGGTATCAACCATAAACCCTAAAAATGGAGCACCTAAATATCAATCTAGAAAGCACACCTATTTTCATCACAAAAATGTGAGAAAAATACTATGGGAGCATACATGTCTAACCTAATCACACAAAAAAATTAGGATCAAAATCATCACCACATGATCAAACAAAATTTTTAATACCAATTAAAATATAAAATTCCCATAAAATCAGAAAATGCATGAAATGAAAATATTTTTTATCTAAAAAATACTAGACTCAATCATGAGAAAAATGCAAAAAGAATGGGGTTAATTGGATTAATTTTTCAATTTTATATGATTTTAACAAGAACCATGAATAAAATGAAAAAATAATGAAAATCAAAATAAAATAAACACACGCGCGGTGCAAATAGCAATGACAATCATTTCATATAATAAATTGGGCTCGCTGGGGGGTGTGGATAACAGTTTGAACTTAAGCCCAAAACCAACTAGTAAGTGAAACGCATCGTTTCACTTACTCAGACTCCTTCATGAATTCCAATTAATCCTGGCCGTTGGATCACTCTTCTAGTCAAAGTCCTCACCACATCCAATGGTGCTAACATCATCTTCTTCGTTTGAACCAAAAATTGAGGGAGAACGCCATTGAAACAGAGCTCAAACATCAACCTTCTCCTCACTCAGGCTCCCTCAAATCTCCATCAAAATCCATGATCTAAAGCACTAAATCACTCTAAATCTCCCCCTGAGTCTAACCCTAGCCTCAGAATTCATTGAATCAACCTCTAACCTAAAACATGATCAAGAATCAAAATTATGCTCAGACCTCAATTGTCACCATTCTTCAAATTGTTTGGTCTAAAATGTTCACCATGTTACACTGATCAATTCTTGCTATAATACTCATATTATCTCTCAATATCCAGCATGTTCTTGATCCAAACAGAAATTGTGTCACCTCATTGATCATCATGAAATCTTCTCTAAGTTTCCAGAAACGATCTCCTAACCACATACTATCAATCTAACCTAACAAATTGACCTAATTCTTCTTAAATTAAGGTGAGGAATGAAAGTTACCAACCTATGAATTCTTGAGTAACAGATGCAGCAAACCTTCACTTCAACCCTTCTACTGCTCCAAAATCGTTCAATGTATCAAGTTCTTGCTTCTGTATGCAAGAGAATTGATGGAAAACGCCTGGAACTCCAAATTCGATGATGACTTGCAGGTGCTGAAAATCAATTGCAAGAACACGATCCTTCAAGGCTTTGGCTATGGAATTGATCTGGAATCATTCAGTATCCTCCATAGAAGTTGTTGAAATCAAAAGAAAGGAAGAAGATGGTGTGGAATGCAGAATTCGATTTCAATTTGCAATGAACAAAGTGAAGTTGCAAACTCTTTCCTCTCAATCAATTCTCACCAACCTTGCACTTGAACCCCTTCTAATCAATATATAGGACATGTTGGACCTCTCGAGAACCTTCTGGAATCATCCAAGGAGATGTTGAATTTCTCATGTCATCCAAAATCTCATCTCATGCCATACTCACCCCAATTCTGTTTCCCTTGTTGCAGCAGCTTGTTGTGATCCTAAAATCTCCCCAAGTGAGATATTAGAGGTGTTACAAGGCCTTGGCAGCTGTTGCACCCTAAAATTTGACCAACCGGTCCTCCCATCTGACCCGTGGTTTAAATTCATATTCGCATATCAGATGCATGACACTTGTGCACAGACAGAGGAGGGTTACAGTTTGGTTTTCATCTATCAGATATTTCAGGGCCAGTCTAGATAATCAGGGTTTTATTTTCGGGGAATTGTGTGCTTCTCAGTGTTTGCAGCTCTCATGGTGGTTTTCGGGATATTCTGATACCAGGGGTTTACTGTTCGATTCGATCTGGTCTCGTGCGCTCTTTTATGGTGGTCATTTGCATTTGTCTGCATTTTTTAGGGTTTAATAGCCTTCTGCGGATTTTAAATAGGCTTTAGGGATTTTTTAGGATTTAAATAGATTTTTTTAGAATTTTAAATAGTTTAAATCTCTTTTTAGAATTTTATAGAGTTTTTTAAATAGATTTAATAGTTTTATCATTTTTAGGATATAATATATTTTAAAATTGTTTTTAATTGTTTTAGATAATATAGAAAATATTATAGATTTTTCTTTTATTTTAATAGAATTTAATGGTTTTTTAAATAGAAATAAATAGAGTTTGTTTTAATATAGATTTAATAGTTTTTGTTTTAGGATAATAGAATTTTAATAGTTTTAAATAAATAATGTAGAGTAATATCAGAGATTTAATAGAAATTAGTAGAGTGTTAATCATTTTTGGTTTAATATGGAGTTAATTAGATTTTAATCATTTTAGATTTAATTAGGTTAATTAGGATAGATTAATCTTAGTTAGAGTTAATTGTAGTTGATCATTTTCAGTTAATTAGGTTAGTGTAGATTTAATTAGTTTTAATTAGGTTTAATAAATTGGTTAAATCAGTTTTTTGGTCCAACTAGTATCAGCCTCGTGGGCCAGGGTGTGCAGTTGGAGGCCCAAAGTCCATCAAATCTTTTTATCCATTTTTATTCAGTCTTTTTTTTGCATTTTTTTGGCCAGAAATGACACTTGTTGAGTATAAATAAGGCCACGCGTCCACTTCTGGAGCTAGCCACCACACAACTCAGAACCCCCTCATTCTGCCACGCGTGGATTCCACTACTCCCTCTCTCTCCACGCCCCAGACACGTGTAGCACATGCGTAGCTTCCCTCGCCACCTCCCAACACACGTGTCCTCACCACCTTCTCGCCGGACCCCCTCGTCGCCGGGCATGCAGACGCCCTGAACCGCCCCAATGGCCACCGCCCAACCAACTCCGGTCGTCGTCCCTCACCGGAAACTGCAAATTTGCAGAAAATCCCCAGAAATCCTTCGTTCTTCTCCGATCTTCCTCCATCCACCTTCATCACCACTCGTCGGAGAACTCAACCACTTCGCCGGGAACTTCAAACACTTTTCCAGAACGTTCACATCTCCTTCGTTCTTCAAGAACTCTTTTCCAGAAAATCCTCGCACCTTCATCGCTCTTCAAGGAAGCCCAGAAAACTGTCAAACCTTCATCGTGTTCATCTGGATTTTCCAGAAATTCACCCGTTGTTCTTCATTTCCTTCAAGATCCCCAGCAGTGATCTCCAGAAACCCGCTTGATCTTTAACAAGCAAGAACATCCGCGTTCGTCTCCTTCAATTCTCTCAGCGAACCATCAAATCTTTCAAGAACATTCCTCAGATCTTTCGCGATACTCCCCGAATCTTCAAGATTTTCTCAAACGACGTCTCAAGAGCATCCCCCCAAATCATCCACGTGCTTCACAGATCCTCATCTTCTTCGGTTCGTCCCAGAAAGATTGATCCTCAAGCAAACCTTCGAGAAAGTTCTGGAACGTCTTCGTCTCCAGGTTCGTCTTCCTTCTCGCCTCCATCGTTGTGCTTTCACTTACTTAGGGCTCGTATTAGAAGATTTGATGTCATTTTTGTTCTGTTTAGAGTTTAGGGTAGAGTTAATTAGTGTTGGACTGGAGAATAGGATCTTGTTTGAGAATTGGTGAAGGTTTGTTAGAAGAATTGCAGAGAGGGGGAGGATGAGAGAAACGGCGCCTTAGGGTTTGGTGAATAGTGACCAGAGAATAGAAGGGGAAGATGGGTTTTGTTCATTGGATAGTTGGATTAGGGCTGGGGATTGGGTCTAAGGCCCAATTTCGTTTCTTGAGCATACTCCCTTCATTCCTCCTTCCCCTCCCCCTGCGTGTGAGAGCTGAGAGGGATTTGGATTGGGTTTAAGCCCTTTGCTGGGCGCACCCCCCGTATGTAAGCCCATCTGGATGAATAACGTGAAAATTCACTTAATGCACCCCCACGCACGTTTTTTTTCTCTTTCCCCTTTCAACTGAATTCCTGATTCATATTGGGCCTGCGCCTTTTGCTAGGCGCACCACCCCTCTCTGGCCCACTTAGGATTAACACTAGGCGCAGTTGCTATTGATACCCCCCCCCCCCATTTATTCCAATTTTGTTTTTTATTTTTCTTTTAATATTTTCTTGCATCTTGTATAATTCACAAAAAATAGAAAAATCAATGTTTTTTAATTCTTCTTTTTGCTATAGGTCAATAATAATGTCTAGAAAATTATGTAAAAATAAAAATGCCATTTTATTTTTGTTTGCTATTCTTAGCATATTTTCCATGTAAATGACTTTTTAATATCTTTTAGTGCATGCATGTTAGGAGAAAATTCCTAAAAAATAGTAGATTTGATCAAATAATTCCATTATTTTTTCTATATGTTCGTAATTCAATTTCGGATTTTTGTTAACAAAAACATTAGCTTAATCATGAATTTTCATTTTAATTGCATTTTTGCATTTTTATTGATATTGAATAATTGGTTTGTGGCACGTCTGCCTTGTTGATTTTAGTTCTTTCATCTGGTAATGAATTTTGCTTTGGTTTTTTAGTATGTTGCACTAGACTAATGCATGTTCCCCATAGAGTTTTCATAGATTTTTAGAGGTTGATTGATATTGTTTTAGGGTTAGAGAATAAAGACCTCACAACTTGTTGGTAACCCTTGACCCTTCATATGTTAGGGATTGTTTAGTAGCCTTAGATGTTGACTTAGGCTTTGAGATTTGATCTTGGGATCATAGAGCCATATAGGTTTCCCTTAGATTTTTGATAGATTTTTGTAAGGTTCTCTGTTATTTTTTGTCTGAGCTTGAGGATAGGAGAAGTCTTGATGGCTTCTGACTTTGAAGTTCAACTGTGGTTGAACTTCAGAGATAGTTTCTCGTGGTTTGAGGATCTGTGGTTTCTTCTTGAAGATGGAGGCTGGATGAAGTCCTATTGGAGCTTGCAAGGATGCAGTGGATTGAGGCCTAGTCTAGGAGCTTGTTCTCTGTTTGGGAGGTTCGAGATCCTGAAGTTTGAAGGGAGTTTATGGTACTTTCCTGAGGAAGGCACTATGAATGACTTTCATTCTTTCTTCTCACCTCTTTCTTAAGTATCCAATGATGCTGGAGCCTTCACGTGAGTTTAGTTTCTCCTGAGGAGGAACGTAAACTGATCACAGTTGTTGAGCCACATGGGATACGATTCCTAAGTGGAAGCCTCCTAGTACTTTCCTGAGGAAGGTCCTATGGGTCTGCTCACTTAGTTCCTCTAGTTCATCTAGGATTTCTTAAGTATCCAATGATGTTGGAGCCTTCACGTGAGTTTAGTTTCTCCTGAGGAGGAACGTAAACTGATCACAGTTGTTGAGCCGCATGGGATACGATTCCTAAGTGGAAGCCTCCTAGTACTTTCCTGAGGAAGGTCCTATGGGTCTGCTCACTTAGTTCCTCTAGTTCATCTAGGATTTCTTAAGTATCCAATGATGTTGGAGCCTTCACGTGAGTTTAGTTTCTCCTGAGGAGGAACGTAAACTGATCACAGTTGTTGAGCCACATGGGATACGATTCCTAAGTGGAAGCCTCCTAGTACTTTCCTGAGGAAGGTCCTATGGGTCTGCTCACTTAGTTCCTCTAGTTCATCTAGGATTTCTTAAGTATCCAATGATGTTGGAGCCTTCACGTGAGTTTAGTTTCTCCTGAGGAGGAACGTAAACTGATCACAGTTGTTGAGCCGCATGGGATACGATTCCTAAGTGGAAGCCTCCTAGTACTTTCCTGAGGAAGGTCCTATGGGTCTGCTCACTTAGTTCCTCTAGTTCATCTAGGATTTCTTAAGTATCCAATGATGTTGGAGCCTTCACGTGATTTTAGTTTCTCCTGAGGAGGAACGTAAACTGATCACAGTTGTTGAGCCGCATGGGATACGATTCCTAAGTGGAAGCCTCCTAGTACTTTCCTGAGGAAGGTCCTATGGGTCTGCTCACTTAGTTCCTCTAGTTCATCTAGGATTTCTTAAGTATCCAATGATGCTGGAGCCTTCACGTGAGTTTAGTTTCTCCTGAGGAGGAACGTAAACTGATCACAGTTGTTGAGCCACATGGGATACGATTCCTAAGTGGAAGCCTCCTAGTACTTTCCTGAGGAAGGTCCTATGGGTCTGCTCACTTAGTTCCTCTAGTTCATCTAGGATTTCTTAAGTATCCAATGATGTTGGAGCCTTCACGTGAGTTTAGTTTCTCCTGAGGAGGAACGTAAACTGATCACAGTTGTTGAGCCGCATGGGATACAATTCCTAAGTGGAAGCCTCCTAGTACTTTCCTGAGGAAGGTCCTATGGGTCTGCTCACTTAGTTCCTCTAGTTCATATAGGATTTCTTAAGTATCCAATGATGTTAGAGCCTTCACGTGAGTTTAGTTTCTCCTGAGGAGGAACGTAAACTGATCACAGTTGTTGAGCCGCATGGGATACGATTCCTAAGTGGAAGCCTCCTAGTACTTTCCTGAGGAAGGTCCTATGGGTCTGCTCACTTAGTTCCTCTAGTTCATCTAGGATTTCTTAAGTATCCAATGATGTTGGAGCCTTCACGTGAGTTTAGTTTCTCCTGAGGAGGAACGTAAACTGATCACAGTTGTTGAGCCGCATAGGATACGATTCCTAAGTGGAAGCCTCCTAGTACTTTCCTGAGGAAGGTCCTATGGGTCTGTTCACTTAGTTCCCCTAGTTCTTATTCTCAAATATCCAATGATGCTGGAGCCTTCGTGTGAGTTTAGTTTCTCCTGAGGAGGAATGTAAACCGTTCACAGTTGTTGAGCCGCATAGGATATGATTCCTTAGTGGTAACCTCCTGGTACTTTCCTGAGGAAGGCACTATGAGTTTGTCTGCTTAGCTCCCTCTCTTTGGTAAGCTTGTTCTGAAGCTTGGAGACTGGGATTGATTCCTCTTGCTTAGGGTTTTGATTAGGGTCTTTGCTTAGAGATTTGATTAGGGTTTTGCATAGGGCCTTGATCAGGGTTGTGTTTCAGGTTCGTTTAGGGGTCCTGCTCAGGGTTTTAGTTTAAGCTTTGGATAGAGGTTTGTCAGGTTAGCTAGCCTTCTCTTTGTGTTGTTTGACTTGTGTGGTGTTGTGCTGCATTAGATTTAGGGGTTCATATAGATATTTCTGAGGTAGGTGCATCTTAGAAGTAGGCTTTGTATGCATGAGAAGTTGAGGTGGTCCTCCTTCTGCTTGTTTGTTATTGAGTGGCTTTGCTTGCTGGTATTTGGTAGAGATGAGCTCCCTTACCTCTGTGGTTTGCGGCCTTTGCGCCTTGATTGTTTGGTTGTTGTATTCATGCATATTTCCAGTATTTCTTTACTTTGCAGTTGATTCCCGTTTGCTGTTTAGTCTTTTTGCCATGATCCCTTAGGAGCTCTGACTTCTCCGCTGCGGAGTCGTTATGATAGACATTAGGATGGTCAACCAGGCATGATAACAGTAGGTAGATTCCCCTCTTTAGTCATAGTTTTAAGGCGTCTTTTCCCGTTCTCAGCAGTAGGAGCTTTTGAGTAGCTTGAGTCGTAGTTAGCCGAACTACAACTGCTCTGATTCCTTGTGTCAGACGAGGATATGTAGGCATAGGATGCGATATCCTAGCGAGCACACTAACAACTAACCTTTTGTTCTCTCGCGGCTGTGCGATCGAGACTTTCCCGCTGACGACTGATGTTACCCTTTTCTCTTGCCTGAGTGCATTTGAGACCCGACCGTAGTTGTAGGTTCCCGAACCTTTAGAACCAGTTTATTTCCTCACTGCTGTGTGAGAACCCCTAGGTTAGCCGTAGTCAGTCGAACTACGTTTGCTCTGATCTTCCATGCTGTGTGGAAGTACGTAGGCACAAGTCGCGATGTCCTGGCGAGCAACCTTTCCCCCGTTTAGTCGTAGGTAGTCGAACTACATTGACTCTGACTTTTCCATTGCACGAGGGAGTACGTAGGCCCAGAACACCGTATGTTCTGTCGAGTCCTGTCCTTTTATTTTCTTTTCAGACTGACCATTAGCGTAGATAGATAAACACACCCTTTTCCTTATAAACACCAAGCGTGGATCCCATCGAGTACGATGGACGTGAGGGGTGCTAATACCTTCCCCTTGCGTAACCGACTCCCGAATCCAGGTTTTGGTTGCGATGACCATACCTTTTCCCGTCTTTGCGAGGTTTACTTCGAGCGTTTCCTTTCCCTCCCGTGGGATAAATAACGCACGGTGGCGACTCTCCTGTCAAGCCGGCGCCGATTTTCGCAGTAGCGACAGCTGGCGACTCTGCTGGGGAATTATAGCATCTAGGGACTTTTCCCATACCTTATGCTGGGACCGTTTCCCATCCCCTACGCGAGTCAATCCTAGCGCCTGGGTGTTTATCTGTTGGGTGTTGTGCATATGTGTTTTACTTTTCCGCACTTTACTTTCTTGCACCTTTACCTTTCCGCATTTACTTTTCAGCACTATATTATTATGATTATTGCTGTGGGAAAGGGGGATGTTACTATGAGTGAGAAGCCGGACCCGGGCTTGAGTATGCACCTAGATATAGTTGTGGAGAGTAGTAGACGAACCTGTCTGCTGAGCAGGCACAGTTCCCTACGAAATTTGCGCTCAGACGAGGTTCTCGCAGAGGTGCTCCTTTCCGGTCCTGAGGATCTGAGGGGAGTCCAGACGTGAGGATTGTCGACTCTGGGGACCGATCATTTGGAAGTCAGCTAAGTGAGGCCTCTTCATGACTCGATGATGCCACTCCTTCTGGGAATCGTATCTGGCGCTACTGCGAAAATCGGCGCCGGCTGACAGAAGCGTCGCCACCGTGCGTTATTTATCCCAACGGAGGGAAAGGAAACGCTCGAAGTAAACCTCGCAAAAAACGGGGAAAGGTATGGTCGTCGCAACCAAAACCTGGGTTCGGGAGTCGGTTACGCAAGGGGAAGGTATTAGCACCCCTCACGTCCGTCGTACTCGACGGGATCCACGCTTGCTTGGGTTGTCTAAAGGATGCAAAACAATCTATCTACGGCTGCTAAATCTAAAGGGAAGGGAATTGACTCGATAGAGCGTCGCACTCTATGCCTACGTATTCTCAAGAGAGAAAGTCAGAGTCAACGTAGTTCGGGACTACAGGGAAATTGGCTCGCCAAGACGTCGCGTCTTGTGCCTACGTACTTCCACACTGCATGGAAGATCAGAGCTGACGTAGTTCAGGCTAACTACGGCTAAACAAGGAGTTCTCACACAGCAGTGAGAAAAACAACTGGTTTCAAAGGTCGGGAACCTATGGGCAAAACTACGGCTTGGTCTCAAATGCACTCGGGCAAGAGAGAAAAAAGGGTATCAATTAATCGTCAGCGGGAAAGTCTCGATCGCACAGCGGCGAGAGAACAAAAAGTCAGTTGTTAGTGTGCTCGCTAGGATATCGCATCCTATGCCTACATATCCTCGTCTGGTACGAGGAATCAGAGCAGCTGTAGTTCGGCTACTTCGGGACCACAGCTCAAATCTCGTTTTATTAACATTCTGAAAAATGATTACAATGGGTGAATACTGAAAATAAATCTCCTAGGAAACACTATCCTATCCTATCCTGGAAAAAAATCAAATGAAAAAGTCCCCTAACAAGTGGACTTCTAAGGATGTCTCTAAAAAGATGTAAAATAAACTCTTATGGAAATATATCCTAAAAGAAAATGCACTCTAAAAAATATTAAGTCTACTGATATTTTTTTATTCTTTTCCAATCATTTTCTCCTCTTTCTTTCAAAATATCTTTTCTTTATTTTTCTATTTTTTCAATATATTTTTCTCTTTATTTTTCTCTATTTTTTTTCATATATTTTTCTCTTTATTTTCTCTCATGTTCTTTCATATTTTTCTATATTTTTCTCCTCTTTCTTTTTCTAATATTTTTTCTTTTCTTTTCCAATATATTCTATTTTTCTCCTCCAATATTCTCTCTTTTTTTTTTATATTTCTTTTCTTCTCTTTTTTTCACTAAAATATATTTTCTATATATTTTTTCCTTTCTACAAACTAAACAAAATGCAATAAAACAAAAATAGAGAAAAGAGGACAGGGGGGGACATAGCCCAGCTGGGGGTTATACAAGCAAAACAAATAAAAAAGCAAATGAGTTGGGCCCAGCCCAGGGCCCTTCAAAAAAAGCACACGGAGGGGGTGTTTGCAAAAACGGGGGTGTTGGATCCAAAAAATGCAGTTGGGCCTGACCCAACCCTCACGTGGACCACCTCCCTCTCCTTCTCCATTCACTCTGAAATCCTAACCCTTTCTCTCTTCCTTCTTCTCACGGCGCCGCCGGTATTGCTTCCACCTCCTTCTCTGAGCTCTCTCTGTATCCTCCGTTCAACCTCCCTCAACCTCACCCTCAATCTCCTTCAATCTTCTATCCCTCTCCGCTCAGTTTCAAATCGTACAAACATCATCACCGATGGAACAGATAAAGAAAAATAGCGGAAGTTTGATGGATGTTGGACGAATCGTTGTTGATGAAGACGTGAAGATTATTGAAGTCCCTTTGATGGTTTCTGAAAACGGTGGTGGCCGGTGGATGCATCTTGATGAAAGAATGATGACGAACGGTGATCTCGAGGAAGATCTGGAAACGCTGATGAACTCTATGAAGGCTTGTTCGAAGATCTTCGAAGGATCTGGAAAAATGCAAGATCCAGTGGATGAACACGTTGAAGATCTGAGGACGTGTAGTAGATCTGGGCGAACTCTGGAAAAACGTTTGAAGATCCATGAACACGATGAAGAACCGATGAAGATCATGGAGATCTCGGTAGCCAGTTGAATGTTGAAGATCCATGTAGGTATTTCGTAGATCCAGATCGCGAAGAAGATACATCAACTTGTTGGATCTTGAAGCAGTTTCTGGGAAAGTGACGAACATGATGAAGGTCTGATGAACATTTGACGAATTCCTGTGCTTCACATAAAGATTCTGGAAACGATTAACTAACTATGATGAACATTGCGTGAAGGTGATGAAGTTCTTGATCGGTGGTTCTGGAAACGGTTGGAGGAGGTCGATCGGAGGCGGATGAATTTTGGTGACGAGGAAGATGAAGTTTCATCGGAATCTGTGTTTTTGGGCGTTTCTGGTGAGATTGATGGTGGTCGGAAGTGGTTGTTGGTCGGAGGAGATGGAGGTTATGGAGGTGGGAGATGAAGGTTATCAGAATCTGGAATTTTCTGGGTTTGTGAGGTGCTCCGGTGATGTGTGCGGTGGTCGCCGGCCATGCATGCCGGCCGGTGACGGTTTCATGCGAGGGCCAGTGGTGTGACGCGTGGCAGTGTGGGTGGAGAGGGTGAACGCATGTGAGACGCGTGTCCCATGCGTGGCAGAGGGAGAGGGATTGCTGAGAGTGAGGTGGCGTGGTAGTGGAGTGAAAACGTGGGGCCTCCCTTGCTTTACACGTGTAGCCTGAAGTTTTATATTGCTGAGAATCTCTGGACCCTTCTAGAAGATTCTGGGACTTGCTGGAAATTCTGGACGAAAATGGACTATGCTGAAGTGAATTGGGCTTTGCATTGAACTGGGCCCACACGAAAACCATTAAAAAAACCACAAAATCTGAAATGAGATAAAAAAAGATTAAAAACTAATACCAATTAACTAAGGCCTAATTAAATCTGAATACTACCCTAATTAATTCTAAAACTCAATTAATCTAATTAACTCCTAAACTAATAATACTCTAAAAAATTCTAATAAACCCACTAATAAAATTCTAATAAATCTCTAATAAAACTATATTAAATTCTATTATAAAAGAAAATTCATTATTAATAAAAGAAAAATCTATTTATCCTATTAAAAAATAGTAAAAATCTATTTAATATCTAATATTCTAAAAAATGCTAAAATGATTTAAATCTATTTATTATATTCTAAAAATATCTATATTATCCTAAAAATCTATTAAATCCTAAAATGATTAAAATCTATCTACAAAGAATTAAAACTATTAAAAATCCTATTAATATTCTAAAAATGATTTAAAAGCTATTAAAAATCTAAAAATGGCCAATAAAATCCAGAAAAATCACCATAATTCCCAGAGGAACAAAATAGCACCGAACGACACATAACACCGCGAGAGCACACCAAAATAGCCAGTAAAATAAATGGACACAGAAATATCCCAAAAATACGATTCTATCTATCTAAACCGATTAAAAACACCTGAAACGCGAGACGAGAGCTGTGATCCTGATAAAATCAATACAAATGAAAAATGCACTGTATGCGATATGCAGATGCGAATGCGGTCATGCGTCGAAACATAGGACCAAATACGGGACCCGGTTGGTCAAATTTTAGGGTGCAACAGCTGCCCCTATTCAAGCGGCTTGGACCTGAATGGTTGAAGAGCGCTCAGCCTTCAAACATTCAAGGTAGATGACGGTTGAATACAAATGGAACCCTGAAATTTGCCAACCGCGGGAATATACTGCAAAGTTGCTTGAGAAATAGCTTCCAATGAACTGAAGTTTGGTTGTCACGGCAACAACTGGTCAATTTTCTGATAAATTTTCTTCTCCTTTTCAACACCTGTGTGACGCCACAAGTATTGAAATAATGCTTCGCAAAGCAAACACCTTGATTCCCATCTCTCCCATGGGATCAAATTCGGTCAACTCACAGTTCACTGCGAACTTGAGGACAATTCTCCTGGGGAATTCTGAATTGAACTGCCTGGCACCTATTCTGACGAAGGCGGCAGCTTCAGAAGTTTGATATGTGATAGTCTCTGTTGCTGTTTTTTTTTTCCGATGCTGACGTAACAACCAAATATGAAGAATTACTCCGCTGGGGAAGAGAATCTTAACCGCATAACTCTGCAGGTGAACAAATTCGAAATCCAATAGGTAACCAACCTGGTCCATGTTTCGACATGCGTGTGTCTGAAATGATGCAATGTCCTATATGACATGTAAATGCTATGCGTTCTGTTTGAAAATGCGATGCCCAGACGGCGTGGATATGTGATATGTTTGTATAAATGCTATGACTATATATGCAAATGCAAATGCAGGCTCGAGCTGCTAGAGAACACCAGGTCTGAAAACCACTTGGCAAAATAAATGCCGAAGGAAACGTCAACTCTACTGGGGATGAACCAAAGTCACAGAATCATCTCAGCAAAATAAATGCTGGAAACGGGAAACCAAATCCGCTGGGGATAACTGTTCTGCTGGAGAAACGGGAAGGCAACCCTGCTTGGCGACTTCACTGGGGAAAGAAAACAACTCTGCTTGGGGATGCTCTCTTCAAACCATTGGCAACTGATTGTGTCCTGCGGGGGATTGACCCAAACTGGGATTGATTGCGCGCAGCACTCTGCTGGAAATGCCCATACTATCAAGGATATCAATCTTAATCTGCCGAGGATACTCCTGATCCTACTCTGATGCGGGGTAAAATACAATCTCGACTCTTCCGGGGATAATAAGCAACTTTCATCTGCTGAAGAGTAGCAATTCTGATTTTAGCAACATCCACAAGGAATTCAACCATTAATCGGAACACTGGTATCCGTCGGGCTTCGTATCGGGAAACATGACAACATGTGAGTCATTGAGAATTACGGTGTCAGACACCTTTAGGTTTTTGTTTTGTTTTTCTGGTTTAGGACAAACATGGATTATGTACACAGTGGAAGATATGGGAAATACTAGACGAGAACTAGCATTCAAAGGTAGACTACCAGGCGAGAACTGATAGGAAAATTGAACGAAAATTGATTTTTGTTTTGAACGTCAGACGGGGCTGACTGGAATAACAGACTGGAATAACAGACGGGGAACAACCAGGCGAGAACTGGCTGAAAGCGGACGTACACCAGACGAGAACTGGTATAACACATAGATTAAAACACACAATGATCAGACGAGAACTGATTACGCGATGACATGTACCAGACGAGAACTGATACAACTCTGGAAGAAATGGCGACCAGACGAGAACTGGTTGCAATAAACTGCACCAGACGGGAACTGATGCTTACAATAAACTGCACCAGACGAGAACTGATGCTTACAGAATGGTGGGCCAGACGAGAACTGGTTACCGGTTTGCCAGGAGAAAACTGGACTTTGGAAACGACTAGTTACTGACACACAACAGGTTTAAACTGTAGGATAATGATCCAATGACAGCAAGGTCTTTTCGAAATGCTGATGTTTTTGATAAGGGTAATGACATGATTCCCCGATACTCAACTCCGGCTGGGGATAAACAAACTGGTTTGAACAACTTGCCCCAGTACACTCAGCTGGGGATAAAAGACTGGCTCGAAAAACTTGCCCCAGTCTAACTCTTGGGAACACTTGCTCGGAACAGCTTGCTGCGAGATGACCTCGAGATTACTTGCCCCGGTATCTATACGACAACAGATTTCAATCTCAAACAACCCAATTGGTTTCAACATTCTCCGCAGTGACTTGCCCCTGAATGAGTGTTCTAGCGACTTAACCCGATCTGATTATCCACCTGAAGTATCTACTTTCAAATCTCAACGTTCTGCATAATTGCCCCTGATTGGTTCTCGAGAAGGCTCACCTCTGATCAACTGCTTCTCAAACAAACTGCCCCTGATTGCCTGAAGCTTCGGGACTTATCCTCAGACTGACTGATTCTGAACTTACTGGATGCCCCTGATTCATAGGTCTTCACAACATACACCATTCTGGTTCAGACTGCTGGATTACTCAGTCCTGCTCGATTATTCCCTGTTGGAATTTCTTCTATGCCAACTACTAACCTGCAATTAGAATCGTCTGTTTACGAATGGTAATCTTAATGCAGTGGTTATGCAGATTTTGAAAAAATTTGAGTTGTCACTCATTTACATGCATGATTGAGTGACGAATGAACCAAAGATCAAACGTAGTGCTTACGTGGTCAGTGAAAATACAACAAGGATGTGACTAGCAAGTCAAGAAGGAGTCAGGTTACTCAACCTTATCGTAATGCGCTTTCAGAATAACCCTACCTCAATTAGGTCTTTTAAGGGTTGTATCGTGGTCGGGTTCACGGTTCGTGAAACAAAGGATATTTGGCTCAAATTTTGATTTGTACCCACCCCGTCTACGTGATGATCTCCAATCCTAAGGTTCAGTTAACCTGGCACGAGCACTCGCCTCTTCGAGAGGTATGTTGAATGGTAAGGACCATAACTAAGGAATTCACAAGGATTTCTTCCGGAGTGACAATTACTCCTTTTCGTTTTTGGTGTCTGTGTACACGACTTTGTGATTTGCTGGGAAAAAAATTTCTTTCTATCCCTTCTTTTTCGTTCTTTTGATTCCCTAACTTTTGCCTGGACTGACTCCTTTTGAGTTCTTTTCGTTTTTTTCGTTTTCTTTTGAAGTCCAGCGGGATGCCCTGATTTTTGCCTAAGTATTAGCTTTCCAGCTTTTTCTTTCTTTTTACTTAGCGGGCTTTCTTTCTTCTTTCTTTTGGAACAAAGTCGTGTGACACTGGTTGTCTTGATTGCTCCGAAAGGATTGTAATTGTCCCACTCCTGATTGGTGAGATTTGACCTCTTGAAAGGTGTAAACTGATTGGTCCTTGAAAGACAACACTCCTCTGTAAGACTGGAATGCTCGGTCAAGCTAACTGACAACTACCCTGCCCCGGGTTACGATATGAGGGTTAAAAAGTCCGAAAGAAACTCCTACTCCTCGGCTCGAAGTGGTTAACAAGGGATTCTCTTCCTTATCTCTCCGGTGTTTAGGGATTTGAAACAATGCCTTATACGTCATCGGCAAGGTTTTATCTGAAAGCAATACGATCATCGGCTATGAGTTTATTTTCGTCATCCTCCCTCCAATCTTTGCTAGTCACAGGGATAAAGTGGAGTGAATAAAAATGTGAGTGTTAGTGCAATGCAGTAAATGAGCGACAGCGACATGATTAATTCAGAAAAATGCATAGTCACTTTATTATTATCACCATTCGAAACATACAATGTTTAAAAGCAGGTAGTAACTAACAAAAAAGAAACTACAAATGCAAATGATATAAGGGTCTGAGGACTATCAATGCTGAGGCGCCCTCCTGTCTGAACCAATGGCTTTTGCTGGGGGAACACTTCCCGAATCAACGAGCTTAGACAGCTGAGCGGTTGGGATGAACAAATAGAAATCCTTCTCGAAAGGAAATGCGATCCTGGTCAATCAACTGTTGTACCTTCGCCTGAAATGCTTTACAATCTTCCGTCGAATGCCCTGGAGAGCCACCATGATAACCACACTGAACATGGGGATTATACCCAGAAGGGTAAGGTTCTGGAACTGGCTTAAGAGCTTTCGGCTCCACCAAAGACTTCAGGATCAAAGATGGTAGCAGCTGGCTATACGGCATAGGCACTGGGTGAAAAGGAGCTTTCCTTCGTTCCAAGTTGCTACGAGGTCAATTCTGATTCTGACGCTGAGTCTGATAACCTCAGCCACGAGTTTGCTGCTTTGCAATGGAAGCGACATAAGGTTCCTGATAGGGTGCCCCAGGCACGGCTGTCTGTTCAGTATAGCAAGCCACAGGAGGTACTGATCTCTGATAAGATGATGAACCAACAAAATTCACTGATTCGCTTCGAGGATATTCAACCTTTGGCATGGCTGCATCGATCACAAATCCTTCTTCACTCTGATAGTCACAAGGATATTCAGTTTCACCAGCTTGATCATATGAAGTAATCTGAATTTTCCCAATTCTTATGGCATACTCAAGGCGCTCTCCTAATGCTACCACGTCAGAGAAACTTATTGGAAGTCCGAGCAATCTTTTGAAGTACGGATATTGTAGGGAATCCACAAACATGCTTGCCAGCTCTTGGTCTAACATCAATGGACGCACTCTAGCAGCAAATTCTCTCCATCTCTGAGCATACTTCCTGATAGGTTCATTGTCCTCTTGAGACAACTCTTGCAAATGCATACGATAGGGAGCTATGTCTAGGTTATAATCGTACTGCTTCAGAAAAGCGTTGGCTAAATCCATCCATGATTGAATCTGATTCCTCTATAATTGCATATACCACCTCAAAGATGCCCCAGTCAGACTATCTTGAAAGCAATGGATCATCAATTTATCATCTCGCACAAATGCAGTCATCCTTCGACAGAACATCATCAAATGCAGCTTCGGACAGCTATCTTCGGTGTACTTCTCAAACTTCGGTACTTTGAACTTATAAGGCAACACCAGGTCAGGAACCAAACACATGCCTACAGCATCCAGGTTAACAGCATCTTTGACTTTCAAAGCTTTCATTTGCTCTTCCAACACTTGGAGTCTTCTATCCTTGTCAAGAGCTCTTGGATCTACCGTCCCAGCCATTGGAATATCTCTTCAGTAATTCATCACAGGGAAAGCAACACCTTGATTGTTAACAGGAGGAGGACGCTCATTTCGGGCAACAAACTGCTCATGTCGTCCTCGGTTCTCAACAGAAGGCTGCACAACTTGGTCTGTAGTAACGTTGTTCACTTGCGGGAAGTCTTCCATGGAATCATACAGAGGGTTGGACGCCATAGTGAACCCCGTCAGGGTGTTAGGAGACTGGAAATTGCCTTCAGACATAGCTACCAGTAGTCTTCAGCTGACTTCAATGCTTGATTCCGCTCAAATCTACTCAACCCCTAGATAGGTCTCTGACAGTCAACAGCTGCTCAGTCCAAACTCCGGGTAATCACCTTCAAGGAACAAAGGCTGGATCAGAACTCTGGCTAACTGGAGGATGATATGCAATATGATGCAACCCTGATATGCACATGATATGCAAGATGCAGCAAACAACGGGACCACAGCCCCCACACAATCTGAATACTGCTGCGCTGCTGACGGAGACGGTTGCTCTGAAGAGAAGACCAAAATAACGGGTAGGTTGGAAGTCAAGTTTCCTGCAAAAAAAAACCCCCCACTCACAGGTGTGGACCTATATCTGACAAGGTACAGCATCCTATGCGGTCGTCAGCGTCACAGACTTTCAGAACTGACGATACGATTCCCAGAAGGAGTGGCATCATCAAGTCCTGAAGAGGCCTCACTTAGCTAACTTCCAAATGATCGGTTCCCGGAGTCGACAATCCAACTGACCAAACAACCCCCTCGACCCAAAGGGTAGAAAAAGAAGTCAACCAGAAGAACCTCGTCCGAGTGTAGATTTCGCGGGACACTAGTACAAGCAAAGCCGGTACGCACCCACTAATCTCTACTCTAAGTCTAAGGTGCACTCCAAGCCCAGGTCCGGCTTATCTCTCATCATAGAACACCCGTAACACCCCAACAGCAACAGATAATATTGATAAGTAAGCCCTAATAGCCAAGCAAACAAGCGCTAGGATTGACTCTCTCTGAAGGGACGTTGGATCCCACATGCATAAGGACTATCGCAGTCCTTAGCAGCCAGGGGACGTTGGATCCCCAACAGACTCGTATAGGGAACTATCGCAGTCCCCAGCAGAGTCGCCAGCTGTCGCTACTGCGAAAATCGGCGCCGACTGACAGAAGAGTCGCCACCGTGCGTTATTTATCCCAACGGAGGGAAAGGAAACGCTCGAAGTAAACCTCGCAAAAAACGGGGAAAGGTATGGTCGTCGCAACCAAAACCTGGGTTCGAGAGTCGGTTACGCAAGGGGAAGGTATTAGCACCCCTCACGTCCGTCGTACTCGACGGGATCCACGCTTGCTTGGGTTGTCTAAAGGATGCAAAACAATCTATCTACGACTGCTAAATCTAAAGGGAAGGGAATTGACTCGATAGAGCGTCGCACTCTATGCCTACGTATTCTCAAGAGAGAAAGTCAGAGTCAACGTAGTTCGGGACTATAGGGAAATTGGCTCGCCAAGACGTCGCGTCTTGTGCCTACGTACTTCCACACTGCATGGAAGATCAGAGCTGACGTAGTTCAGGCTAACTACGGCTAAACAAGGAGTTCTCACACAGCAGTGAGAAAAACAACTGGTTTCAAAGGTCGGGAACCTATGGGCAAAACTACGGCTTGGTCTCAAATGCACTCGGGCAAGAGAGAAAAAAGGGTATCAATTAATCGTCAGCGGGAAAGTCTCGATCGCACAGCGGCGAGAGAACAAAAAGTCAGTTGTTAGTGTGCTCGCTAGGATATCGCATCCTATGCCTACATATCCTCGTCTGGTACGAGGAATCAGAACAGTTGTAGTTCGGCTACTTCGGGACCACAGCTCAAATCTCTTTTTATTAACATTCTGAAAAATGATTACAATGGGTGAATACTGAAAATAAATCTCCTAGGAAACACTATCCTATCCTATCCTGGAAAAAAATCAAATGAAAAAGTCCCCTAACAAGTGGACTTCTAAGGATGTCTCTAAAAAGATGTAAAATAAACTCTTATGGAAATATATCCTAAAAGAAAATGCACTCTAAACAATATTAAGTCTACTGATATTTTTTTATTCTTTTCCAATCATTTTCTCCTCTTTCTTTCAAAATATCTTTTCTTTATTTTTCTATTTTTTCAATATATTTTTCTCTTTATTTTTCTCTATTTTTTTTCATATATTTTTCTCTTTATTTTCTCTCATGTTCTTTCATATTTTTCTATATTTTTCTCCTCTTTCTTTTTCTAATATTTTTTCTTTTCTTTTCCAATATATTCTATTTTTCTCCTCCAATATTCTCTCTTTTTTTTTATATTTCTTTTCTTCTCTTTTTTTCACTAAAATATATTTTCTATATATTTTTTCCTTTCTACAAACTAAACAAAATGCAATAAAACAAAAATAGAGAAAAGAGGACAGGGGGGGACATAGCCCAGCTGGGGGTTATACAAGCAAAACAAATAAAAAAGCAAATGAGTTGGGCCCAGCCCAGGGCCCTTCAAAAAAAGCACACGGAGGGGGTGTATGCAAAAACGGGGGTGTTGGATCCAAAAAATGCAGTTGGGCCTGGCCCAACCCTCACGTGGACCACCTCCCTCTCCTTCTCCATTCACTCTGAAATCCTAACCCTTTCTCTCTTCCTTCTTCTCACGGCGCCGCCGGTATTGCTTCCACCTCCTTCTCTGAGCTCTCTCTGTATCCTCCGTTCAACCTCCCTCAACCTCACCCTCAATCTCCTTCAATCTTCTATCCCTCTCCGCTCAGTTTCAAATCGTACAAACATCATCACCGATGGAACAGATAAAGAAAAATAGCGGAAGTTTGATGGATGTTGGACGAATCGTTGTTGATGAAGACGTGAAGATTATTGAAGTCCCTTTGATGGTTTCTGAAAACGGTGGTGGCCGGTGGATGCATCTTGATGAAAGAATGATGACGAACGGTGATCTCGAGGAAGATCTGGAAACGCTGATGAACTCTATGAAGGCTTGTTCGAAGATCTTCGAAGGATCTGGAAAAATGCAAGATCCAGTGGATGAACACGTTGAAGATCTGAGGACGTGTAGTAGATCTGGGCGAACTCTGGAAAAACGTTTGAAGATCCATGAACACGATGAAGAACCGATGAAGATCATGGAGATCTCGGTAGCCAATTGAATGTTGAAGATCCATGGAGGTATTTCGTAGATCCAGATCGCGAAGAAGATACATCAACTTGTTGGATCTTGAAGCAGTTTCTGGGAAAGTGACGAACATGATGAAGGTCTGATGAACATTTGACGAATTCCTGTGCTTCACATAAAGATTCTGGAAACGATTAACTAACTATGATGAACATTGCGTGAAGGTGATGAAGTTCTTGATCGGTGGTTCTGGAAACGGTTGGAGGAGGTCGATCGGAGGCGGATGAATTTTGGTGACGAGGAAGATGAAGTTTCATCGGAATCTGTGTTTTTGGGCGTTTCTGGTGAGATTGATGGTGGTCGGAAGTGGTTGTTGGTCGGAGGAGATGGAGGTTATGGAGGTGGGAGATGAAGGTTATCAGAATCTGGAATTTTCTGGGTTTGTGAGGTGCTCCGGTGATGTGTGCGGTGGTCGCCGGCCATGCATGCCGGCCGGTGACGGTTTCATGCGAGGGCCAGTGGTGTGACGCGTGGCAGTGTGGGTGGAGAGGGTGAACGCATGTGAGACGCGTGTCCCATGCGTGGCAGAGGGAGAGGGATTGCTGAGAGTGAGGTGGCGTGGTAGTGGAGTGAAAACGTGGGGCCTCCCTTGCTTTACACGTGTAGCCTGAAGTTTTATACTGCTGAGAATCTCTGGACCCTTCTAGAAGATTCTGGGACTTGCTGGAAATTCTGGACGAAAATGGACTATGCTGAAGTGAATTGGGCTTTGCATTGAACTGGGCCCACACGAAAACCATTAAAAAAACCACAAAATCTGAAATGAGATAAAAAAGATTAAAAACTAATACTAATTAACTAAGGCCTAATTAAATCTGAATACTACCCTAATTAATTCTAAAACTCAATTAATCTAATTAACTCCTAAACTAATAATACTCTAAAAAATTCTAATAAACCCACTAATAAAATTCTAATAAATCTCTAATAAAAATATATTAAATTCTATTATAAAAGAAAATTCATTATTAATAAAAGAAAAATCTATTTATCCTATTAAAAAATAGTAAAAATCTATTTAATATCTAATATTCTAAAAAATGCTAAAATGATTTAAATCTATTTATTATATTCTAAAAATATCTATATTATCCTAAAAATCTATTAAATCCTAAAATGATTAAAATCTATCTACAAAGAATTAAAACTATTAAAAATCCTATTAATATTCTAAAAATGATTTAAAAGCTATTAAAAATCTAAAAATGGCCAATAAAATCCAGAAAAATCACCATAATTCCCAGAGGAACAAAATAGCACCGAACGACACATAACACCGCGAGAGCACACCAAAATAGCCAGTAAAATAAATGGACACAGAAATATCCCAAAAATACGATTCTATCTATCTAAACCGATTAAAAACACCTGAAACGCGAGACGAGAGCTGTGATCCTGATAAAATCAATACAAATGAAAAATACACTGTATGCGATATGCAGATGCGAATGCGGTCATGCGTCGAAACATAGGACCAAATACGGGACCCGGTTGGTCAAATTTTAGGGTGCAACAGTATCGTCATTCATGAAAGTCTGTGACGCTGATGACCGCATAGGATGTCGTACCTTTGTCCGTGGATTAGGTCTATCATACCTGTGAGGGGGATTGGGTTATTGCAGGAAAACTGGCCTTCAGAAACCATGATTCAGTACCTTTATCAGACGGTGTTCTTAATTAATCTCCAGGTGTGTTGTTTGGATCAGATGGGTTTCTTGTCTGAGGTTGATACTATTATCAGATGGTTTTCTCGTCAGATACAGAAGTTCAGATGGTTTTCTTACCAGGGGATTGATATTTTGAGTATCAGATGATAGTTAGTGTCATGAGGTTCTGGTGACTGTGGTGGTTTTCTATTCTTGATCACAGAGATGTTCTTCTTCAAGCTACAACATAGCCCCTGTGTTCACTGATTGCATTATTTATCATACTGCATCATTGCATTACCATTTGCATTCAACTAACGTGTGTGTATTGCAGGTACATATTTTCCCTCCCAGTTCTGGTGTTTGTTTCCTAGCAAGACATGGAAACCCTGAAGAGAGTGTTGCCCTACAAGTTCCCGTCTCCAGATATCAGTCTGTTGTCAGAGCTGATTACTATTGCTAAGAAGAGGGTGATGGGAGATTTCAGAAAGACCTATGGGAGGATCTTGAATTATGTTTACTAGCCCTCGGCCTATGAGATCAGCGGCATTTATACCCTGTTACAGTTTTATGATGCGGAGCTCAGGTGTTTCGTATTTCCCGACTTTGTTTTGGCTCCTACCCTGGAGGAGTATTCTGCACTCTTGGACATACCGATTCGCGAGCAGATGCCTTTCTATCGTACGGACGCTAAGCCTAATCTGGCTGAGCTTTCTGCCATCCTGTACTTAAGAGAGTCTGAGCTGACAGGGAAGATGATCAGAAGAGGAGATGTGTGGGGATTTCCGTTGGATGTCTTGGTGGAGAAGGCTCGGGAGTATGCCAAGGAAGGTGGCTGGGTTGTTTTTGACGACATCCTTGCTGTATGTGTGTATGGCATCGTATTATTCCCAAACATTCCTAATTTCGTTGATGCAGATGCCTTCTATATTTTGGCTGCAAGGAACCCAGTTCCTACCTTGCTGGGAGATATCCACCACTCAACTCACTACCAAAATGAAAAGCGGCGAGGAAGGAATGTGTCTTGTTGTATACCTCTCCTGTGCAGGTGGTTCACCAGTCATATGCCTAAGTCAGGCCCTTTTGTCGCCTCTATTGACTCTTTAGGATGGCCCGAGCGCTTGATGGGGTTGACTGCCGAGAATGTGGTGTGGGTCAACGAAGAGGTACTCGGAGTTGAGGTCATACTCAAATGCGAAGGATTCCCGAATGTTCCTTTAATAGGAAGGAAAGGGTGTGTCAATTACAACCCTTCCTTATTGATCAGGCAATTTGGGTATGTACCTCAGGGAGCGCCGAAGCCCGAGGAGATACAGGAATCTCTGTATCTCACTGGGGCAATAGGGAAAGAGATGTTGACCAAGCTTGAGAAAGCCTGGAAGAACCTGCACAAGAGAGGGAAGCCTTCAGGTAGCAGAGGGGATACTCGAGTTCCTGGTCCGTATGTGGAATGGATTCGTGAGCGAGCTACGAAATTCCTTATGCCTTATCCTGCAGTTCAGCCAGTGTATCCTTCTCCGGTGGAGGAGCCTACCACTATAGACGTACAGATATACAAGCAGCTGATGGCGGAGAAAGAAGAGCTAGCAAAGGCTAAAGAGGCTTTAGAGAAAGAGAATGCCCAGCTTCGTCATGAAAAGAGTGAAACATGATATTTTTCTAAGCAACAGGCCGAAACTCTGAAACATCTGAAGACTACGTTATTGGAGTTGACTGAAACCAAGAAGCGTCTGGAGTTAGATGTAGACTCAGTTAGCAGTGTATTGGCTACTAAGAAGCAGGAGCTGGAAAGGGCCTACACGAAGCTAGCTAAGTTCAGAGAGCACCGGGATCTCACTATGGCCAAACGCAAAGAACGGGAAGAAGAGCTAAAGACACAGGTTGCTCAGTTAGAAGAACAGGTCAAAGTGAAGACTGAAGAGCTTGAAGAAGAAGCATGTCGCCGATACGAGGCCGAGCGCAAACTGATTGATGCCATGAAGAATTTGGAAGATTTTCAGCATAGAGCAGACGCCAAGAGACCCAAACCTGGGGATGGTGCTCAGGATAAGGCTTGGGAAGACTTTGTCAGAGATATCCAGGGAACGGTCAGAAAAAGGGATCAGTTGATAGAAGGTTTGATTTATCGACCGGATCACGCAGAGACGAAGAAGCTGGTTGAGGATTTCCGCAACCGTACCCGCACTTGATTTCTCTCTTGTATTCTGTTGTGTTGAGATCACCACCAGGCATGTTGGCTGGGATCCTCCTTTATCACCTCAGTTGTATGGAACATAGTTATGTAACATCTTGACAAGACTGTTATTCCAATAAATATATGAGGGTTTTTCTAAATATTGTCTTTATGGTTTATCTCGTCTTGCTACCACTGACACTGGAATTGGAGGGGAAATATCTCCAATGCACACATGCACGTTAGCATTTTTGTATTTCTGTCTGCATAAATCATATTGCATAGCATTTCTCTGGCAGGCCAGAGCACTTATCCAGCCTTTGTTTTCACCAGAGGGTGATTCTCGGGGATTGTTCGAGGCAAAAGTGGGGTGTTGAAGACGACCAAGGGGCTGAAGCAGATTTGAACAGAATCAAACAGTGTAGTCAGTCACAGGTAATCGGTAGCTATGTCTGAAGGCAATTTCCAGGCTCCTAACACCTTGGCAGGGTTTACTATGGCGTCCAACCATCGGTATGATTCTATGGAAGACTTCCCGCAAGCGAACAACCTTACTGCAGACCAAGTCGTACAGCCTATTGTTGAGAACCGAGATCGACATGAGCAGTTTGTTGCCCGAAATGAGCGTCCTCCTCCTGTTAACAATCAAGGTGTTGCTTTCCCTGTGATGAATTACCGAAGAGATATTCCAATGGCCGGGATGGTAGATCCAAGAGCTCTTGAAAAGGATAGAAGACTCCGAGCGTTGGAAGAAGGAATAAAAGCCTTGAAAGGAAAAGATGTTGTTAACCTGGATGTTGTAGACATGTGTTTGGTTCCTGATCTGGTGTTGCCTTACAAGTTCAAAGTGCCGGAATTTGAAAAGTACACGGGGGTTAGTTGTCCGAAGCTGCATTTGATGATGTTCTGTCGAAGGATGACTTCGTCTGTGCGAAATGACCCACTGATGATCCATTGCTTCCAGTATAGCCTGACTGGGGCATCCTTGAGGTGGTATGTGCAGTTAGAGAGTAATCAAATTCGATCGTGGGTGGATTTAGCCCGAGCTTTCATGAAGCAGTATGATTACAACCTGGATTTGGCTCCTAGTCTCGTACATCTGCAAGAATTATCTCAGGCGGAGAATGAATCATTCAGAGGGTATTTGCGAAGATGGAGAGAACTGGCTGCTAGTGTTCAACCACCGCTTCCGGAAAGAGAAATGGTTGACATCTTCTGGGGTACTCTAAAAGGTCATTATTTTGACAAATTGTTCGGTTGCACAAGCTTTGTGGGCCTGATGAGAATGGGAGAGCTTGTTGAGAGAGGACTCAAGAGTGGAAAGCTTCGAGATGCTCCTTATATCCCAGTTGATAAGAATGAGTCAGTTGTCAGTTCTCAAGAAGAGTGGGAAGAAGGAAATGACGTCGTCTCAGAATCTCTAGCATCTCAGGATCGGTTTTCAGATACTTCAAGTCAACGGTCATCCTATCGCCGATCGCGTCAGCATGCCCCACGGAGACCAAGGAAACCTGAAAGGCAGTTTACTCAGCTACCGGTGTCGTACAGTCAGTTGTTGCCAGAACTGGTCAGAAGCGGATTGATAGTGTCGAAAGAGACTAAGCCGGTGATTCCACCGTATCCTCCAGGTTTTGGTGCCAGCGCCCACTGTGAGTACCATGTTGGGGCACAGGGGCATTCAACAAATGATTGTAAGGTGCTTAGAAGCCAGATTCAGGATCTATTGGACTCTAGCCGGATTTTCATCACGCCTCAGGGTTTTGTTCAGATTAACGATTCTCCGTCATCCAGGTGTGTGGGTTCATCAGTTAATGTCATGGAAGACTCCACGGGAAGTGTGTGTTCTGAAGAATGTCAATCGGAGAGTTCAGTTGAATATGGGAGAAGTTTCTAGAAGTTTCGATGTCGGGTGTCGCATCTGTTTTCTCTGCTTAATCCGTTTAGCTTTTGTGCACTAGTGTTTGCGGACCACCACCAGGATTGTTGGCTGGGGTCATTGTATTCGTACTCGTTTGTGCTTATGTACTGCTTTTGTTGGTTGTACATGTGTGGGAGATGTTCGTCTGTGTGCTTATAGCTTGAGTTTCTCTTTGCCTTGTCTTGGATATGTGTTTGCTTTCTGCATTGCATTATCGTTTAACAGGTACATCAGAACCGTGGGTCTTATTTCCTCATCGTCCAGTTTGTTGCAGGAATTCCTTCAGAGATATGGAACAGAATCAGTTTGAATTGATTGAAGTCCGAAGCCAGCTGGGGCAGATGATGAGAGACATGCAAGAGATGCGTTTGGAGCAGAAGATTCTCAAAGAGGAGAACAGTCAGCTGAAGACCCAAATGAGCTTGATCATGGAAGTTGTCAAGAATGTGCTTAGGAAAGAGGACGATCAGCTATTTGAAGCCGCAGTGAAGAAGCTCGTGCTACCTGTGCCTGTAGAGCCTGAGCAACAGCAACAAAAGATGCATCCGGCTCAACGGAGGATTCAGGAGGGGAAGCCAAAGAGGATATTTGAGGCGCCGCCTACGACGTATGCTGAGCTCTTGCAGACTTTATTGAGGTTCAATCTAGTTGAGAAGAGAACGTTGGACCCACCCACAGGAGCGCTTCCTCATGGGTACGATGCCAGTAAGCAATGTGAATTTCATTCTGGAGCCCTCGGACACGACATCGAGGGTTGTCATGCTTTTAAGCACAATGTTCAAGACCTGATTGACTCGCACGATATTGAATTCACGCCGAGCGGTGTAGCTGTACGTATTGCTCCTATCCCAGTCGATGCTAAGATGACAGATGTTTCTAAAGCTGCAGTAGGTCAGAAGCGTATCCTGGACTCCATGGTGTCAGAATCTCCATGCCCACAACTGTTGCCTATTCCTGGGGCAGATCTGAGAAAGAAAATGGCTAAGCATAAGGAGGGCTTTAATCAGTACAGTGAAAGTCGAGAAACCGATGTTGTATTTGCTACGAAGGGTGTTCAACAGTCAACCCGATACCAGCAACGACAGCAACGATCTCAACAGTGGCAGAGTCAGCAGCGTCCTAATCAGCGAAAAGCTCAAAATCAGAGGCCGGTGAGGGTATTTAGGGTGCCTCCGATGCCGTATGCCGAACTTCTTCAGGTGTTGCTACGATTGCAGTTGGTTGAGAAGAGGAAGTTAGATCCGCTGACAGGTACACCTCCAGCAGGTTATGATAACAAGGAGCGCTGTGACTTCCATTCGGGAGCACAGGGGCACAACATTGAAGATTGTCTGGCCTTCAAGCACAAAGTGCAGGATCTACTTGATAGTGCAGCAATTAGCTTTGGGCGAGAAGGTCCCAAAATCATCTGAATGAGGAAAAGGGGCTCTATAATTTGGTTGAGCCGTTGAAAGCGGACTAGGACATCATCAGGGTGCCTCTAATAATTGATTGTGAAGATAGCTGGTTCATCAGCAGGACAGATGTGAAAGCCCGGTTCTTGGAAGCTAGCATTTTCTCTTGTTTTATCTTGTCATTTCTTTACATTTGTAGTTCCTTTCCTGTTTAAAATGCAATCTTGTTTGTAAAACTTGTTGTTTTCATTCAATTGATGATAATGAAATAAATATGCATGTTTTGATTAAATCCAGTCGTGTTCACTAATTGTTTTTACAAATGTCCAACGCTTGGTTAAGAAGGATCTGGGGAGGATGACGAAAATGAACGACGTGCAAAATTCCGATTGTATGCTTTTGAAATAAAACCTGCTGATGATGTACAGGCATTGTTTCAAGTCCCTAAACACCGGAGATATAAGGAAGATAATCCCTTGTTAACCCCTTTGAGCCTAGTAGTAGGAGTTCTTTCTGGAAACGGAAAACCCTCAATCTTAACCTGGGGTAGGGTAGGTGTTAGCTAATTCGGCCGAGCGTTCAAGTTGTAAAAGGGAGTGTCCGTTCGAGGATCAATCACACCTCTAGAGGTCGTACCTAAAAAACCGCAATGGTTAAATCAAGAGTGAGACAGTCACATCATTCCCCAAAAGAGTCAGACAACCAGCGTCACACGACTCGTTCAGAAAAAAAGAAAGGAAGTAAAAAAGAATCAAAAGCCCGCTAAGTCGAAAAGCAAACAAATGACTTAGGCAAAAGTGAGGGCATCCCGCTGGACTTAAAAAAATCATAAGAAACTCAAAAGGAGTCAGTCCAGGCAAAAGTTAGGGATAAGAAAAAGATGAAAGGAGGACAAAAAGAAAAATCCTCAAATCAAATGCGAGTCGTGTGACCTCAAGTGTCAAAGACGAGAGGTGAGTGGCTGTCACTCCCAAAATCTCATGATTTCTCGAACTATCACTCCTATCTTTCAGCCTCTGAGAGGAGTGCTAAGGTCGAATTAGCTAAACATAGGATCGGAGAACATCAAGGAGAATGGGTGGGTTAAATTAAACTTTGAGCCTTTATCCTTTCTTTCAAAACCGTGAACCTGACCACGTTACAACCTTCAAAAGTCCTAATTGAAGCAGGTTGTTTCGAAAGCACACTCCGGTAAAGGTCGCGTCGGTTCTGACTCCTAAAAGGGTTCCTCTTACCATGTTGGTACTGATGTTGATATTCTTGATAAATGTTTTGTGCATTATATGCCATAAATTGTTTTCCTTTTCCCAGTGAATAGATTGGATGTCAAAGCTGACATATGTGTTGCATTAATACATCTTTTACGTAAAACGACTTGTTTACTTGCGAGTAAGCGCTTGACAGCAGGAAAGTTTTCTACCATGGAAGGAATGGTCAGGATAGAATGCAGAACGCCCGAATATTCCGAGAGCAGGGGCAAGCTATTATTGTGATCCCCAGTCAAGTCAGCCTTTCGAAGTCAGTTATCCTGGGGCAATCAGGTTGAGATTCAGGTAAATGTGTTGTAGTCAGGGGCACTACTCTAAATCAGATAATCGGGGGCAAAGTCATTGCAATCAGGGGCATGCCATCTTAAGCGCGCAAAGGTTATTCGAGAAGCATGTGATGTGAAGTATCTCTCCGAAGTTCAGAATGCTGGGGCGTGCCATATCAGACCAACAGGGAACAGATTTTCAGATTTCCTTTCGAGGACTATCCCCACAGAGGTCCCGCAGGCTGGGGGCATATCAGAAGCGAAAGGATTGTTCTTCTCCGTATCCACAGGGTTATTCAGAGCTATTCGAGCAGATTCGGCCAATTTTCGAGTGTGAGGCGAATGTCGGGAAGTCGTGTCAACTAAAAGGCTGTGTATTCAGACAGAATGTTGTCCAGCGTCAGTTGTACCTGACCCATCACAGGTGGCCTAAAAGGTCAAGTCCAGGTTGGTGATCACTGTGAAGCCCATCCGTGTTGGCACATCGGTTTCCAAGTCCGAGCGGCGTCAGTACACAGGAAGACTCCGTCTATGCTCTCCAACAAAGTCCGATTTTTCATTGGCGCGGGTAGGCTACCCCTAGGGAAGTCCAATCATGCTCGGCACATCTGCTATTTCACAACGGAGTTATATTCCCCAGCAGGGTACTACTTCGTCGAGGTGTTCGGTTAAGTTCCCAATATCCCCAGCGGAGTTGATTTCACTCTCCCAGCATTTATTTTGCTGGGATAATCCTGTGATATCCGGTTTATCCCCAGCGGAGTTGGCTTCGTCTTCAGCATTTATGTTGCTGAAATGGTTTTCTGTACCCAGCTTTCTCCGGCAGCTCGAGCCTGCATTAGCATATTGCATGCATTATCATATTCGCATCATACTTGCATGTCATTGTCAAAATGCGTAGCATTTCCATCCTGAATGGAGCATTACGCCATAGAAAGATTAAAGCATATGCATATGCATACGAAGCATAAGTCAGGTTTTCTACCAGCCTCACATGGCGCGTGAATTACTCTGTGATCAGTTCAGGGGCATCTATCCAGCAGCAGTGTTCAGACAGTTCAGCAGATTATTTGTATTTCAGATTATGCAACAATTATGTTTTAATCAATCAGTCATCGAGTATCGACAGGCTTTTCTTCCCGTCAATTCACATTGGCGATGTGTTCCTCCAATAAGTGGATTTCTCCGTCTATCATTATACGTCTTGAGTTCGAATGTGGTTTTCTTTCCGTCTATCAGTAGACGATGTGAAGTTTTGGGTGATTTTCTTTAGTAGGGTCTCAAGACGGGGTTTCTCTAAGTGGTGTTCTTTCCGTCTATCAGTAGACGATGTGAAATTTCAGGGTATCGTTTCAGCAGGTTTCTTATTGTCAGTACATACGGATGGTGTGTTTCCCCGGCGAGTCTTCTCCGGCTATCTTTAGATGTTGAGGGGTTTCAAAGCGTTTTTTTCGGATAGTGGTTTTCTTTCTGTTTATTGGGGGATTTTCTGACTGTCGATTCTTATTAACGTCGAGGCTCTTTGAAGAATGTTCGATTTTCCTGATTGTCGATTCTTATTGACAACATGGCTCTTTGAAGGAGGCTTTCTTCCCGTCGGTCCATACTGATGATGTGGCCCCTTTGAGGATATTGTTCTTTCCATCAAGTCCCGTAGACGAAAGGATTCTGCAATTTGATGGATGGTGTTGAGGTGCGTATGGTATCTTTCCGTCTATCCTTAGACGATGTGAGTATGGAGATTAATGGTGTCTTCCCGTCTATCTTTGGACGATGTGAGTATCAATCAGGATGATTCCGTCTACCCTTAGACGATGTGAGTATTGAAGTTTTCCTTCGGGATTGTGGTGTCTTTCCGTCTACCCTTAGACGATGTGAATATTGATCAAGATGATTCCGTCTATCTTTAGACGATGTGAATATTGATTTGTTTAATCAATCAGGATGATTCCGTCTACCCTTAGACGATGTGAATATTGATCAGGATGATTCCGTCTATCTTTAGACGATGTGAATATTGATTTGTTTCATCAATCAGGATGATTCCGTCTACCCTTAGACGATGTGAGTATGGAGATTAATGGTGTCTTTCCGTCTATCCTTAGACGATGTGAGTATGGAGATTATGTGTGTCTTGCCGTCTATCTTTAGACGATGTGAGTAGTAATTTGTTTCATCAATCAGGATATCTTCCCTATCCTTAGACGATGTGAGTATTGAAGTTTTCCTTCGGGATTGTGGTGTCTTTCCGTCTACCCTTAGACGATGTGAATATTGATCAGGATGATTCTGTCTATCTTTAGACGATGTGAATATTGATTTGTTTCATCAATCAGGATGATTCCGTCTACCCTTAGACGATGTGAGTATTGAAGTTTTCCTTCGGGATTGTGGTGTCTTTCCGTCTACCCTTAGACGATGTGAATATTGATCAAGATGATTCCGTCTATCTTTAGACGATGTGAATATTGATTTGTTTCATCAATCAGGATGATTCCGTCTACCCTTAGACGATGTGAATATTGATCAGGATGATTCCGTCTATCTTTAGACGATGTGAATATTGATTTGTTTCATCAATCAGGATGATTCCGTCTACCCTTAGACGATGTGAGTATGGAGATTAATGGTGTCTTTCCGTCTATCCTTAGACGATGTGAGTATGGAGATTATGTGTGTCTTGCCGTCTATCTTTAGACGATGTGAGTAGTAATTTGTTTCATCAATCAGGATATCTTCCCTATCCTTAGACGATGTGAGTATTGGTGTTTCCTCCATTCAGGGTGTCTTCCCGTCCATCTTTGGACGATGTGAGTATATTTCTCTTCCTGCCTATCAGTAGGCAATGTGAAAAGATCAGGTGTTTTGTTGCAACCCCCGGGTTTTGTTATATGGGGTATCACAGGTAATTGGCATAAAAATCAGGAGTTCTGTACCAGATGATTGATCAGTTTATTGCCATAATGACTGGACTCGGCTGTTCTGGACTTTATTCCCCAAGCAATTTTGCAGTATATTCTCGCGGTTGGCAAATTTTCGGGTTTTATTTGTATTCAACCGTCTCGTACCTCCGAATGTTTGAAGGTTGAGCGCTCTTCAACCTTTCAGGTCCAAGTCGCTTGAATAGGGGCAGCTGTTGCACCCTAAAATTTGACCAACCGGTCCTCCCATCTGACCCGTGGTTTAAATTCATATTCGCATATCAGATGCATGACACTTGTGCACAGACAGAGGAGGGTTACAGTTTGGTTTTCATCTATCAGATATTTCAGGGCCAGTCTAGATAATCAGGGTTTTATTTTCGGGGAATTGTGTGCTTCTCAGTGTTTGCAGCTCTCATGGTGGTTTTCGGGATATTCTGATACCAGGGGTTTACTGTTCGATTCGATCTGGTCTCGTGCGCTCTTTTATGGTGGTCATTTGCATTTGTCTGCATTTTTTAGGGTTTAATAGCCTTCTGCGGATTTTAAATAGGCTTTAGGGATTTTTTAGGATTTAAATAGATTTTTTTAGAATTTTAAATAGTTTAAATCTCTTTTTAGAATTTTATAGAGTTTTTTAAATAGATTTAATAGTTTTATCATTTTTAGGATATAATAGATTTTAAAATTGTTTTTAATTGTTTTAGATAATATAGAAAATATTATAGATTTTTATTTTATTTTAATAGAATTTAATGGTTTTTTAAATAGAAATAAATAGAGTTTGTTTTAATATAGATTTAATAGTTTTTGTTTTAGGATAATAGAATTTTAATAGTTTTAAATAAATAATGTAGAGTAATATCAGAGATTTAATAGAAATTAGTAGAGTGTTAATCATTTTTGGTTTAATATGGAGTTAATTAGATTTTAATCATTTTAGATTTAATTAGGTTAATTAGGATAGATTAATCTTAGTTAGAGTTAATTGTAGTTGATCATTTTCAGTTAATTAGGTTAGTGTAGATTTAATTAGTTTTAATTAGGTTTAATAAATTGGTTAAATCAGTTTTTTGGTCCAACTAGTATCAGCCTCGTGGGCCAGGGTGTGCAGTCGGAGGCCCAAAGTCCATCAAATCTTTTTATCCATTTTTATTCAGTCTTTTTTTTGCATTTTTTTGGCCAGAAATGACACTTGTCGAGTATAAATAAGGTCGCGCGTCCACTTCTGGAGCTAGCCACCACACAACTCAGAACCCCCTCATTCTGCCACGCGTGGATTCCACTACTCCCTCTCTCTCCACGCCCCAGACACGTGTAGAACATGCGTAGCTTCCCTCGCCACCTCCCAACACACTTGTCCTCACCACCTTCTCGCCGGACCCCCTCGTCGCCGGGCATGCAGACGCCCTGAACCGCCCCAACGACCACCGCCCAACCAACTCCGGCCGTCGTCCCTCACCGGAAACTGCAAATTTGCAGAAAATCCCTAGAAATCCTTCGTTCTTCTCCGATCTTCCTCCATCCACCTTCATCACCACTTGCCGGAGAACTCAACCACTTCGCCGGGAACTTCAAACACTTTTCCAGAACGTTCACATCTCCTTCGTTCTTCAAGAACTCTTTTCCAGAAAATCCTCGCACCTTCATCGCTCTTCAAGGAAGCCCAGAAAACTGTCAAACCTTCATCGTGTTCATCTGGATTTTCCAGAAATTCACCCGTTGTTCTTCATTTCCTTCAAGATCCCCAGCAGTGATCTCCAGAATCCCGCTTGATCTTTAACAAGCAAGAACATCCGCGTTCGTCTCCTTCAATTCTCTCAGCGAACCATCAAATCTTTCAAGAACATTCCTCAGATCTTTCACGATACTCCCAGAATCTTCAAGATTTTCTCAAACGACGTCTCAAGAGCATCCCCCCAAATCATCCACGTGCTTCACAAATCCTCATCTTCTTCGGTTCGTCCCAGAAAGATTGATCCTCAAGCAAACCTTCGAGAAAGTTCTGGAACGTCTTCGTCTCCAGGTTCGTCTTCCTTCTCGCCTCCATCGTTGTGCTTTCACTTACTTAGGGCTCGTATTAGAAGATTTGATGTCATTTTTGTTCTGTTTAGAGTTTAGGATAGAGTTAATTAGTGTTGGACTGGAGAATAGGATCTTGTTTGAGAATTGGTGAAGGTTTGTTAGAAGAATTGCAGAGAGGGGGAGGATGAGAGAAACGGCGGCTTAGGGTTGGGTGAACAGTGACCAGAGAATAGAAGGGGAAGATGGGTTTTGTTCATTGGATAGTTGGATTAGGGCTGGGGATTGGGTCTAAGGCCCAATTTCGTTTCTTGAGCATACTCCCTTCATTCCTCCTTCCCCTCCCCCTGCGTGTGAGAGCTGAGAGGGATTTGGATTGGGCTTAAGCCCTTTGCTGGGCGCACCCCCCGTATGTAAGCCCATCTAGATGAATAACGTGAAAATTCACTTAATGCACCCCCACGCACGTTTTTTCTCTCTTTTCCCTTTCAACTGAATTCCTGATTCATATTGGGCCTGCGCCTTTTGCTAGGCGCACCACCCCTCTCTGGCCCACTTAGGATTAACACTGGGCGCAGTTGCTATTGATACCCCCCCCCCCCCCCCCATTTATTCCAATTTTGTTTTTTATTTTTCTTTTAATATTTTCTTGCATCTTGTATAATTCACAAAAAATAGAAAAATCAATGTTTTTTAATTCTTCTTTTTGCTATAGGTCAATAATAATGTCTAGAAAATTATGTAAAAATAAAAATGCCATTTTATTTTTGTTTTCTATTCTTAGCATATTTTCCATGTAAATGACTTTTTAATATCTTTTAGTGCATGCATGTTAGGAGAAAATTCCTAAAAAATAGTAGATTTGATCAAAATAATTCCATTCTTTTTTCTATATGTTCGTAATTCAATTTCGGATTTTTTTTAACAAAAACATTAGCTTAATCATGCATTTTCATTTTAATTGCATTTTTGCATTTTTATTGATATTGAATAATTGGTTTGTGGCACGTCTGCCTTGTTGATTTTAGTTCTTTCATCTGGTAATGAATTTTGCTTTGGTTTTTTAGTATGTTGCACTAGACTAATGCATGTTCCCCATAGAGTTTTCATAGATTTTTAGAGGTTGATTGATATTGTTTTAGGGTTAGAGAATAAAGACCTCACAACTTGTTGGTAACCCTTGACCCTTCATATGTTAGGGATTGTTTAGTAGCCTTAGATGTTGACTTAGGCTTTGAGATTTGATCTTGGGATCATAGAGCCATATAGGTTTCCCTTAGATTTTTGATAGATTTTTATAGGGTGCTCTGTTATTTTTTGTCTGAGCTTGAGGATAGGAGAAGTCTTGATGGCTTCTGACTTTGAAGTTCAACTGTGGTTGAACTTCAGAGATAGTTTCTCGTGGTTTGAGGATCTGTGGTTTCTTCTTGAAGATGGAGGCTGGATGAAGTCCTATTGGAGCTTGCAAGGATGCAGTGGATTGAGGCCTAGTCTAGGAGCTTGTTCTCTGTTTGTGAGGTTCGAGATCCTGAAGTTTGAAGGGAGTTTATGGTACTTTCCTGAGGAAGGCACTATGAATGACTTTCATTCTTTCTTCTCACCTCTTTCTTAAGTATCCAATGATGCTGGAGCCTTCACGTGAGTTTAGTTTCTCCTGAGGAGGAACGTAAACTGATCACAGTTGTTGAGCCACATGGGATACGATTCCTAAGTGGAAGCCTCCTAGTACTTTCCTGAGGAAGGTCCTATGGGTCTGCTCACTTAGTTCCTCTAGTTCATCTAGGATTTCTTAAGTATCCAATGATGTTGGAGCCTTCACGTGAGTTTAGTTTCTCCTGAGGAGGAACATAAACTGATCACAGTTGTTGAGCCGCATGGGATACGATTCCTAAGTGGAAGCCTCCTAGTACTTTCCTGAGGAAGGTCCTATGGGTCTGCTCACTTAGTTCCTCTAGTTCATCTAGGATTTATTAAGTATCCAATGATGTTGGAGCCTTCACGTGAGTTTAGTTTCTCCTGAGGAGGAACGTAAACTGATCACAGTTGTTGAGCCACATGGGATACGATTCCTAAGTGGAAGCCTCCTAGTACTTTCCTGAGGAAGGTCCTATGGGTCTGCTCACTTAGTTCCTCTAGTTCATCTAGGATTTCTTAAGTATCCAATGATGTTGGAGCCTTCACGTGAGTTTAGTTTCTCCTGAGGAGGAACGTAAACTGATCACAGTTGTTGAGCCGCATGGGATACGATTCCTAAGTGGAAGCCTCCTAGTACTTTCCTGAGGAAGGTCCTATGGGTCTACTCACTTAGTTCCTCTAGTTCATCTAGGATTTCTTAAGTATCCAATGATGTTGGAGCCTTCACGTGAGTTTAGTTTCTCCTGAGGAGGAACGTAAACTGATCACAGTTGTTGAGCCGCATGGGATACGATTCCTAAGTGGAAGCCTCCTAGTACTTTCCTGAGGAAGGTCCTATGGGTCTGCTCACTTAGTTCCTCTAGTTCATCTAGGATTTCTTAAGTATCCAATGATGCTGGAGCCTTCACGTGAGTTTAGTTTCTCCTGAGGAGGAACGTAAACTGATCACAGTTGTTGAGCCACATGGGATATGATTCCTAAGTGGAAGCCTCCTAGTACTTTCCTGAGGAAGGTCCTATGGGTCTGCTCACTTAGTTCCTCTAGTTCATCTAGGATTTCTTAAGTATCCAATGATGTTGGAGCCTTCACGTGAGTTTAGTTTCTCCTGAGGAGGAACGTAAACTGATCACAGTTGTTGAGCCGCATGGGATACGATTCCTAAGTGGAAGCCTCCTAGTACTTTCCTGAGGAAGGTCCTATGGGTCTGCTCACTTAGTTCCTCTAGTTCATCTAGGATTTCTTAAGTATCCAATGATGTTAGAGCCTTCACCTGAGTTTAGTTTCTCCTGAGGAGGAACGTAAACTGATCACAGTTGTTGAGCCGCATGGGATACGATTCCTAAGTGGAAGCCTCCTAGTACTTTCCTGAGGAAGGTCCTATGGGTCTGCTCACTTAGTTCCTCTAGTTCATCTAGGATTTCTTAAGTATCCAATGATGTTGGAGCCTTCACGTGAGTTTAGTTTCTCCTGAGGAGGAACGTAAACTGATCACAGTTGTTGAGCCGCATAGGATACGATTCCTAAGTGGAAGCCTCCTAGTACTTTCCTGAGGAAGGTCCTATGGGTCTGTTCACTTAGTTCCCCTAGTTCTTATAGGCTTTCTCAAATATCCAATGATGCTGGAGCCTTCGTGTGAGTTTAGTTTCTCCTGAGGAGGAATGTAAACCGTTCACAGTTGTTGAGCCGCATAGGATATGATTCCTGAGTGGTAACCTCCTGGTACTTTCCTGAGGAAGGCACTATGAGTTTGTCTGCTTAGCTCCCTCTCTTTGGTAAGCTTGTTCTGAAGCTTGGAGACTGGGATTGATTCCTCTTGCTTAGGGTTTTGATTAGGGTCTTTGCTTAGAGATTTGATTAGGGTTTTGCATAGGGCCTTGATCAGGGTTGTGTTTCAGGTTCGTTTAGGGGTCCTGCTCAGGGTTTTAGTTTAAGCTTTGGATAGAGGTTTGTCAGGTTAGCTAGCCTTTTCTTTGTGTTGTTTGACTTATGTGGTGTTGTGCTGCATTAGATTTAGGGGTTCATATAGATATTTCTGAGGTAGGTGCATCTTAGAAGTAGGCTTTGTATGCATGAGAAGTTGAGGTGGTCCTCCTTCTGCTTGTTTGTTATTGAGTGGCTTTGCTTGCTGGTATTTGGTAGAGCTGAGCTCCCTTACCTCTGTGGTTTGCGGCCTTTGCGCCTTGATTGTTTGGTTGTTGTATTCATGCATATTTCCAGTATTTCTTTACTTTGCAGTTGATTCCCGTTTGCTGTTTAGTCCTGTTGCCATGATCCCTTAGGAGCTCTGACTTCTCCGCTGCGGAGTCGTTATGATAGACATTAGGATGGTCAACCAGGAATGATAACAGTAGGTAGATTCCCCTCTTTAGTCATAGTTTTAAGGCGTCTTTTCCCGTTCTCAGCAGTAGGAGCTTTTGAGTAGCTTGAGTCGTAGTTAGCCGAACTACAGCTGCTCTGATTCCTTGTGTCAGACGAGGATATGTAGGCATAGGATGTGATATCCTAGCGAGCACACTAACAACTAACCTTTTGTTCTCTCGCGGCTGTGCGATCGAGACTTTCCCGCTGACGACTGATGTTACCCTTTTCTCTTGCCCGAGTGCATTTGAGACCCGACCGTAGTTGTAGGTTCCCGAACCTTTAGAACCAGTTTATTTCCTCACTGCTGTGTGAGAACCCCCAGGTTAGCCGTAGTCAGTCGAACTACGTTTGCTCTGATCTTCCATGCTGTGTGGAAGTACGTAGGCACAGGTCGCGATGTCCTGGCAAGCAACCTTTCCCCCGTTTAGTCGTAGGTAGTCGAACTACGTTGACTCTGACTTTCCCATTGCACGAGGGAGTACGTAGGCCCAGAACACCGTATGTTCTGTCGAGTCCTGTCCTTTTATTTTATTTTCAGACTGACCATTAGCGTAGATAGATAAACACACCCTTTTCCTTATAAACACCAAGCGTGGATCCCATCGAGTACGATGGACGTGAGGGGTGCTAATACCTTCCCCTTGCGTAACCGACTCCCGAATCCAGGTTTTGGTTGCGATGACCATACCTTTTCCCGTCTTTGCGAGGTTTACTTCGAGCGTTTCCTTTCCCTCCCGTGGGATAAATAACGCACGGTGGCGACTCTCCTGTCAAGCCGGCGCCGATTTTCGCAGTAGCGACATCAGCTTGTGTATTGATCTCTCATGTGTTTTGCAAATGTTACTTAATATGCAAGCAACTACCTTTCAAAGCAAGTCCACAAATTAGACCTCAAATCAAAATTGTGGCTAAACCAATGTTCTTAAAATGTTTTTTAGAGTCAAAATGATATATTACATGCCATGGTTTGGATGTGTAGGTTGAAAATATCAATTTCCAACTTTGATTCATTTAACTTATACCCTTATTTTAGGTCAGTTTTGCAACTTTGGGCTACAAGCATTTCCAACATCTCATTACCTCCTTACTAGCATTAAAACATCATTTTGAACAAGTTTGATGTTGAACATTTTTCCATTTGAAGCTTGGAAATAGGAGTTATGGCCTTATGCTTGAAATGACCTGTAATCTCCAAATGACCAAAATGCCCTTGACTTGTCAAAGCCATAACTTGAGTTCTATAAATCCTATCAAGGACTTCTAGTACTATCTAGAAAGCTAAGAGGATAAGGAACAACATTCATGTTGACCAAAAGTCCATAGGAATCATCCTTCTTGGGCAAAAGTTTGATGCAAGTTGGGTAACTTTCAAGCCCCCAAATTCACATTCCTCAGATGACCTGTAACTTGTCAAAGTCATAACTTGAGTTTTACAAATCCTATCAAGGACTTCTAGCACTAAAATTAAAGCTAAGACCATGCTCTAAAACATTCATGTTGGGGGCAAGATGAGATGACAATCACTTCTTGAGCTAAACTGCCTTGAAGATAGGGGTCAAACTAGGGGATTTTACACTGTCAAGCCTTAGAAACCCTAGCTTGAAACTTCTCAAACTCTTCAATCATGATGAGTTGACCTTGGAATCATCCTTATAGCATCTCAATGCATCACTCCATGATCACATGGCCCTTGGATTAGGTCTCAACCTTGTCCAAATCATCAGTTGACCTAGGGTTGACCCAGTCAAACCCTAACTGCACCACTCATGGTTGAGTCTTCTTAATCTTGCACAATGACCTATCTAGGCCTCATGATGGCTTTCTAGACATCACATAAACTCTCTCAAGGCTTCAAGTCCACACTCCTGGCTTCAGAATCATTTGAGGTCTTCCCACAACTCTCAAGTTAAGAGGCACACACCCTTGGTTTCAACCACTCTCTCTGGGGATATTTTAACTTCTTTGACAAGGATATCAACCCTTGAACACTTGAATAAGCTTCTTAACTAGCCTCAAAGTCTTTCCTAGCTCTTGATTGGTAATCATACCTCTTGATCTCCTGCATACATGTCAATGAAATGCAAATGATAATGCTAATGTGAATGAAATGAAACATAAGCTAGGTAAAGAAGAGTTGGGCAAATTTTGGGGTGCAACACCAAGTCACTTGGCATACACAATATACCACGGGTATCTAACTTCATCAGCGCCTTCTTCGGTAGCACATTCAAGGATGATCCTGTATCAACAAGCACGTGTGACAGAACGGCTCCTCAGCATTCAATAGATATGTGCATCGCACATTTATGGTTCCTCCCCCTTGGGCGTCAAGTCTAAATCCAGTAATCCCAACCCATTACCTGCATTTACATATGCCACAACTCCCTCGAGTTGGTTCACAGAAATCTCCTGTGGCACATAAGCTGTATTCAGGATTCTTAACAGAGCGTTCCGGTGCGCTTCCGAGCACAACAACAAGGACAAAATAGATATCTTGGATGAAGTCTGTTGTAAGTGATCAACAATCTTGTGATCACTCTTTCTTATCAAGCGCATGAACTTCTCCGCCTCCTTCTCCAAGGAGTCCTTCTCACCAACTTGAGAAGTTTCTTCCACCACTACTTTCTTCCCCTTATCAACTCTTTCAGTAGTCACTTCAGGTGACGAAAATACTCTTCCACTCTGAGTAATTCCACCAGCTCTAACTAGGTTGTCCACAAAATCCACCGGTAGGCTTTTCAGTTCCTGTTTCTGTCCGTTGCAGTATACCTCGGCTCCGTAGTTCCACGGAATCGCCTTAGTACTTTCATATGGTACAGGACCAGCTTTGGTAATGATGATGGTTGGCGGCCTCGGTGGCGCGGAAATAGTAATAGTCTTGTACGGAATCGAGATCTTCGCAATCTCATTCCTCTCCTCAACCACTAATTCCTCAGGCTTCTTCTCAGAAACTCTATCAAATTGCAAGACACCATATTTCATTAACTCTTGAATATGGTTTTTCAGCTTCTCACATCCCTCGGGATGGCTCAAACATGCAGCACAAGTTTCATCACAACTTGGGAATACTCCTCCCCTCAACAACTTGTTCTTTACAAAGCTCAGCGGCGTCTTCAACTCACCAACATCCAACACCAAATTCAAGCTTTCAGCTTCAAGGATAGCACTGACCCCAGCTTCCCCATGGTTAGGCATGGGGTTCTGCACGACATTGGACGCGTCGTGAGAAACGTTTATAGCCTTACTGTCTATGAGATCCTGCACTTTGTGCTTAAACGCCTTACAGTTGTCAATATTGTGCCCCGAAGCATTAGAATGAAACTCGCATCAAGCATTAGCGTCGTAACCAGGTGGTGGCGCACCTGTCAACGAAGTCAAAGTTCTCTTCTGTATCAACTGCAATTGTAACAAGTGTTGGAGCAATTGAGAATATGGCATCGGAGGCACGTCAAACTGTCTATTTACCGCCCTGCCTTGATCCTGAAAACGACGAGGAGCATAGTTTTGTTGATTCTGTTTTGGTTGTTGTTGCTATTGTTGTGGTACCACGGGCATTGTGATACTCGCAACCTGTTGTTCCTGACGATATTGTTGACGTTGATTCTTGTTTCTCCCTCGGGAACTGGACACTGCGTTGGTTTCTCCTTCTCGCTTTTTGTTACCAAAAACCTTTATATTTCCTCCTCCTGCAGAGGACCCTTCGCCAGCTTGAATTTTTCCCAGCTTAATGCTGTTTTCGACCATCTCCCCAGTAATGATCAGGTCAGAAAAGCTTCCGGACATGTTACCGATCAGCTTCTCATAGTATACACCTGGTAGCGTGGCAACAAACATATCAATTAACTCCCTCTTTACCACGGGAGGCTGCACCCTAGCTGCCAGCTCACACCACCTCTGGGCGTACTCTTTGAAGCAATCATCATTCTTCTGAGACAAATTCTGCAATTGGAACCTTTTTAGCGCAAGGTCGCTGTTATATTGGTAGTTCTTAACGAAGTCCTCAGCCAAATCCCTCCAACATCGGATATTGACTGGTTCTAAGCTCATGTACCATTCAAGTGAAGGCCCAGAAAGGATGTCCTGGAAAAAATGCATCAGCAATTTTTCATCATCTGAGTAAGCGGACATCTTGCGATAGTAAGAATGAAGATGAACCCTAGGACAAGTAGTGCCTTTATATTTGTCGAAATCAGGAACTTTGAATTTCAAAGGTACTTTCAAGTCTGGGATTAGCCCCAGATTAGCCATGTCTAGTCCCATGGATTTCTGATTTTCAAAGCTCTGCATCTTCTCTTCAATCAGCTTAAACCTCTTATCTGCCTCAGATGGCAACCCTGCACCAATATCCCGCATAGAGAATGCATCTTCTAGTTGATCTTCATCCCACTAAGGAACATTGTTGCCATGCGCAGCATACGCCATTTCAGGCATAGGGATTCCACCTACATTACCTCCACCAGGAGGGATCACAACTGGAGGAATAACATTAGCATGTGGCGTGCCACCATCATTATGAGGAAGATTAGCAGCAGCTCCCCCGTGAAGTACACCATTACCATCAACTCTTGCAATAAGTGGCTGCACCAGAGTCCTTAGTTGCTCCTGGCCATTTGCCACACCCTGCATCAAATCCATGAATTGAGCCATCATGTCCCGAAGTTCTTGCATCTCAGCTTGCATCTGTTCCATGATCTTATGATGATATCCCCGAGTGGCGTACCGGTGAGTAGTCTGGTGTTCAATCCTAAAACAAACTAACAAACCACGAAAAATAAGGTTAACGGTCTCGGGCACCTGCGATGAAAAAATACATAATGATGCAGTATGTAGACATGTATATATGCAATAGGGAAATTTCCCCCTTGATTCTAGTTTCAAGTGAACAACGCGACAATGGAGAGCTAACAGATAAGCAACAAGCGAACTCCTCATAAATAAAATGAGAGCCAAAAGTCAAATACAAAGCACAGTGCTACAACAATACAATGGAATCAGAAATAACCTCAGCCAACAGGTATGGTGATGGTCAATACATACATCAAAACAATAGACTGAAAAGAAAATACAATCAAGTACGACACCAAGACTGGAAATCCTCTAACAGCTCCTTCGTCTCAGGATGGTCTGGCTTAACAAGCAACCCTCGGATAAGCAGCTATCTTCAACTAATAGTGGTCTGCAGATCCTGAGCATAGCCCTCCCAGGCGCCTTCACCAAAAGCTTCCTCAAGCTTACACCTCTTCGTATCAGCTCTAGACTTGTAATCATCCAACGTTGCAAGCGCTTCGTTCAGTCTACAATCACTGTCACTTCGAAGTGAGGCTTCAGCTACAATCTTCTCATCCTTCACTTGGAGTTGAGCTTTCAGCTTGACAATCTGTTGTTTGAGTACTTCTTCCCGCTCTTTATTATTAGTGAGGGTAGCATTCCACTGATCATTGAACCTGGAAATCTCTAGATAAACTCTATCCAACTCCTTCTTCTTAGAAGTAAGGACATCACTGACATCCTTCAAATCTAAACCCAGATGCTCACGAGCACGAATCTCCATGGTAAGATTTGTACCTAGCTTGTTTACCAACTCAATTTGTTTCTTGCAGGATTAAGTAGCTTCAACCTTTTCGCTTCAGAGCTGAATAATTTCTTTCTCCAACTCTTCATTTGCCTTGCGCAACTCCTCTTTCTCGGACCACAAATGATTATACCCCTGGATATCAATAGTGGTAGGCTCCTCAATCATCATAGGATATAAAGGCTCACGAGGTGGAAAAGGCATCAACACTCTCTCAAATCTCTTCTGAATCCAAGTCACATAAGAATCGTAAGCTCGACTGTTACTCTTCCCCAAAGAAGCTTTCCCTTTACGATGAATTTTGTTCCAGGCCTTCTCAACTCTAGCCAAGGTATCATTCTCCATCAATCCAGTGAAATACAAAGATTCTTGTATTTCCTCTTCTCTTAGAGGCTCTCTCAAGGCATACCCAAACTGTCTCACAACAAAGGATGGGTTATAGTTAATGCATCCTTTCCTTCCGACCAACGGGACGTTAGGAAAACCACCACAACTGTAGATAATTTCCATACCTAGCTGATCTCTATCAAACCAAATGATATTCTCAGAAGTCAAGCCCATCAATCTCTCTTACCACTCTGAGGTACCAACAGTATCAACAAAAGGACCATATTTGGGAAAGTGACTCACAAACCACCTGTACAACAAAGGTACGCAACAAGATACGTTCTTCCCTCTCCGATTCTCATTCTTGTAATACACAGAATGATAGACGTCGCCTAGAAGCGTAGGTACAGGATTCCCTGAAGAAAAAATGTGAAAGGCATCCACATCCATAAAATTTGGAATATTAGGAAACAGCATAATACCATAAATGCGCAGTGCCAGGATGGCATTAAACACAACCCAACAACCCTCCTTCACAAAGTGTCGAGCTCTAGCAACCAAAAAAGATAGTGGAAATCTAGGCATTCCATTTCTCTTGACCAACTTCCCTTGTAGCTCAGAAGCATCCAAATGAAGAGCCTTAGCAGGCTTAGCAAAATCAGGCTCAGCTTCAGTGTGATAGAAAGGCATCTGGTCCAAGATAGGCACTCCGAGTAGCATAGAGAACTCCTCTAGAGTAGGCAGTAATACATAACTTGGAAAAGTAAAACACCTCGGCTAGGAATCATAAAACTGCAGCAGAGTATGAAGACCACCCAACTCATAAACTGAGGGCTTGCAGACACAAGTCAAAATCTTCCCATATGATTGCTTGAAATCCTCCATCACCTTCCTGTCAGTCACAGAGGTCAAGTTGAGTAGAGATCTAATGTCCGGAGTAGGGAACTTATAAACCACTGTCTTCTTCATGCTAGGCTCCATGTCAGCAGAGAAATAAGATCACTAGAATCGAAGGGGAAATATGCACCTGCAACATAAATACATGCCAATGTTAATATGCAGATGAAGAATGCAAATGCAAATGCAACAGGGGATCAAGGCTGATGTGCTGTTGATTGAGAAGAAACAGCGCTCCACTTTGGCAAGAACATAACATCATCATAAGGACCCTTTGTATCAAAGTCACATGTTCATACTGAAGAGAAAACCGGGTAGGTTGGAAGTCAAAGTTTCTTGCATAACCCACCCACTCACAGGTATGGACCTATCTCTGATAAAGGTTCGGCATCCTATACGGTCGTTAGCGTCACAGACTTTCGAAAAATGATGATACGTTCACCGTTTTCGGTTTGACATCATAGTCTAATGAAGCAGCCTCACTTAGCTGACTCCCAAATGATCGGTCCCCAGAGTTGACAACCCTCAAATCCAACAACCTCTCAACTATCCAAAACAGACTGGAAAGGAAGTCATCAAAGAGAATCTCGTCTGAGCACAGATTTCATGGGAACTAGTGCATGCCAAACATACAGGTTCACCACTACTTTCCGCTTCTAATGTTATGGTTGTACTCAATCCTGGGTCTGGCTTATCTCACAATGGAACTCCCACCCAACAGCACAGTGTTGCACCCTAAAATTTGACCAACTGATTTTCCTAGCTGACTCATGGTTTAATTTCATATTCACAGCTCAGATGTATGATTTTTGTGCACAAGCAGGGGATATCAGAGTTTACAGCTTGATTTTTGTCTATCAGATATGGCAGACCCAGTCCAGATTATCGGGGTTTTATTTTCGGGAAATTGTGCGCTCCTCGGTGATTTTTCAGTGATTTTGAGGATATTCTGATGCCCGGGATCTCCGTTCGATTCAATCTGGTCTCGTGCGCTTTTACGGGAGTCATTTGTGCATTCATCTGCATTTTTAGGATTTTTATAGGCTTTTGGGAATTTTTAATAGGCTTTATAATTTTTCTGGAATTTAAATAGGTTATAGAACATTTTTATAGTTTAATCTCTTTTTTAGGATTTTATAGATTTTTTAAATAGCTTTTAATAGATTAATGTAGAATTTTAATAGGTTTTTTAATAATCTTTTAGAGTTTAATAGTTTTTTTAATATAGAAGATTATAGAATATAGACTTTTAGTTTAATAGATTTTAATGATGTTAAATGTTTTTAGAATATTATAGAAATTAATATAGTTTTAATATAGATTTTAATAGTATTTGTGATGTAGATTTAATTGCTTTTAGAATTTTTATAGGTTTTATAAAATTTGGCTTTTAATATAGGTTAATATGGATTTTAATAGTTTTTTTTTATAGGTTTTAGTCAGATTTTTAGGGTATTAGTCTTTTTAATTGTTTCTCATTAAGCATTTTTGTTTAATTAGCATATTCATTTTCGTTTCAATTTTAATCATTCATCATTAATTTTTAATCATTTTCATGTAGTTAATCATATGCTAATCAGGCCATTTGTCCCTTATTTACACTTTTAGTCACGTTTTAATGGTGCTTAGTCTGAGTCATTAGCCTAAGTGGGCCAGGTGCAGTCAAAAGGTCCAGTCAGAAGAAGCCCAGGAATTGCACACGTGGCTATATAAGAGCCTGTCAGCGCTCTTCTCTCTCTTCCCTCGTCTTGCCACGCATCCAATTCATCTCACTCTCTCTGCGCCAGCACATCACACGCGTCCCTCTCTCCTCACTCCCCTCTCACACGCGTCCCACTATTGAGCTACCTCGCTGCATGCACTGACACCTGGATCCCACTACCAGCTCCTCACCGGACGACATGCAATCGCCGGTGACCACCGCCTGATCCACCGCAACCAACTCCTAACGGTCGCCGGAAAGCCAATTTCACCGGAAGTTCATCGGAAGCCGGATTTTTCAGGAAAATCGCTGAGGATACCGCCCAATCTTCGTTCGCGTTCCCTCCAAAGGTGTCGCCGGAAAATTCACCGGAACCACCAATTTGTTCATCCGTTCATCTTCTTCAGGTCTTTTTCCAGAAAATCTCCAAGAACATTCATGGCGTTCATCAACGATTTCCAGGCATCCAAGCAAAATCGTCATGAATCAAGATTCATCAACCTTCGTGACCATCAATCTTCAAAGGAACTTCGTCCGGATCTTCACTGAAACGTTCTTGCGTTTTCCAGATCTTCATAGACCTTTCCAGATTCGGTCCAGATTGTCATAGATCTTCAAGATCACCAGGCATCTTCTTCATCCGTTCAAAGATCTTTACACCAAGAGCTCTTTACTTTCTTCATCAGGATCCTCGTCAAGATCCACGTGCGAAGTGAAGCTATCAAGTTCTTCAACAAGCCTCAAGAACTCCCTGAGTCATTCGTGTTCCAAATCCAGGTGTGTCATTCTTCGACTCTTGTTCACGTTTTTCCGTTGACTGTTGAATATAGGGTTTCATCGTGGTTCGTTTAGCATTTAGGTTGAGTTTGGATCTTGAGCGGAGGTTTGGTGAAGTTTAGATTAGGTTTGAGTGGATTTGAGCGAGGGGATAATGTTTTGTTTGAGATTCGTGAAGGTTTGTTAGAGAGTTCTGGAGAGGAGTTGCAGAGAGGATGGAGTTTGGGGGAGCGGCGTGCTAGGGTTTGCATTAGGTGAACAGTAACCAGAAATTTGGGGGAAGAAGGGAGGTTTTGATTGGTAACGTTGGGTTAGGTCTGGGCTGGGTTAGGCCCAATTTGGTTTTGCTGAAGTGCACCCCTGGTTTACTCGTATCACCCCCCCATGCGTGTGAGGCTGATGAATTTGGATTGGGCCTTTTGCCCAATTTCTAAGCGCACCCCTTCCAGCTTGGGCCCAGTGGATAATAAGCTGATGCATGTTGCTATTTTTACCCCCCTGCTTTATTTCTTTTTTCTTTTCTTTAATTTCTTTGTTTTCATGCATGTTAGAAATTAATTCATTAAAAATAGTAGATTTGATCAAAAAATCCCATTCTTTTTTCTATATGTTCATAATTCAATGTAGAATTTTATAGTACAAAAACATTAATTTGATCATGCATTTTATTTTTATTTGGCATTTTTGCATTTTAATTGATATTGAATAATTGGTTTGTGGCATGTCTGCCTTGTTGATTTTAGTTCTTTCATCTGGTAATGAATTTTGCTTTAGTTTTTTGGTATGTTGCACTAGACTAATGCATATTCCCCATAGATTTTTCATAGATTTTTTTAGAGGATGATTGATATTGTTTTAGGGTTAGAGAATAGAGACCTCACAACTTGTTGGTAACCCTTGACCATTCATATATTAGGGATTGTTTAGTAGCCTTAGAAGTTGACTTAGGCTTTGAGATTTGATCTTGGGATCATAGAGGCATGTAGGTTTCCCTTAGATTTTTGATAGATTTTTATAGAGTATTCTGATAGGATTTGTCTGAGCCTGAAGATAGGAGAAGTCTTGATGACTTCTGACTTTGAAGTTCAACTGTGGTTGAACTTCAGAGATAGTCTCCTGTGGTTTCTTGGCCTGTGGGTTCTTCTTGAAGGTGGGAGCTGATTGAGGTCCTGTTGGAGCTTGCAGAGATGCAGTGGACTGAGGCTTAGTCTAGGAGCTTGTTGTCTGTTTGTGAGGTTCGAGATCCTGAAGTTTGAAGGGAGTTTATGGTACTTTCCTGAGGAAGGCACTATGAATGACTTTCATCCTTCCTTCTCACCTCTTTCGTAAGTATCCAATGATGTCGGAGCCGACTTGTGAGTTTAATTCCCCCTGAGGAGGAATGTAAACTGATCACATGTTGTTGAGCCACATGGGATACGATTCCTAAGTGTCAGCCTCCTAGTACTTTCCTGAGGAAGGTCCTATGGGTCTATTCACTTAGTTCCACTAGTTTGCCTAGGACTTCTTAAGTGTCCAGTGATGTTGGAGCCGACTTGTGAGTTTAATTCCTCCTGAGGAGGAATATAAACTGATCACAGTTGTTGAGCCACGTAGGATACGATTCCTAAGTGTCAGCCTCCTAGTACTTTCCTGAGGAAAGTCCTATGAGTCTGCTCATTTAGTTCCCTTAGTGCATATAGGTTCTTTCCCAAATATCCAGTGACGCCGGAGCCTTCATGTGAGTTTAATCTCTCCCGAGGAGGGATGTAAACTGATCACAGTTGTCGAGCCACATAGGATATGACTCCTGAGTAGTAACCTCCTGGTACTTTCCTGAGGAAGATACCATGAGCTTGTCTGCTTAGCTTCCTTTCTCTGGTAAGCTTGTTCTGAAGCTTGGAGAATGGGATTGATTCCTCTTGCCTAGGAGTTTGTTTAGATCCTTGCTTAGGGTTTTGATTAGAGTTGTTGCTTAGATCCCTGCTTAGGGTATTGTATAGAGTTTTGTTAGGAGAGTTATTAGGAGCTTGTTTCAGGTTTGTTTGAGGCCCTGTTTAGGGTTAGTCTCTTTGTATTGCTTGACTTGTGTGATATTGTGTTGCATTAGACTTAGGTGTTCATCTAGATAGTTCTGAATAGGTGCATCTTAGAAGTAGACTTTGTGTGCATGAGAAGTTGAGGTGGTCCTCCTTCTGCTTGTTTGTTATTGCGTGGCTTTGCTTGTTGGTATTCGGTAGAGCTGAGCTCCCTTGCCTCTGTGCCTTGTTCGTCTAGTTGTTGCATTCATGCATATTTTCAGTATTCCTTTACGTTGCAGTTTCTTGTGTGTAGTTTAGTCCTGTTGCCATGATCCCTTAGGAGCTCTGACTTCTCCGCTGCGGAGTTGTTATGATAGACATTAGGATGGTCAACCAGGTGTGATAGCAGTAGGTAGATTCCCCTTTCTCAGCTATGGTTCTAGGTTTTCCCTTTCCTTTCTGTAGGAGCTTGTGAGTAGCTTGACCCGTAGTTAGCTGAACTACAGCTGCTCTGATTCTTCGTTCCAGACGAAGATATGTAGGCATAGGATGCGATATCCTAGCGAGCACACTAACGACTAACCTTTGTTCTCTCGCGGCTGTGCGATCGAGACTTTCCCGCTAACGACTAATTGTTATCCCTTTCTCTTGCCCGAGTGCAGTTGAGACCAGATCGTATTTGTAGGTTCCCGAGCCTTTAGGACCAGTTTGTTTTCTCACTGCTGTGTGAGAACCCCTGTTTACCCGTAGTTAGCCGAACTACGCTTGCTCTGATCTTTCATTCCAGATGAAAGTACGTAGGCACAGGACGCGATGTCCTGGCGAGCAATCTTTCCCCCGTTTAGACGTAGGCAGTCGAACTACGTTGACTCTGACTTTCCCATTGCACGAGGGAATACGTAGGCCCAGAACACCGTATGTTCTGTCGAGTCCTGTCCTTTTATTTTCTTTTCAGACCAGCCATTAGCGTAGATAGATAATACACCCTTTTACCTATAAACACCAAGCGTGGATCCCATCGAGTACGATGGACGTGAGGGGTGCTAATACCTTCCCCTTGCGTAACCGACTCCCGAATCCAGGTTTTGGTTGCGATGACCATACCTTTTCCCGTCTTTGCGAGGTTTACTTCGAGCGTTTCCTTTCCCGCTCTGAGGGATAAATAACGCACGGTGGCGACTCTCCTGTCAAGCCGGCGCCGATTTTCGCAGTAGCGACAGCTGGCGACTCTGCTGGGGACAATAGCATCTGGGGACTTTCCCATCCCTTATGCTGGGACCGTTTCCCATCCCCTACGCGAGTCAATCCTAGCGCTTGGGTGTTTATTCGTTGGGTGTTGTGCATATTGTGTTTTACTTTTCTGCACTTTACTTTTCTGTACTTTTACCTTTCCGCATTTATTTTCCAGCATTATATTATCATAATTATTGCTGTGGGCGAAGGGAGGTTACTGTGAGTGAGAAGCCGGACCTGGGCTTGAGTACACACCTAGATATAGTTGTGGAGAAGTAGTAGACGAACCTGTCTGCTGAGCAGGCACAGTTCCCTACGAAAATCTGCGCTCAGACGAGATTCTTGCAGAGGTGCTCCTTTCCGGTCCTGAGGATCTGAGGGGAGTCCAGACGTGAGGATTGTCGACTCTGGGGACCGATCAATTGGAAGTCAGCTAAGTGAGGCCTCTTCATGACTTGATGATGCCACTCCTTCTGGGAATCGTATCGTCACTCATGAAAGTCTGTGACGCTGACAACCGCATAGGATGCCGTACCTTTGTCCGTGGATTAGGTTTATCCTACCTGTGAGAGGGACTGGGTTATTGCAGGAAAACTGGCCTTCAGAAACCATGATTCATTATCTTTGTCAGATGGTGTTCTTGATTCATCTCCAGGTGTGTTGTCTGGGTCAGATGGGTTTCTTATCTGAGGTTGAAGCTATTATCAGATGGTATTTTCGTCAGATACAGAGGTTCAGATGGTTTTCTTACCAGGGGATTGATATTTTGAGTATCAGATGGTAGTTAGTGGCATGAGGTTCTGGTGACCGTGTTGGTTTTCTGTTCTCGATCACAGAGATATTCCCCTTCAGGCTACAGCATAGCCCCTGTGTTCGCAGATTGCATTATTTATCATATTGCATCATTGCATTACCATCTGCATTTAACTAACGTGTGTGTATTGCAGGTACATATTTTCCCTTCCAGTCCTGGTGTTCGTTCCTAGCAAGACATGGAAAACCTGAAGAGAGTATTGCCCTATAAGGTTCCGTCGCCGAATATCAGTCTATTGTTAGAATTGATGGCTATTGCTAAGAAGAGAGGAATGGGTGACTTCAGAAAGAGATATGGGAGGATTCTGACCTACGTTTATCAGCCATCTGTCTACGAGACCAGCGGCATCTATACCCTGTTACAGTTTTACGACGCGGAGCTCAGGTGTTTTGTATTTCCCGACTTCGTTTTGGCTCCTACTCTGGAGGAGTACTCTGCACTTCTGGATATACCGATCCGTGATCAGATGCCTTTTTATCGTACGGACGCTGAGCCTAAGCTGGCTGAGCTTTCTGCCATCCTGTGCTTGAAAGAGTCTGAGTTGTCTGGGAAGATGATCAGAAGAGGAGACGTATGGGGATTTCCGTTGGATGTCTTAGTGGATAAGGCTCGAGAGTGTGCCCAGAAGGGTAAATGGGATGTTTTTGACGTTATCCTTGCTGTATGTGTGTATGGCATCGTGTTATTCCCGAATATTCCTGATTTTGTTGATTCGGATGCCTTCTATATTTTGGCTGCGGGAAACCCAGTTCCTACTTTACTGGGAGATATCCACCATTCAACTCATTATCAGAATGAAAAGCGACGAGGAAGGAATGTGTCTTGTTGTGTCCCTCTCCTATGCAGGTGGTTCACCAGTCATTTGCCTAAGTCAGGTCCTTTTGTCACGTCTATCAATTCTCTAGGATGGCCCGAGCGCTTAATGGGATTAACTGCTGAGAACGTGGTATGGGTCATTAAAGAAGTATTTGGAGCTGAAGTCATACTCAAAGGCGAAGGATTCCCGAATGTTCCGTTAATAGGAAGGAAAGGTTGTGTCAACTATAACCCGTCCTTATTGATCAAGCAATTTGGGTACATACCTCAAGGAGCGCCAAAGCCCGAGGAGATACAGGAATCTCTGTATCTCACCGGGGCAATAGGGAAAGAGATGCTGACCAAACTTGAGAAAGCCTGGAAAAACTTGCACAAGAGAGGGAAGCTTTCAGGTAGCAGAGGGGATACTCGAGGTCCTAGCCCATATGAAGAATGGATTCGTGAGCGAGCTGTGAAGTTCCTTATGCCGTATCCAGCAGTTAAGCCATTGCATCCTTCTCCAGTAGAGGAGCCTACCACTGTGGACATTCAGGTCTACAAGCAGCTGATGGCGGAGAAAGAAGAGCTAGCGAGGGCTAAAGAGGCTTTAGAGCAGGAGAATGCCCAGCTTCGGCATGAAAATATTGAAACAGGGTATATTTCTAAGCAACAGGATGAAACTCTGAAACATCTGAAGACTACGCTATTAGAATTGACTGAAACCAAGAAGCGTTTGGAGTTAGATGTAGACTCAGTTAGTAGTGTGCTGGCCACCAAGAAGCAAGAGCTGGAAAGGGCCTACACCAAGCTAGCCAAGTTCAGAGAGCACTGGGATCTCACTATGACCAAGCGCAAGGAGCGAGAAGGAGAGCTGAAGACACAGATTGCTCAGTTAGAAGAACAGGTCAAAGTGAAGAACGAAGAGCTTGAAGAAGAAGCCTGTCGCCGATACGAGGCCGAGCGCAAGTTGATAGATGCCATGAAGAACTTGGAAGATTTCCAGCATAGAGCAGATGCCAAGAGACCCAAACCTGGGGATGGTGCTAATGATAAGGCTTGGGAAGACTTTGTCAGAGACATCCAGGGGACGGTCAGGAAGAGGGATCGACTGATAGAAGGTTTGATTTATCAACCAGATCACGCAGAGACAAAGAAGATGGTTGAAGACTTCCGCAACCGTACCCGTACTTGATTTCTCTTGTATTCTGTATGATGAGATCACCACCAGGCATGTTGGCTGGGATCCTCTTTGTCATATCAGCTGTATGGAGCATAGTTATGTAATTTCTGGACAAGACTGTTATTCTAATCAATATATGAGGGATTTTCCAAATATTGTCTTTATGGCTTATCTCGTCTTGCTACCACTGACACTGGAATTGGAGGGAAAATATCTCCAATGCACACATGCACGTTAGCATTTTTGTATTTCTGTTTGCATAAATCATATTGCATAGCATTTAGCAGGTCAGAGCACTTATCCAGCCTTTATTTTCACCAGAAAGTGATTCTCGGGGAACTATTTGAGGCAAGAGCAGAGTGTTGAAGACGACCAAGGGGCTGAAGCGGATTTGAGCAGAATCAAGCAGTGTAATCAGTTACCGGTAATTGGCAGCTATGGCTGAAGGCAATTTCCAGGTTCCTGACACCCAGGCAGGGTTTACTGTGGCGTCCAACCATCAGTATGATTCTATGGAAGGCTTCCCGCAAGCGAACAATATTACTGCAGACCAAGTTGTACAGCCAGCTGTTGAGAACAGAGATCAGCATGAGCAGTTTCTTGCCCGAAATGAACGCTATCCTCCTGTTAACAATCAATGTGTTGATTTCCCTGCGATGAATTACCGGAGAGATATTCCAATGACCGGGTTAGTAGATCCAAGAGCTCTTGACTATGGTAGAAGACTCCGAGTGTTGGAAGAGCAAATGAAAGCCTTGGAAGCGAAAGATGCCGTCAACCTGGATGCTGTAGCCATGTGTTTGGTTCCTGACTTGGTAATGCCGTACAAGTTCAAAATGCCGGAATTTGAAAAATACACAGGAGATAGCTGTCCAAAATTGCATTTGATGATGTTCTGCCGAAGGATGACTTCGTGTGTGCGAAATGACAAATTGATGATCCATTGCTTCCAGTATAGCCTGACTGGGGCATCGTTGAGATGGTATGTGCAATTGGAAAGTAATCAGATTCGATCATGGGTGGATTTAGCCAGAGCTTTCATAAAGCAATACGATTACAATTTGGATTTGACTCCTAGTCTCGTGGATCTGCAAGAATTATCTCAGGCAGAGAATGAATCATTCAGAGCGTATTTGCGAAGGTGGAAAGAATTGTCTGCTAGTGTTCAACCACCGCTTCCGGAAAGGGAACTGGTTGACATCTTCTTGGGTACTCTGAAAAGCCATTATTTTGACAAATTGTTCAGTTGCACCAACTTTGTGGGCCTGGTGAGGCTGGGAGAGATTGTTGAGCGAGGACTCAGGAGTGGAAAGTTTCGAGGTGTTCCTTACGTCCCAGTTAATAAGATTGAGCCAGTTGTCAGTTCTCAAGAAGAGTGGGAAGGAGATGATGCTACCTCAGAATCTCTAGCATCTCAGGATCAGTTTTCAGACACTTCAAGTCAACGGTCATCCTATCGCCGATCGCGTCAGCATGCTCCACGAAGACCAAGGAAGCCTGAAAGGCAGTTTACTCAGCTACCGGTGTCATACGGTCAGTTGTTGCCAGATCTGGTCAGAAGTGGATTGATAGTGCCGAAAGAGACTAAGCCGGTGATTCCACCGTATCCTCCGGGTTTTGATGCCAGCGCCCGCTGTGAGTACCATGTTGGGGCACAGGGGCATTCAACAAATGATTGTAAGGTGCTTAGAAGTCAGATTCAGGATCTGTTAGACTCTAGCCGTATTTGCATCACTCCTCAAGGTTGTGTTCAGATTAATGATTTTCCATCTTCCAGTTGTGGGGGTTCGTCAGTTAATATCATGGAAGACTCCGCAGGAAGTGTGTGCTCCGAGGATTGTCAATCAGAGAGTTCAGTTGAATATGGGGGAAGTTTCTAGAGGTTTCTATGCCGGGTGTCGCATCTGTTTTCTTTGCTTAATCCGTTTAGCTTTTGTGCATCAGTATTTGTCGACCACCACCAGGATTGTTGGCTGGGGTCGTTGTATTCATACTCATTTGTGCTTACCTGCTGATTTTGTTGGTTGTACATGTGTGGGAGATATTCATCTGTGTGCTTATAGCTTGAGTTTCCCTTTGTCTCGTTGTGAATATGTGTTTGCTTTCTGCGCTGCATTATTATTTAGCAGGTATATCAGAACCGTGGGCCTTATTTCCTCATCGTCCAGTTTATTGCAGGAATTCCCTCAGAGATATGGAACAGAATCAGTTTGAATTGATCGAAGTCCGAAGCCAGCTGGGGCAGATGATGAAAGACATGCAAGAGATGCGTCTAGAGCAGAAGATTCTCAAAGAGGAGAACAGCCAGCTGAAGACCCAAATGAGCTTGATCATGGAAGTAGTCAAGAATGTGCTTAGAAAAGAAGACGATCAGCTATTCGAAGCCGCAATGAAGAAGCTCGCGCCACCTGTGCAAGTGGAACCTGAGCAGCAGCAACAGAAGATACATCCGGTTCAGCGGAAGATCCAAGAGGGAAAGCCAAGAAGAATATTTGAGGCACCGCCTATGACATATGCGGAACTCTTGCAGATCTTACTGAGGTTTAATCTGGTTGAGAAAAGAACGTTGTCGCCACCAACGAAAGCGTTTCCTCAAGGGTACGATGCCAATAAGCAATGTGAATTTCATTCCGGGGCATTCGGACATGACATCGAGGGTTGTCATGCTTTCAAGCACAATGTTCAAGACCTGATTGACTCGCACGATATTGAATTCACGCCGGGCGGCGTAGCTGTGCATATTGCTCCTGTCTCAGTCGATGCAAAGATGACAGATGTTTCCAAAGCTGTATTGGGTCAGAAGCGTATCCTGGACTCCATGGTGTCAGAATCTCCAGGCCCACAATTGTTGCCTATTCCTGGGGCAGATCTGAGAAAGAAAATGGTTAAGCATAAGGAGAGTGTTCAGTACATTGAAGGTCAAGAAACCAATGTTGCATTTGATACAAAGGGTGTTCAAGGGTCAACCCGATACCAGCAGCAGCAGCCTCAGCAGGGGGCACAACAAACTCAGCGACGATTCCAGGGTGGCAAGCCGAGAAGAGTGTTTGAGAAGCCTCCCTCAACATATGCCGAGTTGTTGCAGACATTGTTGAGATTGAATCTGGTAGAGACAAGAACTCTGGCACCAATAACGGGAACTCCCCCGTTTGGTTATGACGCAAGCAAGCACTGTGAGTTTCATTCTGGAGCCCCGGGTCACGATATAGAAGGTTGCCATGCTTTTAAGCACAAAGTGCAGGATTTGCTTGACAGTGCAGCAATCAGCTTCGGGCAGAGAGGTCCCCAAATCATCTGAATGAAGGAGAAAAGGCTCTATAATTTGTTTGAGTCGATTGAAAGCAGATCAAGACAGCGTCGAATTACCTCTAATAAAGATAGCTGGTTCAGCAGCAGGGCAGACGTGAAAGCCCGATTCTCAGAAGCTAGCATATTTCCTTTGTTTTAGCTTGTCATTTCTTTGCATATGTAGTTGCTTTCCTGTTTGAATTTGTAAGCTTGTTTGTAAAACTTGTTGTTTTCAGTCAAATTGATGATAATGAAATAAATGTGCATGTTTTGATTGAATCCATTCGTGTTCACTAATCGTTTTTACAAATGTCCAGCACTTGGTTAAGTAGAATTTGGGGAGGATGACGAAAATGACCGACATGCAATTCCGATTGTATGCTTTTGAAATAAAACCTGTTGATGATGTACAGGCATTGTTTCAAATCCCTAAACACCGGAGATATAAGGAAGATAATCCCTTGTCAACCCTTTTGAGCCTTGTAGTAGGAGTTTCTTTTTGTGAATGAAAAACCCTCGATCTTTAACCTGGGGCAGGGTAGGTGTTAGCTAATTTGACCGAGCGTCCAAATTGCAAAAGGAGTGTCCGTTCGAGGATCAATCACACCCCTAGAGGTCGTGCCTAAAAGACCACAATGGTTCAATCAAGAGTGGGACAGCCACATCACCTCCCAAAGAGTCAGGAAACCAGTGTCACACGACTTGTTCGAAGGAAAAATGAAAAAAGAAATCAAAAGCCCGCTAAGTCAAGAAAATTTCAAAACAAATGACTTAGGCAAAAATGAGGGCATCCCGCTGGACTAAAAAATCAAAAGAAACTCAAAAGGAGTCAGTCCAGGCAAAAGTTAGGGATATGAAAAGAAAAAAGATGAAAAGGATCAAAAGAAAAATCCTCGATAAAAATACAAGTCGTGTGACCACAAATGTCAAAGACGAAGAGTGAGTGGTTGTCACTCCAAAATCCAAAAGTTTCTCGAACTATCACTCCTATCTTTCAGCCTCTGAGAGGTGAGCGCTAAGGTCGAATTAGCTGAACGTAGGATGGGAGAACATCAAGGAGAACGGGTGGGTTAAAGCAAACTTTGAGCCTTTATCCTTTCTTTCAAAACCATGAACCTGACCACGTTACAACCTTCAAAAGTCCTAATTGAAGCAGGTTGTTTCGAAAGCATACTCCGGTAAAGATCGCGTCGATTCTGACTCCTAAAAGGTTCCTCTTACCATGTCGGTACTGATGTTGATAAATGTTTTACGCATTATATGCCATAAATTGTTTTTCCTTTTCCCAGTGAACAGATTGGATGTCAAAGCTGTCATATGTGTTGCATTAATACATCTTTTATGCAGAACAACTTGTTTTACTTGCAAGTAAGCGCTTGTCAGCAGAAAAGTTTCCTGAAATGGAAAGTATGATCAAGATAGAATGCAGAATGCCCGAATGTTCCAGGAGCAGGGGCAAGCTTTATGGTGATCCCCAGTCAGGTCAGCTTTTCGAAGTCAGTTATTTTGGGGCAATCAAGTTGAGATTTGGTGAATACGGCATAGTCAGAAGGTACTACTCTGAATCAGATAATCGGAGCAAGGTCATTGCAGTCAGGGGCAGATCATCTTAAGCGCGCAAAAGTTACTCGAGAAGCATTCAAGGTGAAGTATCTCTCGGAAGTTCAGAATGCGGAGGCATGTTATATCAGACCATCGAGGCAACAGATTCGCAGATTTCCTTTCAGGGACTATCCCCACAGATGTCATGTAGGCTGGGGCATATCAGAAGAGAAAAAATTATTCCCCTCCGTATCAGCAGGGTCATTCAGGGTTATTCGAGCAGATGCAGTCGATTTTCGAGAGCGAGATGAATGCGGAAAGTCGTGTCACTATCCCTTGACTCTTCAAGGCTGTGTATTCAGGAAGAATATTTCCCAGCGTCAGTCGTACCTGACCCAGTAAAATAAGCTTAAGAGCTCAAATCCATGTTTGCGATTACTGTGAAGCCCATCCGCGTTGGCGCATCCATTTCCAGATCCGAGCTTCATCAGCGCACAGAAGGACTCCCTCCATTTTCTACAGCAAAGTCAAATTGGTCATTGGTATGGGTAAGCTATTCCCAGAGGAGTCTAATCATATTCAGCACGTCTGCTATTTTACAACGGAGTTATATTCCCCAGCAGGGTATTACTTCGTCAAAGTGTTCGGTTAAGTTCCCGGTATCCCCAGCAGGGTTGATTTCACTCTCCCAGCATTTATTTTGCTAGGACGATTCAGTGATATCAAGTTGGCCTCGCCTTCAGCATTTATTTTGCTGAAATGGTTTTCTGTACCCGGCCTCTCCGGCAGCTCGGGCCTGCACTAGCATATTGCATGCATCATATTTTGCATCATACTTGCATATCATTGTCAAAATGCGTAGCATTTCTATCCAGAATGGAGCATTACGCTGTAGAAAGACTAAAGCATTTGCATAGGCATACGAAGCATAGGTCAGGTTCTCTATCAGCCTCATATGGCGTGTGAATTACTCTGTGATCAGCTCAGGGGCATGTATCCAGCAACAGTATTCAGACGATTCAGCGGATTATTTGTATCAGATCAGGCAGCAATTATGCTCTGATCAGTCAGTCATCTGATGTTGACAAGCTTTTCTTCCCGTCAATTCATATTGGCGATGTGTTCCCCCAATGAGTGGATTTCTCCGTCTAGCATTAGACGTCGGGAGTACGAATGTGGTTTTCTTTCCGTCTATCCATAGACGATGTGAAGTTGCGGGTGATCGCAGTAAGATTTCAAGAAGGGGTTTCTCCCAGGAGATGCTTTCCTTTCCGTCTATCAGTAGACGATGTGAAGTTTCAAGCAATCTTCAACGGAGTTCAAAATAGAACTGTTCTAGCAAGTAGCTTTCCTTTCCGTCTGTCAGCAGACGATGTGAAGTTTCGAGCTATTGTTCAGCGGGTTTTCTTATTGCCAGATCATACATATGATGAGGTGTTTCCCCAGCGAGTCTTCTCCGGCTATCCTTAGTTGTTGAGGGGTTTCAAAATGATTTTGAATGTTGGTTCTCTTTCTGGTTATTGGATATGATGACATTTAAGAGAGACTTTTCTGACCATCAATCCCTATTGATGACGAGGCTCTTCGAAGAATGTTCAGTTTTCGTGATTGTCGATTCTTATTGACGACATGTTTCTTAAAAGGTCGTTTTTCTTCCCGTTAGTCCATACTGACGATGTGGCCCCTTCAAGGATGTTGATCTTTTCCATCAATTCCCGTAGACAGAAGGATTCTGAAATTCAAAGGATGGTGTTGAATTGCGTCATGGTGACTTCTTCCCGTCTATCCTTAGACGATGTGAATGTTGGTTTGTTCATCAATCAGGATGATCCCGTCTACTCTTAGACGATGAAAATATTGATTTGTTTTATCAATCAGGATAATTCCGTCTACTCTTAGACGATGTGAATATGAAGATCATGAATTTCTTTCCGTCTATCCTTAGACGATGTGAATATGGAGATAATGGTGACTTTCCGTCTATCCTTAGACGATGTGAATTGTTTTGTTTCATCAATCAGGATGATCCCGTCTACCCTTAGACGATGTGTATATGGAGATTAATGACTTCTTCCCGTCTATCCTTAGACGATGTGAATGTTGGTTTGTTCATCAATCAGGATGATCCCGTCTACCCTTAGACGATGTGAATTGATTTGAATATCGATCAAGATAATTCCGTCTATCCCTAGACGATGTGAGTTTGGAGATTTATGGTGACTTTCCGTCTACCCTTAGACGATGAGAATATTAAGTTGTTCATCAATCAGGGTGATTCCGTCTATCCTTAGACGATGTGTGTATGGAGATTATGGTGATACCGTCTACCCTTAGACGATGTGAAGATGGAGATTATGGTGATACCGTCTACCCTTAGACGATGTGAAGATGGAGATTATGGTGATACCGTCTACCCTTAGACGATGTGAAGATGGAGATTATGGTGATACCGTCTACCCTTAGATGATGTGAATGTGGAGATTATGGTAACTTTCCGTCTATCCTTAGACGATGTGAATTTGGAGATTAATGTTGTCTTTCCGTCTATCATTAGACGAAGTGAGTATTCAATCAGGGTGTCTTCCCGTCCATCTTTGGGCGATGTGAGTATATTTCTCTTCCTGCCTGTCAGTAGGCAATGTGAAAGAATCAGGTATGTTGTTGCAACCATCAGGGTTCTGTTACATGGGGTATCACAAGCGACGGGTATTCAAATCAGGAGTTCTCTATCAGATGATTGATCAGTTTGGTGCCGTAATGGCTGGACTCGGTCTTCTGGACTTTATTCTCCAAGCAGTTAACAGTATATGCTCGCGGTTGGCAAATTTTCGGGTTTTATTTGTATTCAACCGTCTCGTACCTCTGGATGTTTGAAGGCTGAGCGCTTTTCAAACCTTTCAGGTCCAAGTCGCTTGAATAGGGGCAGCTGTTGCACCCTAAAATTTGACCAACTGATTTTCCTAGCTGACTCATGGTTTAATTTCATATTCACAGCTCAGATGTATGATTTTTGTGCACAAGCAGGGGATATCAGAGTTTACAGCTTGATTTTTGTCTATCAGATATGGCAGACCCAGTCCAGATTATCGGGGTTTTATTTTCGGGAAATTGTGCGCTCCTCGGTGATTTTTCAGTGATTTTGAGGATATTCTGATGCCCGGGATCTCCGTTCGATTCAATCTGGTCTCGTGCGCTTTTACGGGAGTCATTTGTGCATTCATCTGCATTTTTAGGATTTTTATAGGCTTTTGGGAATTTTTAATAGGCTTTATAATTTTTCTGGAATTTAAATAGGTTATAGAACATTTTTATAGTTTAATCTCTTTTTTAGGATTTTATAGATTTTTTAAATAGCTTTTAATAGATTAATGTAGAATTTTAATAGGTTTTTTAATAATCTTTTAGAGTTTAATAGTTTTTTTAATATAGAAGATTATAGAATATAGACTTTTAGTTTAATAGATTTTAATGATGTTAAATGTTTTTAGAATATTATAGAAATTAATATAGTTTTAATATAGATTTTAATAGTATTTGTGATGTAGATTTAATTGCTTTTAGAATTTTTATAGGTTTTATAAAATTTGGCTTTTAATATAGGTTAATATGGATTTTAATAGTTTTTTTTTATAGGTTTTAGTCAGATTTTTAGGGTATTAGTCTTTTTAATTGTTTCTCATTAAGCATTTTTGTTTAATTAGCATATTCATTTTCGTTTCAATTTTAATCATTCATCATTAATTTTTAATCATTTTCATGTAGTTAATCATATGCTAATCAGGCCATTTGTCCCTTATTTACACTTTTAGTCACGTTTTAATGGTGCTTAGTCTGAGTCATTAGCCTAAGTGGGCCAGGTGCAGTCAAAAGGTCCAGTCAGAAGAAGCCCAGGAATTGCACACGTGGCTATATAAGAGCCTGTCAGCGCTCTTCTCTCTCTTCCCTCGTCTTGCCACGCATCCAATTCATCTCACTCTCTCTGCGCCAGCACATCACACGCGTCCCTCTCTCCTCACTCCCCTCTCACACGCGTCCCACTATTGAGCTACCTCGCTGCATGCACTGACACCTGGATCCCACTACCAGCTCCTCACCGGACGACATGCAATCGCCGGTGACCACCGCCTGATCCACCGCAACCAACTCCTAACGGTCGCCGGAAAGCCAATTTCACCGGAAGTTCATCGGAAGCCGGATTTTTCAGGAAAATCGCTGAGGATACCGCCCAATCTTCGTTCGCGTTCCCTCCAAAGGTGTCGCCGGAAAATTCACCGGAACCACCAATTTGTTCATCCGTTCATCTTCTTCAGGTCTTTTTCCAGAAAATCTCCAAGAACATTCATGGCGTTCATCAACGATTTCCAGGCATCCAAGCAAAATCGTCATGAATCAAGATTCATCAACCTTCGTGACCATCAATCTTCAAAGGAACTTCGTCCGGATCTTCACTGAAACGTTCTTGCGTTTTCCAGATCTTCATAGACCTTTCCAGATTCGGTCCAGATTGTCATAGATCTTCAAGATCACCAGGCATCTTCTTCATCCGTTCAAAGATCTTTACACCAAGAGCTCTTTACTTTCTTCATCAGGATCCTCGTCAAGATCCACGTGCGAAGTGAAGCTATCAAGTTCTTCAACAAGCCTCAAGAACTCCCTGAGTCATTCGTGTTCCAAATCCAGGTGTGTCATTCTTCGACTCTTGTTCACGTTTTTCCGTTGACTGTTGAATATAGGGTTTCATCGTGGTTCGTTTAGCATTTAGGTTGAGTTTGGATCTTGAGCGGAGGTTTGGTGAAGTTTAGATTAGGTTTGAGTGGATTTGAGCGAGGGGATAATGTTTTGTTTGAGATTCGTGAAGGTTTGTTAGAGAGTTCTGGAGAGGAGTTGCAGAGAGGATGGAGTTTGGGGGAGCGGCGTGCTAGGGTTTGCATTAGGTGAACAGTAACCAGAAATTTGGGGGAAGAAGGGAGGTTTTGATTGGTAACGTTGGGTTAGGTCTGGGCTGGGTTAGGCCCAATTTGGTTTTGCTGAAGTGCACCCCTGGTTTACTCGTATCACCCCCCCATGCGTGTGAGGCTGATGAATTTGGATTGGGCCTTTTGCCCAATTTCTAAGCGCACCCCTTCCAGCTTGGGCCCAGTGGATAATAAGCTGATGCATGTTGCTATTTTTACCCCCCTGCTTTATTTCTTTTTTCTTTTCTTTAATTTCTTTGTTTTCATGCATGTTAGAAATTAATTCATTAAAAATAGTAGATTTGATCAAAAAATCCCATTCTTTTTTCTATATGTTCATAATTCAATGTAGAATTTTATAGTACAAAAACATTAATTTGATCATGCATTTTATTTTTATTTGGCATTTTTGCATTTTAATTGATATTGAATAATTGGTTTGTGGCATGTCTGCCTTGTTGATTTTAGTTCTTTCATCTGGTAATGAATTTTGCTTTAGTTTTTTGGTATGTTGCACTAGACTAATGCATATTCCCCATAGATTTTTCATAGATTTTTTTAGAGGATGATTGATATTGTTTTAGGGTTAGAGAATAGAGACCTCACAACTTGTTGGTAACCCTTGACCATTCATATATTAGGGATTGTTTAGTAGCCTTAGAAGTTGACTTAGGCTTTGAGATTTGATCTTGGGATCATAGAGGCATGTAGGTTTCCCTTAGATTTTTGATAGATTTTTATAGAGTATTCTGATAGGATTTGTCTGAGCCTGAAGATAGGAGAAGTCTTGATGACTTCTGACTTTGAAGTTCAACTGTGGTTGAACTTCAGAGATAGTCTCCTGTGGTTTCTTGGCCTGTGGGTTCTTCTTGAAGGTGGGAGCTGATTGAGGTCCTGTTGGAGCTTGCAGAGATGCAGTGGACTGAGGCTTAGTCTAGGAGCTTGTTGTCTGTTTGTGAGGTTCGAGATCCTGAAGTTTGAAGGGAGTTTATGGTACTTTCCTGAGGAAGGCACTATGAATGACTTTCATCCTTCCTTCTCACCTCTTTCGTAAGTATCCAATGATGTCGGAGCCGACTTGTGAGTTTAATTCCCCCTGAGGAGGAATGTAAACTGATCACATGTTGTTGAGCCACATGGGATACGATTCCTAAGTGTCAGCCTCCTAGTACTTTCCTGAGGAAGGTCCTATGGGTCTATTCACTTAGTTCCACTAGTTTGCCTAGGACTTCTTAAGTGTCCAGTGATGTTGGAGCCGACTTGTGAGTTTAATTCCTCCTGAGGAGGAATATAAACTGATCACAGTTGTTGAGCCACGTAGGATACGATTCCTAAGTGTCAGCCTCCTAGTACTTTCCTGAGGAAAGTCCTATGAGTCTGCTCATTTAGTTCCCTTAGTGCATATAGGTTCTTTCCCAAATATCCAGTGACGCCGGAGCCTTCATGTGAGTTTAATCTCTCCCGAGGAGGGATGTAAACTGATCACAGTTGTCGAGCCACATAGGATATGACTCCTGAGTAGTAACCTCCTGGTACTTTCCTGAGGAAGATACCATGAGCTTGTCTGCTTAGCTTCCTTTCTCTGGTAAGCTTGTTCTGAAGCTTGGAGAATGGGATTGATTCCTCTTGCCTAGGAGTTTGTTTAGATCCTTGCTTAGGGTTTTGATTAGAGTTGTTGCTTAGATCCCTGCTTAGGGTATTGTATAGAGTTTTGTTAGGAGAGTTATTAGGAGCTTGTTTCAGGTTTGTTTGAGGCCCTGTTTAGGGTTAGTCTCTTTGTATTGCTTGACTTGTGTGATATTGTGTTGCATTAGACTTAGGTGTTCATCTAGATAGTTCTGAATAGGTGCATCTTAGAAGTAGACTTTGTGTGCATGAGAAGTTGAGGTGGTCCTCCTTCTGCTTGTTTGTTATTGCGTGGCTTTGCTTGTTGGTATTCGGTAGAGCTGAGCTCCCTTGCCTCTGTGCCTTGTTCGTCTAGTTGTTGCATTCATGCATATTTTCAGTATTCCTTTACGTTGCAGTTTCTTGTGTGTAGTTTAGTCCTGTTGCCATGATCCCTTAGGAGCTCTGACTTCTCCGCTGCGGAGTTGTTATGATAGACATTAGGATGGTCAACCAGGTGTGATAGCAGTAGGTAGATTCCCCTTTCTCAGCTATGGTTCTAGGTTTTCCCTTTCCTTTCTGTAGGAGCTTGTGAGTAGCTTGACCCGTAGTTAGCTGAACTACAGCTGCTCTGATTCTTCGTTCCAGACGAAGATATGTAGGCATAGGATGCGATATCCTAGCGAGCACACTAACGACTAACCTTTGTTCTCTCGCGGCTGTGCGATCGAGACTTTCCCGCTAACGACTAATTGTTATCCCTTTCTCTTGCCCGAGTGCAGTTGAGACCAGATCGTATTTGTAGGTTCCCGAGCCTTTAGGACCAGTTTGTTTTCTCACTGCTGTGTGAGAACCCCTGTTTACCCGTAGTTAGCCGAACTACGCTTGCTCTGATCTTTCATTCCAGATGAAAGTACGTAGGCACAGGACGCGATGTCCTGGCGAGCAATCTTTCCCCCGTTTAGACGTAGGCAGTCGAACTACGTTGACTCTGACTTTCCCATTGCACGAGGGAATACGTAGGCCCAGAACACCGTATGTTCTGTCGAGTCCTGTCCTTTTATTTTCTTTTCAGACCAGCCATTAGCGTAGATAGATAATACACCCTTTTACCTATAAACACCAAGCGTGGATCCCATCGAGTACGATGGACGTGAGGGGTGCTAATACCTTCCCCTTGCGTAACCGACTCCCGAATCCAGGTTTTGGTTGCGATGACCATACCTTTTCCCGTCTTTGCGAGGTTTACTTCGAGCGTTTCCTTTCCCGCTCTGAGGGATAAATAACGCACGGTGGCGACTCTCCTGTCAAGCCGGCGCCGATTTTCGCAGTAGCGACACACAGCAATAATGATAATATACAATGCTGGAAAGTAAAATGAAAATACAAATAAAATACAACACATATGTACACACCCAGAGATAAACACATAAGCGTTAGGATTGACTCGCATAGGGGATCAGGAAAGAGTCCCCAGCAGAGTCACCAGCTGTTGCATCGCTGTGAAGAGGGGTCAGCAAGGACAGAAGAGTCGCCACCGTTCGTTATTTATCGCAAAAGAGGGAAAGGAAAAGATCAGAGAAAACCTAACGAGAAGGGAAAATACAGGTCATCGCAACCAAATCTTGGGTTCGGGAGTCGGTTACGCAAGGGGATGGTATTAGCACCCCTCACGTCCGTCGTACTCGACGGGATCCATGCTTGTTGTCTATCTAAAAGAGTGTTTATCTATCTAAGCTACAAGCCACAGGGACAAAATAAAATAAAAGATACTTGATAGAGCATCGCCGCTCTATGCCTACGTATTCCCTCGTGCAATGGGAAAGTCAGAGTCAACGTAGTTCGGAAAACTATGGGTGAAGATGGGGGAAGGTTGCTCGCCAAGACATCGCCGTCTTGTGCCTACGTATCCTCGTCTGGTACGAGAAATCAGAGCAAACATAGTTTAGGCTAACAAGACCACAGGTTGGCTCAAGTGTTTTACCCGAGTATGGTTAAAACTTAGTTCTAGCAGTTAGGTGTATGCAGCTCGCCCATTGGAGACTTAGGCGTTACCTGTTTGCGGTAGAACCAAGAGTTAACAAAACTCTCTTTATGAAAAAGGTTTCCAATTAAATCCCGAAGGATAAAAACATTTGACGTTTGTTTTTGAATTCTTTTAAGAAAGAAGTGAATTGAATTTGATTTGTAATTCATGTTGCACTAAAGACTATGACTTAGGAGCGAATGCGTCGCATATCTTCCAAAGGACTTACGCTAAACACTCTAGACAATTGAGAGGAGGCCCTCCAATCTTCATTTCCCAGATGCTTAAGGCTTGTAGCGTACAACATTCATTATTACTTATTAAGTGTCATGAGGAAGTTTGAAGATGAGAAGAGAGAGAGACACAACTCTAAAAGGGAGACTAAACTCAACCTAATGTTCTCTTACAAAGTGCACCTATGATTAGGATGAAAAGGGAATGCTACCTAACATTATCATACATGGGTTCAAGCCTAAGGTCTATCATAATCAATCTTGAACAAGATAGATTAGAGGTCCTGAGGGAACATGGCAAAGGAGAAGGAAGAAGGAAGCATAAGATGAAAGAAGAAATAAGATGCAAACATGTAATGCACAACAAAGATGAAGAAAGGAGGGAGGAACAAAGTATGGGGAAGTCGCCTCCACAAGCACATCTCAACCTCAAGCATGAAAATGAGATGATTCAAAACAAAATGGAAGTGCACACAAAGAACTAGACAAGTTCACACCAAAAGAAAGTTCTCAAAATGGCCTCTCATCCAAGTCAAACTCAAAATGCAACCAAAAGGCACCAACTCAACTTGGATGAGTCCCCAAAGTCCTAGGACAAAAGTGAGAACAAGAGAAGAGGATGGGTAAATGCAATAAATAAGCAAGCCAACACAAGTTGCAATAAAAGGCATGGTAAAGAACCTAAGTTCTAAACACTCTCAACATTTGAAACCAAATGGAAAGCCTAAAAAGAATGCAACTTAGCACAAGAACCAAACAAATTTATAACCTATAAATTGGCATCCAACAACTTCAACATGTTATGAATATGGATCAAAAAGAGTTGGAAGCTTAAAGGATCCACAAGGGTCATTTCCCATCAAAACTAGGTCAAGTGTGTGTGTGTGTGTGTATGTGTGTGTGTGTGTGTGTGTGTGTGTGTGTGTGTGTGTATGTGTGTGTGTGTGTGTGTGAACCACCCTTAGAAGTAGCTTGACTTGCAAGGTACCTCAAAAATAGGAAAAAGGTTCAAATAAATCCAAATAAAATTCCCAAAGCACAAGAGAATGTTGGCAACCAGAGGCCAAAAGCACACAACCATTGTCCATTCAAAGCATCACCATAGGAATTGATCCACTTGGGTGCCCCACTTTGAAGGAGGGTTGTCGAGGGTCAAAAGAAAGCTCACAAAAGTCAACCAAAAATATGTCAACAAAGTCCACAAACCAGTCTCAATGACCTCTCAACTCATTATTGAAATAAGGAATGAGTCTTATTAATAGGTGGTGAGAATTGGATCAAGAACAAGCTAGAAATCAAAAGGAACAAGGAAAAATCAATTCAAAAACTACTCCAATCATCAAATTCCATTTTGATTGAAAAATAAAAGAAAAATGAAAATAAAAATGATCAAAAATTAATTAACACCCTAAGGTGTCCTAAAATATATTTTGTGGAATTTTATCATAATTGGAGCTATTTTTAAATGATTAATATCAAAACAGAAAAACAAATAAAATAAAATAAACAATTAAAAGGCAAGTGGTGTAAATAGCAACAAACTCAGTTTAAATCATTGGGCTCAGATCGGGAGGGGGTGCGCGTAGCAAACAAGGCCCAAATCCCAATGAATTCAGCTCAACAAGTGAAACGCTCCGTTTCACTAATTGATGTGGCTGGTCAATGGAACACACAAGAAATTCAAGTGAATCCTGGACGTTCATCAATCTCAGTCAAAAGGTCAAATAATGACAACTCAGTCTCACCTGAGTTTGAACCAGACTCTGGAGCCCTAGCTCCGGTCGTCTTCTTCGGCGAGGTGGCCGGAGTTCAGGTTCCAAAACTCCACCAAATCAAACAAAATCTTATATCAAATTGAATGTCTAATCACGTAGATCACGAATGTAGTCTCCATTTTCATTTATCATGCTTGTACAGAGAGAATCAAATGATTTAAAATTCAAGTGCTCAACTGAAAAGTGCATCAAACATAACAATTAAGCCTGCAAGCATTGCCTACATTGTGTAGGGCTTCAGATGCGCCAACAATGACCTAGATTAAGTGCCTAACATGAGAGATATTTTGAAGAGAAAGCTACATAATGGAGACACTGCGTTGGTGCTTCAAATGATACAAAGCTTGATCCAAAACGTGCAGATCCACTCCACTGAGCTTGAGGAAGAAGAAGAATGCTTCAATTTGCTTTGAAATGGCCTAGATCTTGATTCACGATTTTCAAATTTTCTCTCACTTTCCAAGTTTGAAATTTGTGCTCTCTCCACAAATTTCACCTTCTGAGCTCTCAAACTTCATTCTAAGCTTTTATATTATGGATATCTGATGAATTGGAGGCCCAATGAGGCTTGGTTATGATAATTTGCAAAAATTCCCAACTTGAAAGTCATGCCCATGCACACGCGATATTCAGCTCATACACTCATGAATTTTGTTTGGTTTTGCAATTGGGAATGTGAATTGCACATGTAGATTGGAATTGGGCCTTGAATTGATCCATTTAGCAAGCTTGGAGTTGAAACTTCCTTGTGAAGCAAGTGTTAATTCCACTTGTTTTTGCTAATCTTGACCAAAGGAAATTTGTGAATTTTGTACATTGGAGCATTGTGAACATAATTGGATCAAAAGGTGGTGTGAAAAGACCTATAATCACTTCAATTGAATTCAACTTAAAAAGCTCATTTTTAACTTGAAATTCTTCACCAATGATCTTATCCAAACATAAATCATGCCATTCTTGAGTTTCATGATGAAGTTGAGGTCATTTGGGACAAATTTCATGTTGTTAAAAGTTCCATTTGAAGTGCACAAGTGTATGTAAATGACCCATAACCAAAATGACCTATAATCAAAGTTACCCAAAATACCCCTGCCTTGCAAGCTTCATAACTTGAGTTCTATAAATGAGATGAAGGACTTCTAGAACATTTTGGAAATCTAATATCATAAGGAAAAACTTTTATGTTCATTAAAAGTTGAGGAGAAACATGATTCTAGGTCAAACGTGCGTTGGAAGTGAGTTGACTGAAAATATGTTCATCTGAGACCTATAACTTGGTGGAATCATAACTTGAGTTCCACAACCCCAATGGATGAGTTATAGTACTCAAAAGAAATCTTATAACATGCCCTACAAGTTTCATATTTATAAGAAAATGAGATTCAACTTGTATCTTGAGATATGTGGTCTTGAAGTTAGGCACTAAATAGGGGATTTTACACTAACAACCCTTTGAAACCCTTATTTAGTAACTTCTCACACTCTTGATTCTTCTTGATTTGATCTTGAAATAACATTCTAGATGTCTCCACACAACTTCCCATGACTCCAATGACTTAAAACCAAGTATCAATATCCTTTAAGTCTTCAGTTGACTTTGAGCTAAGCAGATGAAACCCTAGAGGCACAAGCCTTGACTGTGGCTACTTGCACATGACATGATAACCTAGATGAGCTCCTCAATGACCTCAAAGTCACTCAATTAGCTTCTCCAACATTTACTATCCATAACCATGGGCTTATGATCCTTTGATGATCCTCAGTTGACCTCCAAGATAAGAGATAAACCACACTTGTCAATCTTCTCCCTCAGAGAACTTTGACTACCTTTTGGTGATTATAAGCACTTGATGACTTGAGTAAGAACTATTGGTTGAGCTTAGAACCCTTGATACTCTCCTCTTGGATGTCACACTCTCTTGATCAATGCTATGCACATGCAAGATACTAATGAAATGAAATGAAACATAAGCCAAGGAAGAAAAAAGTTGGGCAAATTTTGGGGTATAACAACTAGGTACTCAGTTATTTCAAGCACTTTCATGCAATTGTTGAAAGATAAAAAGGAAGGAAGCTCAAATGTGTCAAAAATAATAATGATGGTAAATATATATTTCCATTTGAATAGTAATGAAAAGGCATGGAGTCATTCTTGAGAAGAATGTTCCAAATACGCCTCAATATAATGGAGTTCTAGAGAGAGTGAACCATACGATTAATGATAGAATCAAATGTATGCTTTCTCATGCAAACTTACCAAAATAATTTTGGGGAAAATGATTGAAAAATATTGTGGATTTGATCAATCTCTCTCCTTCTGTTCCACTTGATGATGATGTTCTAAACAAAAGTATGAACAAGAAAAATGTCTCTTATGGTTACTTGAAAGTGTTTGGATGCAAGGTTGTTTCTCACATTCCAAGAGATGAGAGATCCAAGCTAGATAAACTACCTAAACAACCTATGTTTCTAGGTTATGGAAATGAATATTTTAGTTATACGTTGTGGGATCCGATTGACAAGAAAATTATCATTAGTCGTAATGTGATATTTCTTGAAGACCAAGCTATTGAAGATTTTGATAAAGTCGAGAAGCCAAAATCTAATGCTAGAAGTTACATTTATGTTGTGTTTGAACCTCCTAGTGGAAATTTCATTAATGTAGGAGACATACATGTAGATGATGAACATGTAACTAAGGACCGAAAACCTTATCACGATGATATTGTTGAAGAGGCTTCAAGAGAGACACCTATTGAGTATAAATTGAGAAGATCTATCATATTGTGTTATGTTTATTAGAGATGTTTTCCACATGATTATGTTATTATGACTGGTAGTGGAGATCCAAAATACTTTCAAGAGGTCATTTCAAATGTTGATAAAGAAAGATGGTTCAAGGCCATTCAAGAAGAAATGAATTCCTTGCATGATAATCATACGTTTGAGTTGTTGAAATTTCCTAATGTCAGGAGAGTATTAATTAATAAATTGTTATACATGGTAAAGTATGAAGATAATGAATTCCAACCCAGATACAAAGAAATATTAGTTTTTAATGGTATTTATTAGAGAAAGGGTATTGATTTTGATGAATTTTTCTCACCTAAGGTGAATATTAATTATATTCAAGTTGTGATGGGATTAACAACTAACTTGAATCTTGAGGTTGAACAACTTGATGTGAAAATTGTTTTCCTTGATGGTTGTTTGAAGGAAGAGATCTATGTGGAAAAACCTGAGGGCTTAGAAGTCAAAGGTAAAGAAGAGTTTTTTTTTGTAGATTGAAGAACAATTTGTATTGTCTCAAGAAAGCTCTATAGCAATGGTACAAAAAATTTGATTCTTTAATTAAAGGGAATGGTTATGATAAAACTAACATTAATCATTGTGCGTTTGTGAAGAAATTATTTAATGGTTATTTTGTTATTCTCTTGTTATATGTTTATGGCATGATGATTGTTGGTTATGACACTAAGATGATTCAAAGCTTAAATAAAAAATTAAGCAATTCCTTTGCAATGAAGGGCATGTGTTCTACATAAGAAAATCTCTGGTATGAGAATTTCTTATGACAAGAAGAAAGGTAAAATGTGGTTGTCTTAACACAGTTATATTGTTATATAGGTTTCATTTTCTAGTAATTTCAGATAAAATTATGAAGAATGTCGTACAAGTAAAGAAGATAAATTATATATGAAGAAGGTTTCTTATGCATCCGCAGTTGGCCATTTTATGTATGTTATGGTATGCACAAGATCGTATATTTCTCATGTTATACATGTGGTTAGTCGGTTTCTCTCTAATCTTAGTTAATATTATTGGCAAGTAGTGAAGTAGATTCTCATATATCTTAGAGGCACTTCCAAAGTGTACTTATGATTTGGGAGTGGTGATCCTGTGTTAGATGGCTATACCAATGCATATATGAACATGATATTGATTTCAGAAAATCTACTTCTGGATATATGATGACTTTTTGAAGTTTCTAAAAAACTTTTGTGGATGAAGAAATTCCTACAAGAGTTAGATGTTGAGAAAGATTAGTTTGTGTTATTTTTTTATAGTCAGAGTGTAGTTCATATTGATAAGAATCCAATGTTTCATTCCAAGTTAAAGCATGTTGTGGTGTCATTTCATTGGATGCGATACGTGTTGGAGATAAAGTTGTTTTCACTTGAGAATATTTATAATGACAAGAATGATTCAGATATGAGGACAAAGACTTTGCATGTGACAAAGATGAATAGTTGTAGAAAGAAGACGAATATGATGAAACATATACTTCCCACTTGACTTCTGAGAGGGTAGAGGTGTTGGGTGGACTCACTCATAAGTGAGACCCATCATTTATTTATAAAAGAAAAATTAGAAAAGAAGAAAAAAAGGAATTGGGCATTGTTTCAATTTCTCCCCATGTGATATTTTAAGAGTTTTAAAACCCTATTTGTATAATAACAACAATTTATCAACAAAAATATAAAAGGAACAATTGTGGTAGGGAAAAAGAAATTGTAGCCACAGTAGAAAAATGTGAAGCATACAAAGGAGAAATGATGTTTTTTGTTCCAAGTGATAGATGTGTGTGTAGAATGTTTTTCTTCAGTTTTTGCTACAATTTGAGTTTGTTTCTATCTGTGAGGGGGAGCTTAACCACTACATATTGTAGCAGGAAAATTTGTGAGTGTAAGCCATTGATTAACTTAACTCGAAATTCAAGAGTCGCCACTGCACTTTTATTTCATCCAAAGGGAAAGGAAAAAAAACGAACAAAACCTAAACAAGTTCTAAACAAGAACAAATAGAGAATGGGTAAGGGGGTTGGTTACGCTAAGGGAAGGTGTTAGCACGTAAAACATATATAGTACTCTATAGGAACATTTTGAAATATCTATGCTTTTTTGTTTTAAAAAGGTTTGTTTGAAAAGAGATTGGGAAGATGAGAAGAGAAGTATTTTTTAAGATTTTTGTGTTTGGAGAGACTTATTGCCTCATGCCTATATACCCACAAAGTGCAATATAGGATCAAAACCTTGTAGTTTATGGTACAAATAATAAAAATGGCTTGTTTTGATTTATTTTAAATGAAAAGACAAGTCATTAGTTTAAGGAGAAAACTACGACTAGTCGCCCACAAGTATAAGACAACATTTGCATCACCTGAAGATGGAGAATTTTGTTTGGATTACTATCAACAAGTCTATCACTCAACATCTAAGTGGAAAACGTCAATATCTTAAATACTATAGGGAATAGGAGAATAATATCTCAACTATGAAAAAGACTCATGTCTAAACTTTATGACAAGTTTTAAAAGGAAAAGTGCACAAAGGCACACAAAAAAGAGTGAATGAGTTTTTGTATTTTTTATGTCTTTTTGAAATTAGTCAAAGTATGATTAACATTGATTGACATTTATTAAAAAAATAAATTTTGAAAATCACTTGACCAAAGTCAAGGTTTATTGTGAAAGAGGTTTAATTTTGAAAATAAGAAGTTTTTGAAAAATGAAGAAGATTTTGAAATTTTAAGAAGGGGTGAAGAAAAAGTGACTATCCTAGAAAGTAAAATAGAAGTTAGAGATAAGTAGGACCTAACCAAAAGGTAGTAAACTCCAAAGAAATCCAAATAAGAATTTCTTCCACCTTTAGCATAAGCCAAAAAGTAAAGCCAAATAAAGGCCAAGATCTCAAACCCATAATAATCCATGCATAGGGAAGGAGACCTAATTCTAAGTCCAAGGGTCCAAGAATAATCTCAGAAGTCCAAGGTCTAGGTCCATCCTCAAGCATAACCACAAGAATTAAGAGAACCAAGATTTTAGAGGTTTAATCCTTTATTAATGTTTTTTGAACAAAATATGGTCCAAATGGACAAAAGAAAAAAGAGCATAAACATAAACAAATGGTCCAAGTGGACAAAGGGAATATGGAAGAAGCGTAAGCAAATAATATGATATGATACGATAACATAAAGCATAAAAAAGAAAAAGAGATATAAGGAGCAAGAAGGAAGCATAAACATAAACAAATTAGTATACAATATAGAGCAAAAATGATCCAAAATGAGAGTACAAGTTTTGTTGTGTTTTTGGAAATGCTCAACTAGACATCCATGAGAATGAAAACATGGTCTCATACATTACCATGGGGAGGGCTCCAACTCGGATAAAGTCAACGAGTATGCCAACTAAACCCCCACTGATAACAAGAGAAATCCAATCTATTTCAAACTACGCCATAGAAGAATAGGAGACTGATAATTTGCTTACAAATCACAACGGTTTTTTGATTTCGGGACAATTTAGCGCTATGTTAAGCAATCATATTTGAACTTATGTAGAAGCCATGACAATTTGAGGTCGGTCAATAACAATGTTAGTGCTAATGCATGCTAGAGAAGTGATATATAGATCACTCTTCGAAAGCAATACTGCTCGAAAAGAAAAGAGGTAACAATCTCATATTCATCAAGAAATTAAAATAAGTTCCAATGATATTGTAGATTTTCATCGATCAAAAGAAAAATAAAAATAAGGAAGTGGAAAGACAAATTGAATTAAAATTCTAAAATTATTTCATATTTAAGTTCAACCACTCATCTTGGTGGATTAAAGCACTAAACATATCATTAACTCAAAGCACCTAAAATGAATTGAAGAATTCACTTTAAAGATATATTTGAATTAGTGAATGTTTAGCCAACTTCATCTACACCCTAAGTCCATTGAATTTAAAGAGGAGTAGGACCTTTAAAATTACAAACCAAGGCAAATATCAAAAGGAAGAAGAAAGAAAAGTACTCAAAACAGTCCCAAAACAAGCTAATAACTCAAATTTGGCTCTTGTTAATCGGTTAACCATTTGCATGTGCAAATGTGTTAATCGATTAACATTGCTATGACAACAAATATATTTGAAAAAAAAATCACCATTCATAATCCAATCATTTCTTCAAACACCTCATGATCATGAATGAAAATTAGCACAAAAATTCAAGTAAAACAACAGCAAATAACACCAATAGAACATAATTTGCAAGATCCAAAGATCAAGCAACAAGAATCAACAAGAGATCATATTGTGGAAGATGAATCAAGCACAACAATGATGGAATGAGTGAATTACCACTTTAAATATGAAAATGCTTCAAATCAACTTCAAGAACCACACTCCAAAGCCTTGATCTATAGAAATTGACGATGAGAAAGGGTTTGGGTGGAGGTTTAGCTCAAAGATTAGTAAGCTCCAATGAAGAACTTACTAACTTTTAATGGAAGAAAAAGCTTTTGTGAATTTGGATAGATGAATAATTGAGAGAAACTTTTGCAAGGTGAATTTGGCTATCAAAAGTTTTTAGAATGAATGAAATGAGGTCTCTATTTATAGAATTTTGGCTTGGAAATTTTAGTGGATTGGAGTTTGGTTTAGAACCAAAGTTAGGCTTGGAATTTGAATTTGGAGGCAAGATCAAGATCAAGTGGTGATTAATGAGGGTGTATGGTGGGAATTAATTATGAGGAGGTAGGGGAATTAAAATGAGATGGTCTAGAATATTCTCATGATGAAATAAATGAGTTTGGTGCCAAAATGCTACAGAATTTGAAAATTCTGTTTTTATACAAAAAAGGCATTGGTTAATCGATTAAGCATTTGCATGTACAAATGTGTTAATTGATTAACACAGTGAAAAAGTGAGAAAATTTTCTTTTTGATGTGTTATCTTGGCTCTGACTCGATCCTTTTGAATTGTCAAAAAAGGCATGGAAATAAACTCATGAACCTTGGAGTCTCTTGAATAATAGTCAATCAAATCTTGGGAAACTCTTAACCAGATGATTTTGAATTGTTTGTATATCAACTTTGACTTTGTTCAGATGAATTTCATTCGAGCTGAGGAACTTGTGTTTGATATTCTTGATCCTACATTCTTCCTGAAAAAGTTAGTAAAGGGAAAACAAACATATACCCTTTTCATTTTAATTAAGGGTTTATAAACATAAATAAATATCAAACGAATAAGAAAACAGGGGTGCTTGGTGACTCCCTCGAGAACAAACCTACAAAGGAAGGCAAGAGAACTAAAGCTTGTGATCTTTTTTGTGGTATGAGATGCAAATGATATGTGGGATCTTTGGGATAAAAATTATGGTATTACACATATCATTAGATATCTTTTTTCTATTTTTTCCACATCTTTGAGGCATGCAATGTTATTATGAAAAAGTGGAGGTTATCTAGAACTTTCCACCACCCTTGAATGTGAAAGGAATTAGAAGCTTTCTCGGTCATGCGGGATTCAATCAGAGGTTCATTAAAGACTTCACAAAGATTGCAAATCCCTTGAAAAATTTGCTCAACAAAGATAAGTCTTTTGAGTTTGATGACTCTTGCATGCTTGCTTTTAATTCTTTAAAAGAGAGTTTGACTACCGCACCCATAATCATGGCTCTCAATTGGAAACCTTATTTTGAATTCATGTCAGATGTTAGGGATTATGTCGTTGGTGCGATACTTAGTCAAAGAAGAACGGATTTTTTTTCATGCTATACACTATGCAAACAAAGTTTTGGACGAAGCTCAAATAAATTATGCCAATACGGAAAAAGTGCTTCTTATGATAGTGTGTGCATTGGAAAATTTTCGAACTTAATTCATTGGGTCTAAAGTGGTTGTTTACACAGACCATGCACCGATTAAGTATTTGCTAACCAAACCGGAATCTAAGCAAAGGGTTATTAGATGGGTCATTTTGTTGCAAGAATTTGATCTTGAAATTCGCGACAAGAAGGGATCCGAGAATTTGGTAGAGGATCACTTATCTTGTCTTGTGAATGTAGAAGTAACAAAAAATGAAATTAAGGTTAAGGAAGAATTTCTGGATGAGAAGTTGTTTATGGTTCAAGTTAGGCCTTGGTTTGCCAATATTGCAAATCACAAAGCCGTCAGAGTGATAATACCGGAAGACCTAACTTGGAATCAAAGAAAAAAATTCTTGTTTGATGCCAAGTATTTTGTGTGAGATGAGCCTTATTTGTTCAAACTTGGTGTTGATAACCTTTTGAGAAGGTGTGTTACAATTGAGGAGTCAAAGATCATTCTTTGGCATTGTCATAACTCACCTTATGGTGGTCATTTTAATGGGTTAAGAACGACAATGAAAGTCATTCAATCGGACTTTTATTGGTCTACTTTGTTTAAATATGCTCATGTGCATGCTCGAATTTGTAACAATTACCAACGGAGTGGAGAAATTACCAAACAAAATGAGATGCCATTACAAAGTATGTTGGAGATGGAAGTATTTGATTGTTGGGGAATTGACTTTTTTGGTCCATTTCCACCTTCATTTTCTTGTGAGTATATTCTAGTTGCTATAGACTATGTGTCCCATTGGATGGAAGCGATAGCTTACGCTAAAGCAGACAGTAAAACCATGATAAAATTCTTGAAGAAAAACATTTTTCGCATTTTGGTACGCCTAGAGTGTTGATAAGTGATGGAGGATCCAACTTTTGCAACGCTCCGTTAGAAAAAGCTTTGGAGCATTATGGTGTGAAGCAGAAAGTGACTTTGCCATATCATCCTCAGGCTAATGGTCCGGCAGAAGTATCAAATCCTGATATCAAGAGGATTCTTGAGAAAACTGTGTCTTCTTCTAGGAAGGATTAAGCACACAAGCTTGATGAAGCTTTATGGGCTTATCGGATCGCATTTAAGTCTCAAATAGGTCTCACACCATTTAAAATGATCTACGACAAAACTTTTCATTTGCCGGTAGAGTTGGAGCATAAGGTTTTTTGGGCATTAAAATTCTTGAACTTTGATCCCACTTTAAGTGGTGGAAAGAGGAAAGTGCAACTTCATGAATTGGATGAATTGCGACTTCATGCTTATGACTCCAACAAACTTTACAAGGACAAGGTAAAAAAGTATCATGACAAACAATTATGAGTAAAAACATTCATGAAGGGGAATTGGTCTTATTGTTTAATTCTAGATTAAATTTGTTTCTGGATAAGTTGAACTCAAAATGGTCTGGTCCATTTCGGATTAGGGAAATCAAAAGTTACAGAGCAATTTGAAGGTGAGATAATACTTAGAAGGGGGGTTGAATAAGTATGATAAATTAAGACTTAAAAAATAATCACACAATTATTTTTATCCTGGTTCGTTTAACAACTACTCTAGTCCACCCTTCCTAGAGTGATTTGCCTTTCTCAACAAGGACTTAATCCACTATTAAATCAAACTGATTACAATAGTATCACCTAAGAACAACAGTTCTTAGTCTTCTCAAGAGCTACTGATTCTCACTGAATCCTCTTAAGGAATATCCTTTACAATCAATGTAAATTAAATACAAGAGTATTAATGCTTCTATAAAGCTTTTATCACAACAGTGATTTTTCTCTTAAGTTTAAGTACAATAAATTCTAAGAAGAATAAGAATGAATGAGAGCTTTAGAATATAATGATTTCTTTTCAGCAAAATGTGTAACTGAAGAATGTGGTGAAGTTATCCTTTTATAGGCAGCTGATCCATGCAAGCTGAGCGTTGAAAAGAGAGTTCCAAAAGGTTTGAGCCTTTTTGTCTTCACATCAAGTGACCTTTCCTAGAAGTAGATGACACAGAAAAATCCTTTTTGTCTGTGTAAGTGTGTCTAGCACAAATGAGGAAAGAGACGTTGAATAGCTCCAACGGATATATTCTTGAAAATTACTTCTTCAGTTTTCAGCAAGTTCTTCAGAGTCTGAATGGATCAGAGTCTTCTAATGAGATTCAGAACTATGCTGTATCAGAGTCTTCTGCAGCATGTGTGCTTTCAGCGTGTTGATCATCAGAGCATTTTTGACACAGAGCTTCAGTACTAGGCAGCGTAGGTACTTTCAGAAACTCCTGTAGACTAATGCTTTAAGAAACTCTTCAATCAATATTCTTCTATGCTTCAGATGCTTCAGCTTCAGATGCTTCTGATTATCTTCAGATGCTTCTGACTCAGAATGTTCTGGAGCTTCTTGCTTCAGATCCTTCTGGAGACTACGCTCAGGATCTTCTGTAAGGAGCAAACAGATTCTTCTGTAAGGTGCATCTGGCGCTTCAGAGTCAGAATAACTTCTTGTATTCAAAACAGATTTGCTTCTAGAGAGTTAATATTATTTCAATCTGCAGTAAAACTCTCAAACAAATTTTAGAGTATATAATTCTTAAATATAAATTTCCTAACAGTTATCATCAAAACAAAGAGTTATTATTAAGAACCAATCTGTGTTCTAACACAATTGTGATTGAAGACCCTTCATCAAAAGAAAGTTGGACAGTTAACGGAAAAAGGTTGAAAGTGTACCTTGGTGGTGATGTTGTTACGGATGTAAGAACAATTTCTTTTGGTGATCCTTGAGTCGCTTTTGACCGTCGAGGTCAAACGACGTTAAACAAAGCGCTTGTTGGGAGGCACCCTAACATTGTGAGTATTATTTTTTTTACTGCATTTGTTAGTGTTGGTATTATGAAAGAGTGTTGTGATAAACCAAAAATTAAATAAACCATAACTTTTGAAGTTACTGTCATGTTGGCCCTCAGTTTGTAGTGCGAACCTGGGGCGAATAAGTTCATTGTGCGAAAAATTGTTCGCACTGTGAACATGGCAGATTCTGGACTGTTGGTGAGTTTATGCTACAACACTTTTATGTTGTTTTTTGTATAGTAATGTTGCATTTCCTTTTCTTTATTTGACCTGAGGATATACTTTTTTGAAAAGGAGGGGGCCGTTAGAGTAATTTTTAGTTTCTTTTATGGTTGTTTGGTAGCTTGTTTTGAATTTAATGTCTTCTTTCTTTGATGAATGAATGTGAGAACTTTCAGATTGGTTGCTATTTGCTAAAAGTATCAAATGAAGATTCTCCCAAGTTTGAATGGTAATGGTAGTATTTGAACATGTGAATGCAAGCAAGATAAACTGTATCGCTTCTTAGAATGCTAGAATGATTCATGAATTTTGTGATTTGTGCAAATATTTATTTTTGTTTTATGTTACAACTTTGTTTGAATGCTTGTTTCAATTAGGTCCAATAGCCACAAATTTTGAGAAACCTCCATTGTTTACTATATGCTTAGGATGACTGATAAACTTTTTTTTAATATGTTTGATTCATGCTTAATCTTGTGATTTTTTTGATTTTGTGGAAGTATTAGCAATGATCAAAGAATTTGTTGATATTGAGCGCAACCATATCCCAAAAAAAGTAACTTATCCGTGAGTAGTGACAATTTGCTAACCCCTTTGAGCTTAATAGTTTAGATCTTAATTTAGTGATGAACTTGGTGTATGTACATAAATTAAAAGATAGTTCATTGAATTTTGTGGGATTTTAAAAAACATTCTTGAACCTTTGAATATTGTTTTAAATTGATTTCCTTGCCATAAAAAGTAAGGAGCGTTCACTTGAGGTTTGGTTGAATTTAAGTTGGGCTGAGTGAAAAGAAAAATGTAGGTTACTCAAAGTTTTGAAAAAAAATTTCAAACAATCATTGAAAAAGAAAATTGTTAATATGAATGCGAAAAAGAAAAAGAAAAAGCATGCTTGTTTGAAAAAGAAAAATAGAGAATGAAAAATGTGCATAAAGGAAGTTTAGAAGTGTGAGCAATTGAGTAAATAAAGTGTTGGATGAAGTTTTAATGTGTAAATAACCTTGTATAGTGAATGTTTCTTTTACATCAGCAACTTTGATTTCATGGCCTTAGATATGTCCCTTTGTTATGAACCTAAACAAGCTACAACCTTACAAGTCCATAGTGATCTTCTTACTTACATAATTTCATTTGTGATTATAAGATGAATGTATGAATGTGATTTTTATTTGCATTGTTTGTCAGGTGAGTGAAATTGCCCCGCGGTTGCAAACGTGTTAATTTCTTTATTCTCATTTTGAAGAGTAGTGTTGGAGTGATTCAAGCATGATAACTTAGTTGTTATTTGAAATATTGCATGATATTTGTTTAAGAACTAAATTTTTTATCATTGTTCGATTCTCGGAAGTGGTGAGCACTGCTTGTGTGCATTTGTATGTTTAATTTGAGCCATAAATTCATTCTTGGTTGAATTAAACACTTGAGAAAATCCTCTTGTTTTTAATGAGAGGCATAGTTTACTTGAGGACAAAGAAAAATCTAGTTGGGGAGAGTTTGTTGAATGCCAAACATGTCTTATTTTGATCCATATTTATTGGTATTTTTCAACTCATTTGTTAAGTTTCAATGGATTTATTCCATGTTTCAATGCTATTCTTCAATTATGTTGCAAATACCTTTGATTGTTTTGATATGTGTGTTTTTGTGCAGGATTTAGGCACAAACTATCAAAGATCAAGACACAAGTGAATGGATAAGGAAGCCAAAGAAAAGAAGAAGATTTAGCATGTTCATTGTGCAGACAACAACGAGGTGCCAACGTATGTTCGTTGTGCGAGCTCTTGGAGAAGCTCCATCGAACCATCCCAGATTAGAGGCAGTAAGAAAAGGACCCTAAGTTCATTGTGCGAACTTGTAGCAAAGAAGCTCGCTGGGCAAAGAAGTGTTCGCACTGTGAACATAGATATTTCCTCAAGGGAGGTTTAACTATTCAGAGGAACTTTAGGTGCCACAAAGTTGTCTTCATTATGCGAAGAAGGTGTTCACTGGGTGTTTACCATGAAAATAAGTAAACAACTGATGGCCTTCCAAAATTTTGGTTTACTTGCAGGATCAACTAGTGATTCCTACGGCCATAGCTATTGTATTAATGTATTTCTGGAAAATTGATGAACACTTCAACATCATTCATTAGTGTAAAAATATTATTTTGATTATTTGTTGAAAAGATTAAACTTTACAAAAGTTTATAAAGGAAATGCAGTGAAGAAAATAACTCCAAAATAAAAGAAATGCACTAAAGAGCAATTGAGAAAAGAAAGTAAATTATTATTAAATAAAATGAATGGTGTTTCAAACGTGCATTTCTCAACAGTAACTCTTTTCTCACGTTAACTTGGATACTTTGAGTAAATTTTGAGTATAGTTACAACAATTGAACACATTGTAATCCTAAGACTAAGATCCATATTTATAATATATCGAAATAACTATCTCCAACAAGCATTTCTCCAGAAGTTGACACGTTTTGCCCTGCATGCCTTTGTTTCACCATGTTATCCACGCGTCTCTCCTGAGAAATGGATAAGGACAAAAGATGGTTACCTATCCGTATATTGAAATTAAAATTTATTTCGAAGGAAGACTTCAAAACAACCCTTCGTCAAAGTGATCTTCTATACTTAGAAAATATTTCTAAGTTTTGTCCAAGCATGTCTCCTTATGAGAAGCACTTCGATAGAACTTCAAATTAACTTATGTCGAAGTCCAACAAATTAACTTCAAATTAATCTCTTAATTATTTTTTGTGTCAGATTGATTCCTTAACTATTTAAAACGTGTCATATTGGTCATTTTTGTCTAATTAACGACGGATTTTTGAATATTTTTCGTTGTTAATTAGACGAAATGACCAATATGACACGTTTTAAAGATTCAAGAGACCAATCTAATACACAAAATAATTAAGGAACCAATTTAAATATAATGGTATAGTTAAAGGATCAAAATAATATTTAGTCTTTTTAAAATAAAATTTTTAACCGAAGCATTTTAAAATTTATAAAAAGACCCTAATGTTTTTGTATAATAATGAATTTTATCATTTAAAAAAGAAGAGAGAGCTTGGAAATAAAGAGAGTTGAGCTTTAACATTTGAGTTTTAGATAATTTTAAATTTCTCAGAATTTTTAATTACATTATTCAAATTCACTATAACAATTTTATAGGTTTGTAAATAAATTATTTTAAGGTAGTAGAATCATAGAAGACTGACTTATTGAGTTTTTTAAATATTCTTTTACTTTATGCAAATTGTATTATTAACAATTCATTCCTGATTTTTTTTTTAAAAGAATGTCTCAAAGTTCTTTATAATTCGAGAGATATAAAATTCTTTGTGAATATTCTTCATTCTCTAAACAAAATATCACTGATCGTAATTGCAAGAGATCGAAGTGTAATATTTTGTATAATATTCAGCATCAATCACCACCGAAACAATTAATTATTACTATTTCATTATTTCTGTATGAGACTATAATTAGTATATACTTACTTGTCCATTATCCGCTACAAAACAAAATACCACACGATAATAACATGTGTTACGATAAATTAATTACTAATTGCAGGTACTTTGTCTCCTTCATAAGTAGCTATTTGTCCAAGTATATTACCAATATTCCAGAGTTTGGTTACGTAGGAACAAAATCTTAAATTCAACAAGTAAAAGCGACTTCTTGCTTGTAATTAGTTACTAGGTCACTACTACACCTATTCTCTAATTTATCTTTTTCCAACCACCCTAACCCTACTACTATTCCCACCCCCTTTAACATTATTTTAGTTCAACATTAATCATCCTTCATAAACAAAACTATCCACATTAGGAATTAATTATTTCACTCCTACACAAAATACCGACCACATTAAGAATAATCATATTCAACTCTAACACAAATTATTCAAACGTTATTTTCATGCTTCAAGAAATGTCACATTCAATATTAAATATTTTATTTTTTGTTTCTCTTTTACTTCACATTGCTTCAATTCTCACTTATACTTCTTTAAAATCAAACCTTCTTTTCAAATTCTCTCAAATTTTCAGAATCTCTTCTTACACTTCAAACCAAAATGAAGAACACAAACACCAACACAAAACTCATTCTTCTTCATCCATATATCCAAAAACAAGGAAACTCAAATCGATTATGGCTTCTAGCATTCATATCAATTCTCACTTTAGCTTTCCTTGCAACACTCATTTACACGAGAGACCGAGAATCATCCTTAAACAACACAAACACTTCCATTATTTCATCTGTTATTAGTACCAACGCTGTTTCTGCACCATTACCGGCAACAGTTATCAACACTCTTCTTCACTATGCTTCAAAATCCAACGACACATACCACATGACATACTCAGATATCAAACCAATCTCCGACGTGCTTCGAAAATGTTCATCGCCATGTAACTTGCTGGTTTTCGGTCTCACGCCGGAGACGCTTCTATGGAAAGCACTCAACCACAATGGAAAAACAGTGTTCATTGATGAGAATCGGTATTACGCAGCGTATATAGAAGAAAAACACCCTGAGATTGATGCTTATGATGTTCAATATACAACGAAAAGGAGCGAGATGAAAGAGTTAATAGCTTCAGCTAAAGAGCATGTAGCAAATGAATGTAAGCCAGTGCAGAATCTTTTATTCTCGGATTGTAAACTCGGAATTAACGATCTTCCAAACCATGTTTACGAGGTTGATTGGGATGTTATATTGGTGGACGGCCCGCGCGGGGATTGGCCGGAAGCTCCCGGACGAATGTCTGCGATATTTACCGCCGGCGTGTTGGCTAGAAGTAAGAAAGGTGGGAACCCTAAAACTCATATTTTCTTGCATGATTTTTCTGGTGAAGTGGAGCAGGTTTGTGGGAATGAGTTTTTGTGTAAAGAGAATTTGTTGGAAGCAAGTGGAAGTATGGGGCATTATGTTTTGGAAAGGATGAATGAGAGCAGTGTTCAGTATTGTAAAGGGTCTTCATCATCAACATCATTATCCACTTAGTGCATGTCTAAAATCGCGGTGAATTTGACGAAATCACAATGAGATCGTGATTTTATTAAAAAATTTGACGACGTGATTCAGAAAATTTTACCGTAAATTTAGACATGCATTTATTTAGTTGGGATCTTCTTCGATTCAGATTTGTAATAATCATGTTAGTTACACAATTGGTTATTTTACCCTAATGGTGTTTTGGGTATTTATCATCCATTTTATTCCCCATTTGTGTTTGTATGTTGTTTGAAGCTTGTAAAAATTAATAATTCTTTTGTTTTTTATTATGATGGCAATGAAAATTGTGATTAGATCCATGAATTCAATGTTTCTAAGTTTAATTGAGTGGAGTTAGTTGGAATATCACATATGGTGTCTTAAAAAAATAGCATGAGGTTGTTTAAATGATTAATTAGTTTTATGATGAGTCCACGACCACGACTATTACAACTAACTTGTTGAGTGTAAAGTTACTTTGCTGTCTCTGAAAAAAAACAAAAAAGAATAAAGGTTGCTTCAAAGTTCAACTACTACGAGTTTGTTAAGTAAACTTACATCATAGATAAATGAAATTGAACCAATCCAATTTCTTTGGTTGCTAAAGAATCAACATCATCTATTCCTATGTCGGTTTAGACTCTCTCTCCTCTCTTTTTTTTAATTCAATCTCACAGAATTTGCATATAAGTGATGCAGTACTTGTCTAGACTTTAACAACTTAATGAGGGACTTGAATTTTTAGATTTTTTAACCCAGTACCCCCTTTTGAAAAAAAAAATACCAAAATATCCCATTTTGAAAATTTTTTATCAGGATATCCTTTTTTTGTATGGGCTCGTCCATTCATTGGACCAACTAGTTTAATCCACTACATGCTCGCCCATTGGAAGGACGAGCTAGTGGAGAATTTTTAGGCTCATGAGCTCGTCCATTGAAAGGACGAGCGTGTGTTAGTTTTTTTTTTTCTGAATTATATTTATGTATTATTAGATTTATTTATTAAAACATTTAATATTTATTTATGATAATTAATAATAAAATAATAATAAAATTTTAAGTATAATTAATAAGAAAAATAATACTTAAAATTTTACTTAAAATTTTAAGTAGTCATGAAACAGAATTTTTCTTATTAATTATACTTAAAATTTTATTATTTATTCAAATTAACATTAAAATTTTATTATTTATAAAAATTAACATTAGTAATTTTATTATTTATAAAAATAAACATTAGTAATTTTATTATTTACAATTCATAAATAAATAAATAAAAATGTATTAAAAAATAAATATACATAAAATTAAAAATTAAAAAAAATAAAATTTTATTATTTATTAAAATTTATATTATTATTTTATTATTAATTATAATAAATAAATATTAAATGTTTTAATAAATAAATCCAATAATACATAAATATAATTCAGAAAAAAAAAAAAAAAAACTAACACACGCTCGTCCTTTCAATGGACGAGCTCATGAGCCTAAAAATTCTCCACTAGCTCGTCCTTCCAATGGGCGAGCATGTAGTGGGCTAAACTAGTTGGTCCAATGAATGGACGAGCCCATATAAAAAAGGAGGTATGCTGGTAAAAAATTTTAAAAGTGGAATATTTTAGTATTTTTTTTTTTTCAAAAGGGGGTACCGGGGTAAAAAAACCTGAATTTTTTTAATACACCTCTCACATCCAAGGATATTTGAATTAGGTATGGAAATTTGGGGAAAAAAAAGAATTTGGTATCGAAATAATATTTATGGTACATCTCCAATTGAGGATATGTCTTGTCACACCAATCATATTTTACACCCGCAATTAGTGTGCTTTATTATATTACTTATTCAATCAAGAATGTCAAGAATGAATGTATCAGATACATCCATTTTTTAATAAATTAAAAAATTAAACTTTTTATTATATTAAAGATCAAAATAATATTTCATTAATCATTGATAATATTTTGAATATTTTCAAAAACTCTCATATTTATCAGATTTTTTGTCAAGAATTTTTATAAGTATATAATTTTATCGGCATTTTAAATTTTATACTAGATTTTTCATTAAAAAAACATGCAGTTTTATCGGCATTTTCAAAATGTTTGATAAAATCTCATGTTTTCCATGAATTATTATCAGCATTTTTGAAAAGCCCGATAAAAATATCATATTTTTCATGCATTTTTATCAAATATTTCAAAAAATCTAATTAAAATGCATGTATTTCTATCGGTTATTTTAAAAATTTTGGTAAAATTGAATACATGCATATTGAATTTTTCAAAAAAATGATAGAAGAAAATATTAGGATTGTTGGATATTTCAAAAAATCTAGTAATTTCCTATTGATTTTCAGATTTTTAAAAAATTAGGTAGTTTATATTTCATTTTATTTTTTAATGAGGACCAAAGTAAAGGATGGTGCGATTGATTCTAGGTAGTTTGACAGAGCTGCATAGAGGGCTCGTGCGAGGGCAGTTGACGTCGAGGATTTGCATATCTGGGCGGAGAGAGTAGCCCCGGTCGGTTCTCACATAAGGCATATGGCTGAGCAGGCTCACACACTCCGCAATATTTGATGTGGAAGAGCTAGATTTGATGGACGTGTTAGAGATATTGTGGATGAGTCTGATGTTATGGTTAATGAGGATGTCGAGACAATAGCTGGGAAGGTGGAGAGTCATTATGACAATATCACATGTAGGTGGGTGGCCAAGATAGAAGTGACCCATCATACTGAGACAGAGGCCTTAACTAATATGGGGATTTATCCTTAGGCTGATATAGAAGTGACTTCTCATGTAGATATAGAGCCTACTGCTTTTCCAAATATAGAGGTGAATGTACGACTATTGATATTAAAGTTACTCTTCTGCCTAATACGAAGGCGACTACTCTAGTTTTGATGGAGTCGTATTTACACACCAATAGAGAGTTTCCTATAGGGCCCAATGATCGTTTCGTGCTCACCGAATTTGCCGATCATGTGGAATTTAATTATATTATAGAAAGGAGAGGTATATATATTTTATTTTGAACTTGTTTTTATTTATTATTGATACGTAGAAATTAATTGATTCTTTTTACTTTCTTTGTTAGAGAACCACATGCTGCTAAAGGTGCCCCACCCACGAGAGGAAGCTGAAAAAGTTCTTAAATGTTCTGGTGCCTAGGGATATCAAGAAGATTGTCGATTACTGCAGTCTCTTTTCATTGATGGATTGTTTGGTGACCATGTACGACGTTGCATTATTGCAACTTTTTTTGAACGATGGCATAAGGAGACATCTTCCTTTCATCTTCTATTTGGTAAAATGAAGACTACTTTGGATGATATCTCCTCCGTGTTCCATCTCCCCTTGCTAGGTAGTTTCTTCATCGTTGCTCTCATTAACTAGGAACTTGCATATATTACTACTATATGAGACTTGGGGTTACTTAGGCGCATGTGAGATATGCGTTTAAAATAAGGGTGCTCATATTCACCTATCTTGTCTCTGGGATAGGTACTCGGAGCTGGTGCAGTAGTCTACGTACAAGGCAACCACTAGGGTATACATGTAACACCCCGAAAACCCAAGCACATCTTTGTAACATAATCCGAGTATATTTTCCACCAAAGGGTGTCACAAATTTTCAACATAAACATTTTTCATCAATTAACATATCGCACTGGAATTTAAAATATTTAATAACATCTCTTCATAGTATCAAAATAGAAATTTCTTTAATTGAAATAAAATAAATAGTTCAATAACAACTCAACAATAAACGGAGTAAATAAACAACAATCTCATCCCAATGTTAAGTATCAGAGCGACACCAAGTACTAGATGTCACACCCCAAAATTTTCCCTACCTTTTCTCATACTTATCTGGTTCATGATCCTTTGTTCCATCTGCTTCACCATGGCAGACATTTCAATTTATCATACAATACATCATTCATTTCATTACATCATTCAGAGGTTCAGGTGGATGAATAATCCAAGAGTTGATTGTTTACAATTAATTCTCTATTCGCAATTCATTTGTATCATTACCATTCATCAACATATTTTAAAATGAAAGTAAAAAAAATTAAGTTTAACTCAGTTGACTTTTTGTTGCTAATTCATGTGCAATTGGTTCAAAGTTCCCTTGCATTATTTACATTTTTGCATATTTTTACTTTTCTTACCATCTTATATCAAAAGTTAATTAAACTTACATTTTTAATATTTCAATTTATATTTCAAATATTAAATTTTTATTTTAATTAATTTTTAATATAAAAAATAAAATAAAACAATTACATTCTCATAATTCATATTCATTCAAACACCCACATAGTCAAGAGTTCTTCACAAGCCATCCAACCATCCATTGTAGCTCTTGGTTTTCAAAATGGTTGTGGTGTTGCTATTGAAGTTGTAGTTCTTTTGCCTAGTAGATATGTACCATGTCAAAGAAGTCTCGATGGTCTATTAGACTGCAAAGTACTGAACTTCACGGTTGAGAAGCACTTGTTTAAAGAATTTACGAAGATTGTGTCTTCATCTGATTTTGATATATTGATGGGCTGCGATAAAAGTACAAAATGTGAAAATATCTATACAATGTCAAAGATTATGGTCATAGTCAAATTATGTGGTCATGGTAAAGGATTTTGGTCAAGGATTATGGTTGAATAAAGTCACAATTTGTAGACCAACAAAGAAACACCCATGGTTTTGTAACAACTCCATGGTTTTTTGAAGATGAGCACCTATAAATAGAGGTACATTTCTCATTCCTAACACAACAACATAAAATATTGCAACATAACATAAAATAAAAATTTAGAGAGATAGAATATATTGTATTTTCTCCTATAAGGTTCTTTTAGTGAGTGTTCTCCTATTACAAGAGAGTGTGTAATTTGTTCTCTCCTTGTATATATAGAGAGAAGTATTGTAATTTCTTCCACTTAGCGAAAATCTTTTCTACCGATGCCTGTGGTTTTTCCCTCATTTGTTGAGGGTTTTCCACGTAAATATTCTGTGTCACTTTTCTTACTCCTTAATCTCTTATTTTGTGATATTTATCTTGCTACTCTGATATCCAACAGTGGTATCAGAGCTGTTGGTGTCAGTCTCTATTTCCGTTGCAGCGTACGATTATTATTCACATGTGTGGTTGTATAATTTTGCAGTGATTATTAACGTATACTAGATTTATTCTAGTGTACGGTAAAAATATACAATACTGCTCACGTATATTGTGTTATTCACGGTGAAATTGTGTAAACTAGTTCGGTGAAAAAAATGGCTGCAAAATTTGAGATTGAAAAATTCAGTGGGAGTAATTTCTCCATGTGGAAATTGAAGATGCAAGCAATCCTGAGGAAGGATAATTGCTCACCAGCAACTAAAGGTAAACCTACAGATATAACTGATGAAAAGTGGAGAGAGATGGATGACAATGTTGTTGCCAATTTGCACATAGCAATGGCAGATTCAGTTTTGTCAAGTATAGCAGAAAAGAAAACTGCAAAGGAGATATGGGATACTCTCATCCAAAAGTACGAGGTTAAGTCACTTTACAACAAAATTTTCTTAAAAAGGAGACTCTACAATCTTCGAATGAGTGAATCCACTTCGGTGCCAGATCACATCAACAATTTGAATACTTTATTTGCTCAACTATCTGCATCAGATTTCACAATAATGGAAAATGAACGAGCAGAGCTTCTTCTTCAGAGTTTACTATATTTGTATGATAAACTCGTCATCAGTATTACAAACAATAATATTGTTGACCGTCTATCCTTTAATGATGTTGTCGGAGTTCTTCTTGAAGAAGAATCCAGGCGTAAAAATAAGGAAGATCGGCAAGAAAGCTTAAAACGAATAAAAGCTTTGACGATTACGAGAGGTAGATCAATAGAACGTGGTCCCAGTGGGAGTCAAAATCATGGTAGATCAAAATCCTAAAGAAGAACAAACCTCAAATGCTACAATTATGGCAAGAAAGGACACTTGAAGAAAGAATGTTGGTTCAACAAGAAGAATGGTGAAAAGTCTTTTTAAAGCAAGTACATCTCAAGGATGTGTTGCTAGTGTTAGAACACAGATTGGTGTTTAATATATCTCATTGTTTTGATGATAACATAAATGAAATTTTGCACAAAGTAAATATATACTCTAATTGTGCTTAAGTAATTTTGTTTCAGATCTTAAATTATATATTCATCTGGAAGCAAAAATTACATTTGCAACTGAAAAGAATGTTAAGACTCTGAGCGTTAGAAGCAACATTTCAGAAGACTCTGAGCGCTGCCTGAAGAGACTCTGATCTGCTACAGATGACTCTGAGTAAAACTAAGAAGAATTTGAGTAAAGAGCGTACAACATTGTTTCAGGAGACTCTGGAAGTACTTCACGCTGCAAGTACAGAGGCTCTGATATTCAACTCTGCGGTGATTGTAATATTCACGCTTTAGCACTATTGCTGCAAGACTCTGATCTGACGAACAAGGAACTACAACAGAGGATCTGATGTTAGTATTATCTGAATGATATATTTATTCAGTTGAAAAGATGCCAGCTCAAAGAAAAGATCTGTTGCTAATCCCAACATCTGCTCCAACGACATTATTCCTCTTTTATGCATGATACAAGAATTTAGACACAAAACACATATCTGAACATTCCTCTTCCTGGAAAGGAAAAGTCAATATAAGGCAAAAAGGAAACAGAGGCGGCGGAACATACAGCAATGCACAGTCTTTGAGATAAGGACTTGAAGTAGTATTTAAACAAGCTTCAGCATCTTTCCAACGTTGACGAATATTGACGAATCATTTGAAAGAAAAAAAACTCACAAGCTCTCATTCAAATATTCTTCAAGCTTAAAAGTTTTCATATTCGTTCTTAATTTTGTGTAAACATCAATGTTGTGATATAGCTGTTAGAAGCAAAACATTAAACACAAATTGTTAGTTTATCTTTGTAAAAGATTTCCTTAAGAAGACCAAGTTGTGGTCAGATTTTCTTGAGAAGACTAAGACAGTTGTCTTAGTGGTTTACACTGTAATCAAGTTTGATATAGTGAATTAAGTCCTTGTTGAGAAAGGCAAATCACCTGGTTAGGGTGGACTGTATTAGTTTGAGTTCAAATGAACCAGGATAAATATATCTTGTTATTTTCTATCTACTAAAGTTGTTTTAAAACCCTTATTCAACCCCCCCCCCCCCCTCTAAGTTTTTTTCTCACCTTCAATTGGCATCAGAGCTCCGGTTCTATTAGTGCTTTCACTTAACCGTGACAGAAAAAGATCCAGTTGAGAAAAACTCCTAATATCTTGTTCTTTATTCATCATGGCTGCTGAAGCTTCAACTTCAACTTCATACAACAACAGATACGATGATAAAGACAGAATCAGCACCAAACCTCCCATGTTTGATGGTGAGAAGTTTGATTACCGGAAAGATAGAATAAAAAGCTTCTTTCTAGGCTATGATGCTGATTTGTGGGATTTGGTAACTGATGGCTACATTCATCCTACCAATGATGAAGGGAAATAGTTTGACAAAAAATCTATGTCTGATCAACAGAAGAAGGAGTTTAGAAACCACCACAAAGCAAGAACCATCATGTTAAATGCAATATCTCATACTGAGTATGAGAAAATAACTAACAGAGATACTGCATTTGATATGTTTGAGTCTCTCAAAATGACGCATGAAGGAAACTCCCAAGTAAAGGAGACAAAGGCTCTGGCCCTCATCCAGAAGTACGAAGCCTTCAAAATGGAGGAGTCTGAATCAGTGGAAACAATGTTCTCAAGATTTCAGATCCTAAGTGTTAGGTTGAAGGTTCTGGATAAAGGCTACTCTACTTCTGACCATGTCAAGAAGATCATCAGAAGTTTGTCAACAAGATGGAGACCAATGGTGACAGCTCTGAAGCTCGCGAAGGATTTGAATAAGATCACTCTGGAGGAATTGACCAGTTCCTTAAGGAGTCACGAGATTGAGCTGGAGGAAGACGAGCCTCAGAAGAAAGGTAAGTCAGTTACTTTAAAATCTAACAAATCTGCTAAAGCGTTGCAGGTTATTGAAGAAAGTTCTGAAGAATCTTCAGAAGAAGAAGATGAACTGTCTCTGATGTCCAAGAGGATTAATCAACTTTGGAAGCGCAAACAAAAGAAGTTCAGAAACTTCAAAAGATCTGATCAGTGTGGCGATTCTTCTGGACATAAAAAATCTGGAAAGAAAGATATAGTGTGCTATGAGTGCAAGGAGCCTGGCCACTATAAGAATGAATGTCCCAAACTTCTGAAGGAGAAACCCAAAAGGAAGTTTGAAAAGAAGAAGAAAGTCTTAATGGCCACGTGGGATGATTCAGATGCTTCTGAATCCTCATCAGAATCAGAGGATGAGTGTGCTAATGTAGCACTAATGGATGACGTGGAGGACCATGAAGAAGATGCTGAATCTGGATCAGAATCAGATTCTGAGGAGGTATTTTCTGAACTCACTAGAGCAGAACTTTCTGAAAGTTTATCAAAAATTCTGGAAAGTTACAGCAGAATCAAACTCAAATACAAGAAGCTTCAAAGTTGTCTTGCATCTGAGAATGATCAGCTGAGGTCTGAAGTTGCTGAGCTTAATGCAAACAATCTTAAAATAAAAAATGATTTAGAAAAAGCTCAGAAAACTGACTCAGATCCTATATCATGCTCTAAAAATATTTTAGAAGAGTATGACTATAGCTTTCAGAAGTTTCTGGCCAGAGGCCTAGATAGAAGCAAGATGGCTTCAATGATCTATGGCGTAAGCAGAAACAACATAAAGGGAATTGGATATGAATCACCTTCTGGGAAGGATTTAAATCCAAAACCTGTTGATAAACTGACCATTAAGTATTCTCCTCTATATACTCATTTCAAATTTGGTCATTTAAATGATATTAAACACACACGTTCTGATCAGAACAAACCTGTGTTTAATAAACCTAAATTCCATCAAAACAAGGATGCTTATAAGGGAAAGAAATTCAGAAAGAATTTCAAACCTACTAACCCCAGAGGACCCAAGAAAATATGGGTACCTAAGGACCAAATTATTTTTGTTGCAGACATCCTTAGTGGCAAAGTTGAAACACCAGTCTTGGTACCTGGACTCTGGCTGCTCGCGTCACATGACGGGAAGAAGTCTATGTTCCAAAGCCTGGAACTTAGATGTGGATGAGGCTCTGAACGATAATGATTGGATACTTGTTATGCAAGAAAAGCTTAACCAGTTCACCAGAAATGATGTCTGGGATCTGGTTCCAAGACCAAATGGTTTCAACATCATTGGAACTAAATGGGTCTTCAGAAACAAGCTGAACGAGCAAGGAGAAGTGATCAGAAACAAGGCTAGGTTGGTGGCTCAAGGATACAATCAGCAAGAAGGTATAGATTACATAGAGACTTATGCTCCTGTGGCAAGGTTAGAATCTATTCGCTTGCTTATTTCTTTTGCTGCACAGAATAACATCACTCTCTATCAGATGGATGTTAAAAGTCCCTTCTTAAATGGTTTTATAGAAGAAGAATTTTATGTTCATCAACCTCCAGGTTTTGAAAATAAAAAATTTCTAGAACATGTTTTCAAACTTAAGAAATCACTCTATGGCTTAAAACAAGCTCCCAAAGCTTGGTATGAGAGGCTGAGTAATTTCCTTTTGGAAAATAATTTTATTAGAGGAAAAGTTGACACTACTCTCTTCCATAAATCAATTAAGAAGACATTTTAGCCTGTCAGATTTATGTTGATGATATTATATTTAGAACTACCAATATTATGCTTGGAAAGGAGTTTGCTCAGTCTATGCAGGCAGAATTCGAGATGAGCATGATGGGAGAACTCAGATTCTTTCTGGGAATCCAAGTCAATCAAACTCCAGAAGGCACCTACATACATCAGACTAAGTATGTGAAGGAGCTTTTGAAGAAGTTTAATATGACTGAAAGCAAGTTGGCTAAAACTCCAATGCATCCTACAAGCACTCTTGGAAAAGAAGAGGTAAGTAAGAAGGTAGATCAAAAGCTCTACAGAGGTATGATTGGATCTCTTCTGTATTTGACTACTTCTAGACCTGATATTCTATTTAGTGTTTGTCTGTGTGCTAGATTCCAATCAGATCCTAGAGAATCCCACTTAACAGCTGTTAAAGGGATTCTGAGGTATCTGAAAGGTACTACTAACGTGGGTTTGTTAGGCATGGCAAAAAAACCCGGACCCGTCGGGGCCCGCCCGGACCCGCCCCGAAATTAGCGGGGAAAACCCGGTTTGAGTGGGTACGGGTGCGGGTGCGGGGAAAATCCGATTTTTAATTACGGGTGCGGGTACGGGTGCGGGTAGACACTAAGACCCGCCCGAACCCGGCCCCGCCCCGCACCCGAATAATTTATTTTAATTTAATTCTCTTATTTTAATATTTATTTATTAATTATATTTTTAATTAAATTATTAATACATTTATTGCAATTAAAATAAATAAATTAATCAAGTTAATATTCATTTACTAATTAAAATTTTAATTAAATAAATAATTTATTTATTAAAATAATTAATTTTTTAATTAAGTTATTAATTTTTATTGTAATTAAAAATAAAATTTTTTTTTCGGGTGGGGGCGGGGCGGGTGCGGGTGCACCCGTTTTCTACTGGGGGCGGGTCTGGGTGGTAAATTTTTACCCCCGGTCGGGTTTGGGGGCGGGGGCGGGTGTGTTACATAAAAGCGGGTGCGGGTGCGGGTATAGTAAAACCCGCCCCCGACCCGCCCCGTTGCCATCCCTAGGGTTTGTGGTACAGAAAATCTGATGATTATAAATTAGTTGGATTCTGTGATGCTGACTATGCTGGAGACAGAGTAGAGCGTAAGAGTACTTCTGGAAGCTGCTAGTTTCTGGGAAGTCATCTGATCTCTTGGTTCAGCAAGAAGCAACCCACAATAGCGCTTTCAATAATAGAAGCAGAATACATTGTTGTTGTTGGTTGTAGCACTCAGATGCTTTGGATGAAAAGTCAACTAGAAGACTATCAGATTCATGAGAGTAACATTTCCATCTTCTGCGATAATACTTCTGCTATATGCTTGTCTAAAAACCCTATTTTACACTCTAAGGCAAAACATATAGAAATTAAACATCATTTCATCAGAGACTATGTTCAGAAGGGAATTATAAGTTTAAACTTTATTGATACAGACCATCAATGGGCTGATATCTTTACAAAACCCCTTGCTGAAGATAGATTTAAATTTATTTTGAAAAATATAAGTATGGATTTCTGTCCAGAATAAAATGTTTATCAGAAGCAAATTTCCTCAGATGGAAAATTATTTTAACTCTGAAGTATTTCATTTATTTAATTATTGTTTTATATTTTATTTATTGTGTGCAAATCTGAACTGACAAGCCTCAGAGGACCTGAATGCTGGCTAACGTTTCATTTCTCAAAGAGTTTTAGAAGCACATGCAAGCAAACACGTGTCATCTGAATCTGAAATGATTGAGTGTTCAGCACTGAAACACCGTCCAGAGGTACTGTTTGAATTAATTTTAATTCTCGTTTCCCCCCCACGCGTTGTCAGTATCATTAAATGTTTTTCTTGTCATGATAATGTTTGATGTGATTTAATGTTTAATTAAATGCTAAATGTTGAATGTGTGACTCTTGTGTGCCCTAATTTTCTCTATAAATTCCACAACACTTCACTTCTCACACTTTTCACCCTCATTCACACTTCTTATGCATTTTTGCTTATTGCATTCTTTCATCTTCTCCTCAAAACCCAAATCTCAACGGAACCCTAAACCCCTTTCTACTTCATCAATGGCAACCTCTTCATCAACCTCTCAACAACTTCAATCAACAATGGCTGCTATTTCTTCTGCAAATCTAGGTATTATTGCTTTCAAAGAACCAGTTAGAACCCTCCTCACACCAGTTGACAAACTTGAAGTTTTGTGTGAATCAATCGTGAATTTTGAATCTATTGCAGAAAATGGGTTTTGTCACTACTGCGAAAATAAGGTGCCGGCAAAACAGAAGAGTCGCCACCTTTCGTTATTTATCCCGCAGAAAGGGAAAGGAAACGATCGGAAAAACCTGACGAAAAGGTATAAGACAAGGTGATCACAACCATGTCTGGGTTCGGGAGTCGGTTACACAAGGGGAAGGTATTAGCACCCCTCACGTCCATCGTACTCGATGGGATCCATGCTTGTTGTGTTTATCTGACGGGTTGGTTTAACTATCTATGCTAAAAGTTTGGTCTGAAAAGAAAAGAAAATGACTCGGCAGAACACAACAGTTCTATTCCTACGTATTCCCGTCTGGAACGAGAAATTAGAGTCAACGTAGTTCGCCTAACTACGGGTGAAAATGGGGGAAGGTTGCTCGCCGAGATATCGCATCTCGTGCCTACGTACTTTCACACGGCGTGAAAGATCAGAGCAAATGTAGTTCAGGCTAACGAGACCACAGGTTTGGTTCAAAATATTTTACCCGAGTAGGGTTAACAAACGGTTCTAGCAGTTGGTATATGCAGCTCGCTCGTCGGAGACTTAGGCGTTTACCGTTTGCGGTAGAACCGGACGCTAACAAAACTCTCCTTATGAAAATGGTTTCCAAGGATTAAAGGTCCCAGAGGACAAAAAGAAATTTGATATTTGTTTTGAAGTCTTTTAAAGAAGAAGTGTTTTGAGTTTTGTTTGTAACTCATGTCGCACTAAAGACTTGGACTTAAGAGTGGATGTGTCGCATGTCACCCAAAGGGTACCATGCTATACACCCAAGATATTGAAAATAAACTCTCCAACAACCCTTTCTCAAGTGCTTAAGGCTCGTAGCGTACAACACGCGTTAATCTTTATTAGTTGTTTTAAAGATGTTTGAAGATGAGAAGAGAAAGGACGCACTAAAGGGGAACTAATCCAATCCTAAAGTTGTCATGCAAAGTTGATCCTATGATTGAGGTTAGGAGGGAGCTAACTAATGTTATCATGCATGGTTAGAACCCTAATGTCTATCATAACTTCTCTTGAACAAGAGAAGCTAGAGTCCCTAGGGGAACATGGCAAAGGAAAGCAACAGCAAAAGAAATAATCCGAAAGAATAAAACTGTAAGTAAAATGCATGCAATGCAGCAATACAAGAAGAAGGAGACAAACTTAACTTCTAGAGCAAACCAAGCAAAAGCAACACGAAACACAGGCAAAGGAGACACACTCAACCTTCAGCCGACAAGCAAAGCCAAACAGTAACAGACAAGCAGAGGGAGACAGACTCAACCTCTGATGCAAGCAAGCAAAGGGAGCCAAGCTCAACCTTTCAATGCACTTAGGCCTAAACCAACTACATGAAAGCCTATTCTAATGCAACACACCAAGAAAATAGTCATACAAATACAGTCAATCAGCAAATACAGCAAACAAAATAGCAAACCAGCAGCTTAACAGCAAAGCAATCTTCTATCAGTAAAGCAGCCCAACAGTCTGTAGTTATCTTAATGTCCAAGCTATCCATCAAGAGAAAAAGGGAATAAGGCATTCAACTTCAAGCTTCAACTTGCTCCACCAAGAGATGATATGAATCAACACAAAGATCATTGCATGATGAGGGGAAGCATGATGGAAACCAAGGGAATCCATCATGGCACTCAACCACTCATCCAAGATTGGTATCCTCAAAGGTTTTACCTTGTGTGGTAAGCCTTTAGTCCTTCTAAAGGAGGAACTAGTCTCCCACAAAGGAACCTTTCATCATTGGATAGGAAATGGAATGAAAACTAAAGCAAACCATACTTATGAAAAAGGAAGAAACTCCTAAAGGCTCTAAAAAAACCTAATTCTACAAGCTCTAAAAGCAACCCTCTAAAAGGGAACTAAACACCAAGTTAAACCTTAATATTAAGTCTACAGAAGCATCAACATGTCTACTAAACCATCAAGAAGATTTGGAAACTTACCATGAACTAATGGCCACTTTTGAAGTTCACTTAGGGGAAGCACCCTAAAAACTACCTAAGTGTTAAATCTACTTAAAATACTAAATCAACTTCTAAAAACCTATGACTTTTTCTAAGGGATCCTAAATGTGTTGAGAACCTAAGGTGAAAGGATCAGAGCCTAAATCAATGTTTAAGGTCTCTAAAGAAAATCTAAACCAAAGGTTGTCAAATGAAGGTCCAAAAGAGGAAGCCTCTAAAAACCTACTCCAAAAAAGAACTTAGAGTTGTCTAAAAATTAGGATAAAAATCCTACAATCTCATCAACGAGTCTACTAACAGCCAGCAAAATATCAAGATCAAAATCTATACCAAAAAGGAGTACGAAAATCAGCAAATAACAAGCATAAAATGCCAAATTAAATGAAATCAAAAAATGGAAAAATAGCAAATAAATTGGAAATTTCACAAACATAAAATCCAAGGGCATCACAAAATCAAAAATTAAATCAGGAGCATGCACATATTTTTTTCCACATTTTTATGATCATTATTCTATTTATTATGAATTTTAGAAAATAAAAGCAATTAAAGAAAATGAAAAATGAATTAACAAAATAAAAAACCAGGAAATAACTACAGCCACTAGATCTGTGGACTGGTCTACGCATCCAATGGTCTCAGCGCGTGCCAGCGCATTAATGGAACGACAGCGTTTTGGATGGTCAATGGTCCAAGTCTCAGGATGAATCACAGGCGTACGATCTGGAGACTAAGTCAAGCACAAAACCTAGATCTAATGGCTCACAGTCATCGTCTTCATTCAAACCTGCAACTGGGAGGGAACAGGTGTGGTGGCCCGAGAAGACCTCCGATCGTCTTCTCCGACGAGGTTCTACAGTGCTACGCCTCAAACTTTCACCAAAATGATTGAAACCGGTACCGTTCTACACGGTTTTTCGCAAGGATCATGAATCTCTCAAAACTTGCTAATTCTTCATGAATCTTGAAACACGAAGATGAACAGAAAATTCACCAAAACATTGATCCGTATCAAACTCCAAATTAACGCCACAGATCTCTTCCTCATCTCTCAGGGATCATCCTAAGCTATTCAGTTCATGCTAACACCTCAAGATCAAGTAGTTACGATCTCAAACAGAAATTGGATCATGACCTAAATTGTCTCTAAACTCCAAAATTATGAACCTAAATCCATCTATATTCTTCCCTAAGCCTTAACCACAGTCTAAATCATGCTGAAACAGCCTAGAACTAGAGCAATGTTGAAATTTACCAACCTGAACTGAAGCTTGCAATTGAGGTAGTTGCAGTGTGATTCTGTGTGCCATACTATGCAGATTCCTTCCTTGATGATCCCTGGTGCTATTGAAATGCTTAATTCTTCTTGAGAAGCTCTTGAATCTAAAACACGATCTCCATTTTTGGTGCTTGAAGCTCTAACTGCCACAACTGTTTCTTCACCCAATTTCTTCCAAAAAATGATCTGAACACGATTATGAACTTAAATAGGACGTGTTTGGATCCTAACATGGCCCAATCTTGGCCCAAATTGCTTAATCCAAAACTCAATTTTCTTCAAAGAACAACCATGGCAACTCGCGTGTACTGGCTCTATTTCAGCTTGATTTCCACTCAAATGCATTGCTTAACACTTGGTGAAGATGAATGGATTAGATTGCAAGCTTGGTTTGATCATATGGTCAAGATTTGTTATGTTACTTCAATTCTAAGTAACCTAAGAAAAGTACATGAATTAAGCCTCAAACCCCAAATGTAAAATTTCCAATCTCTTTAAAATATCATTTCCAATCAGAAAATGCATAAACTTGGGAAGTTTTGAACCATTGCGATTTATTTTGGATTTTTCTCTTTTAATTCTTTTAAAAATGTCTTTTGTCAAATTCCTTCAAACCAACACTTGTTCTAAGCCAAATCAATGCCTCATGGATACATGGTTGACCTTAAAATCCCATTTTAAGCAAGTTTATAGTTGGACAAAACTTCATTTGGAGTGTGCAAGATAGTGAAAATGACCCATAATCCAAAATGACCTGTAATCTCACTTTCCCAAAATACCCCTGACTTGTAAACCTCATAACTTGAGTTCTACAAATCAGATGAAAGACTTATAGTACATTTTGGAAATCTAAGACCAAGACCTACAACTTTCAGGTTGGCCAAAAGTTGAGGAGAAACATCCTTCTAGGTCAAAAGTGCCTTGGAAGTTGGTGAACTGTCACAGATAAAATTCACATTCATCTGATGACCTGTAACTTGTCTGGATCATAACTTGAGTTCTATAAATCCAATCAAGGACTTCTAGTACTCAAATTAAATCTAAGAACATGCTCTACAAGTTCCATGTTGGTCAAAAGTTGAGATTAAACTTGTATCTTGAGATAAGTTGTCTTGAAGCCAGACACTAAATAGGGGATTTTACCCTGAGAACCCTAGTTTAGCAACTCCTTACACTTTGAATTATTCTTGGATTGATCTTGTAATATCACCTCATGTATCTCAACACAACCTTCCATGATCACAAAGACTTAGAATTGAGTCTTAATCTCCTCCAATTGTACAGTTGACTCAAGGTTGACCAGATGAAAACCCTAATTGCAACACCTTCAACTGTGACTTTCCACACTTGGCATAAACACTTGAATGAACTCTACCATGACCCTCAAGGCCTCCAATTGGCTCTAATGACAATCTCCACCCCTAACCATGGGCTTATGATTCTCAGATGATCCTCAGATAGTCTCCTAGACAGAAGTTGAACCACCTTCACTTGCTTGCCTTTCTTCCAGGACTTTGACTTGCTTTTGATGATGATAACCACTTGATGACTTGAATATAATCTCTTGATTAGGCTTTGAACCTTTGATAACCTCAATTGGCTAAGCACACCTTTCTTGATCCCCTGTAAAATGCAACATGACTATGCAATGTGAATGCTAGAACAATGACATGCTAATGCAATGAAACATAAACCAAGTAAGGAGAAGGTTAGGCAAATTTTGGGGTACAACAGGTTTGATCTTAGTCCCATTGTTGGTGCTCAAAGTTGGACAAAATTCTTTGATAGACTGATGGGACCAGTTTATCCATGCTTGGTGAAAGAATTTTGGATTCATGTTACTACATACTCTAAGTTTATTGTTTCTTCAGTTCTGGGTAAGGAAATTGTCATCACTGAGAATTTGATCAGGAAGCTTATTGGTTATGAAGAAACTGATGGTGTTACAAATCTTCCAGCTGGGCGTATTGATATGACAGAGGTTTACAGTGAAGTTTTCACATCTGGAGAAGCTTCTAACAAAGTGAAAGATCTGAAGCCAACCTACAGAATTTGGGCTAAGATTTTTATGGGATGCATACATCACAGGAAGTCTTCAAACTCTCTTAATTATGTCAACACTGATCAGATGTACTTCATGTACTCTCTGAGTCAAAGCACAAAAGTGGATCTTCCTTATCTGCTATTCAATCATCTGTGGACTCATGTGAAACAATCTAGAGAAGAAGTCAGAACCAAGCATCAGAAGATGAGAAATTGGATACCTATGGGACGACTCATCTCAGATATTCTGACTGAGAATGGCTTGGTTGGACATCTAATAGAAGCTGGAATACAGGAAGAATTAGCTTCAGTGGTTGGCAAACCTCTGAATGGGAAAAGTCTTCAGAGGATGAAAATTGTAGAAGAACTCACTGCTGCACCTGATCAGATCAACTCTGAAGAAGTCAGCAAGAGAAGGATACTAGTAGATGATTTTCCTCTGTTTTATGCTAATGAACCAAGGGAAATTATATTGGCATATATAGCTACTTGTCTAGCAGATGGAACTCTTCTACCAGAACATCTGATTCAGAAAGCAGGCGAACCTGAACCAGATTTTTATGGGGACAAACACAGGAAGAAAAGGAAAGTCTCAGAAGAAGGATCTTCTAAACCAAAAAGGAAAGCTTCTGGCGAGGCATCTTCTGCAAAGCCAAAGCGGGTTAAGAAACAAAAAGGTAACCCTCCTTCTGCTAGTTTAGATTCCATCTTAGAAACAGTTAAAGAAGTACTAGCATCTGACCCCCCTTCTTATGAACCTATACCCTCACCTTCTCCTCCTCATGAATCTGAACCCATTCTTTCTGAACCAGAAATATCTCAACATATTCCTTCTACACCTAAACCAAAACAAACTTCTGAACCACGCCCATCAGAAAACCAAACTTATGAAATTCCCCCACCAAAAACACAAACTTCTAACCCAGAACCAGAAGAACCCATTCCCTCTGATCCTCAACCAGATCAACCTAAAACTTCTGAATCATTTATACCTGATTCTAATGTTCTTGATGTTCAACCCTTGAAAATTCTTTTTCATGTTTCCTCAACATCCTGTCACACTTCTGCATCATCTGATTCTTCTGAATCTGATTTACCTTCAGAAGTGAACTCACCCCCTTCACTCCGTGGTTATGAACCATAACAACCAGATGTATCCATTTCATCTGAACCTATCATTTTTCAATCTACTCCAAAACTTTGAACAACTTTTGTTCCATATTGTCCTATGCCTTCTGATGTCATTCCATTTGTTAAACCAAAGACTGTTACTAAACCTTCTACACCATATACTCGTCCTCTTTTCATCATTCCTTCTTTTCCCATACCCTCCACATTTGAAACTGTAACAGCCCAATTTTCAATAATTAATTATTTATATTAATTAATTGATTTATTTGGATGATTTTAATTATTGGAATTATTGGTAGATATTTTGAGAGAAGAAAACATTGGAGAGAATTAGAATGGAAAGAATATAAAGAAAAGTGGAAAGAAAAGGAAAAGTAGAAACATAAGAGAAAGAGAAGAGAAAGAAAGAAGAAGAGGAGAAAAGAGAAGGAAAAAGAGAAAAACTTGGATTCTTCAAGAACAACTTCCAACCTTCGATTAATCAAGGTAAGGGTGTGAAATGTTGTTATCTTATCAATGTTTGTGATCATGTATATGTGTGTTTGGATTTGTTTGGTTGTTCTCCATCTTTTTCCATTTTAGGTCGGAATGGATTAAATCGGTAAAAATCGATATTTGAACAGTTAGAATCGGGAATAAATGGTGTAGTTTAGTCGGGTAATGTTGGGTTAAGATTACTGGAGTTGATTGGAATTGAATCGGTTGATTTTGGGAGGATTGGACAATTTTGAACTGTTTGGGGTTCTGAGTTCGCAGGTTTGCTAGGCGAACAGAAAGCGAAGGATCGCCAGGCGAAGCCCAGCGAGTGGGTAGCGAACCATTACAGTGGCCAAACTCAGTCTTCGCTGGTGTGTTCGCCAAGCAAAGGATGTGGCGAGAGGTTTCGCCAGGCGAAGGAGGTAGCGAGTGGTAGCGAACACTTCTAGTAGCTACTGTCTGCCTTCGCCAGTCAGTTCGCCAGGCGAGTGAAGCAGCGAGCATTCGCCAGATGCTTCGCCAGGCGAAGGTCAACGAATGTGACAACATTTTTCTTTTCCTGTGTTTTCCATCCAATGTTGATTGTGTGGTTTGATTATGTTTAGTACTTATCTGAATTGAATAGTTTGTGTACTATTGTGATAAGATGTGTTGTGGGTAGCCTTAAGGCGTGAATCATAGGTTGTGGAATTGGTTATGAAATGTGGTCTTTTGACAAATTTACACATTGTTTAAAATTGATTAAAATGCATGACAAATATGATGAATGTGATTGTGTTCGTTGCCGTTGGTACGATATTGTGAATGCATATTGATTGTATGCAATTGTATATGAAGAATGCATGGGAACATATCGTGAATATGTGTGCATTGTTTGATAATTATGGTGATGGTATTGAATTATGAATATTTTGATTATTTGAGATATGTTGTGTGTGCAATCATTATTATAATTCTTGAGTGATGAATTATTTGAATGCATGGGATTAAGATGCGAGAACGGTCTTAAGTGCATTTAGTGGTTGATTGCACATGCATCATTTAGTCAAGAGGAAATGCTTGCTAGTCTCGTGGAGGCTAGTGACTTGTCCCAAACCTCGAGCGGGGTTTAAAAGCTTAGGGAATGGGCTTTTGTTGTTATCGGTCTAGGGAACGGACCCGATTTAAATGTAAAAACCGAAAAATGATAACAAGTGTTGGTACCACATGACATGAGTTGCATTGAATTACATTGAGTCACATGGCATAGAGATAAATGTTGTGTGAATGTATGCATATGTGTATGTTATGTGAATTGATGAGGATTATGGATGTGTGTATGATAAATATGCTTAATGATCATTCCATATTTATTTTTATATATACATATTGTTGGTTTTAAAAAGGAATTAAACATGTGGTTGTCTACTGTCAAGAAGGAGTGCATGTCAAGTCTGAATCCAGATGATTTTGAAGCCTCTTGGAACAGATTCATTTCAGGATTTAACTCTGTAGCTTCAAACCTTCGAACCATTTGCTCTAATGATGCAAAGGTGAGATTTGCTGAAGTTATAAGACAAACTCTTTTGAATATGAGTAGTTCTCCAATTCTTCCTCTGGACAATGCACCTGCTAAAGAATCTAAGTCTGAAATGTTCTTCCAGAAGCGTCTGTTGCTGAAGAAACTCTTGTGTCAAATCAGTCTGCTATGATGGTTCTGAATCAAGCATCTGACTCAGTGATTCAAGAGAATGCATCTGCTATGGTTGTTGAGACTGCATCTGAATCTGCTCCTGCATCTTTTGAAGTCAAGAAAGAGAATCTAGATCTTGAAGAAAAGTTTGCTAAGCTTAAAGCCAGCAACACAGAGATCAGATATTGGATGGTTAAGCAAGAAAAGACAACAGATGAAATCAAGACATGGATGGCTAGGCAAGAAGAATCTACTTCTGAGATCACAAACCTTCTGAAGATGATAGCCTCTCGTCAACCTTAGTTGTTTTTCTGTTGTTTGTGCACATTATGTTTGTTCTTCTTATATGATTATCCTCTGAATATTTTGTTTATCAATGCATCTGTTTGGTTTCTAGTTCTATCTATTTTATCATATTCTTTTTTCTCTGTTCTTCTTTTGTGTCTTAAAAAGTTTTTTCTTTTTGATATGACAAAAAGGGGGAGAAAATGGAAATTAAAATTGTTCAAATAAACAGTTACTAGAATGGAATTCAGACATAATAAATTATAACTAACATTGAATTTTAGTCTTTCAGAACTATAACGTTGCATCTGACTTAATTCATAAAAGTTACTTTGAAAGCTCCTAAATCAGGCTCTGATCCAAATCAGGATCCAAACCAGGCTCTGATTCTGAAAAGAATAAACTAGGCTTCAGGATCCAAACCAGGCTCTGATTCTGAAAAGAATACTTAATCAAAAAAGAAAGTATTTATTTTTTATGGTATTCAATTAAGGGGGAGATTCACAATCTCATGGGGAGTTATAGTTATTTTTCATTATTGAACAAAATTTCCTATGTTTTTGTCATCATCAAAAAGGGGGAGATTGTTAGAACACAAATTGGTGTTTAATATATCTCATTGTTTTGATGATAACATAAATGAAATTTTGCACAAAGGAAATATATACTCTAATTGTGCTTAAGTAATTTTGTTTCAGATCTTAAATTATATATTCATCTGGAAGCAAAAATTACATCTGCGACTGAAAAGAACGTTAAGACTCTGAGTGTCAGAAGCAACATTTTAGAAGACTCTGAGCGCTACCTGAAGAGACTCTGATCTGCTACAGATGACTCTGAGTAAAACTAAGAAGAATTTGAGTAAAGAGCGTACAACATTGTTTCAGAAGACTCTGGAAGTACTTCACGCTGCAAGTACATAGGCTCTTATATTCAACTCTACACTGATTGTAACATTCACGCTTTAGCACTATTGCTGCAAGACTCTGATCTGAAGAACAAGGAACTACATCAGAGGATCTGATGTTAGTATTATCTGAAGGATATATTTATTCAGTTGAAAAGATGCCAGCTCAAAGAAAAGATCTGTTGCTAATCCCAACGTCTGCTCCAACGACACTATTCCTCTTTTATGCATGACACAAGAATTCAGACACAAAGCACATATCTGAACATTCCTCTTCCTGGAAAGGAAAAGTCAATAGAAGACAAAAAGGCAACAGAGGCAGCAGAACGTACAGCAATGCACAGTCTTTGAGATAAGGACTTGAAGTAGTATTTAAACAAGCTTCAGCATCTTTCCAACGTTGACGAATATTGACGAATCATTTGAAAGAAAAACAACTCACAAGCTCTCATTCAAATATTCTTCAAGCTTAACAGTTTTCATATTCGTTCTTAATTTTGTGTAAACATCACTGTTGTGATATAGCTTGTTAGAAGCAAAACATTAAACACAAATTGTTAGTTTATCTTTGTAAAAGATTTCCTTAAGAAGACCAAGTTGTGGTCAGATTTTCTTGAGAAGACTAAGACAGTTGTCTTAGTGGTTGACACTGTAATCAAGTTTGATATAGTGGATTAAGTCCTTGTTAAGAAAGGCAAATCACCTGGGTAGGGTGGACTGGATTAGTTTGAGTTCAAACGAACCAGGATAAAAATATCTTGTTATTTTCTATCTACTAAAGTTGTTTTAAAACCCTTATTCAACCCCCCCCCCCTCTAAGTGTTTTTCTCACCTTCAGCTAGTACCTTCGATGATGGAGAAATTCTTTACAGTGGAGCAGCAGTTAGTACCAAAGGCGAAATTCAACTCACTGATGGTTGAATAGTAGATTTAGGAGCAACATGGCACATGAATCCACGAGGAGATTGCTTTTGCACTTACGAACCTATCTCAAAATGACATGTATTGATGGGGGAATAACCATGCTTTAGAAATTGCTGGAGTTGGTACTATCAAAATGAAAATGTATGATGGTACTATCCACACACTTCAAGGGGTGCGACATGTGAAAGGATTGGCAAAGAATTTGTTGCCTATTGGGCAACTAGATGACCTCGAATGCAAGACCCATGTTCAAGGTGGGATCTTGAAAGTGGTGAAAGTTTCGCTAGTAGTGATGAAAGCGGAGAAAGTCGCTGCAAATCTATACATGCTTTTGGAAGACACGATGATAGGAGCAGATGCATTAGTAGCAGCTGGAAGCCATGATGAAACAACGATGATATGGCATCACAGACTAGGCCATATGTCAGAACGAGGCTTGAAAGTTCTTGCAGAACATAATCTTATACCTAGGCTCAAGTCGGTAAATTTACCTTTCTGCGAGCACTGTGTGATAAGCAAGAAACATAAAATAAAGTTTACTAAGTCAACTGCTAGAAGTAAACACATACTAGACTTGATTCATTCTGATGTGTGGGAGTTACCGGAAATATCCATTGAGAGAGAAAAATATTTTGTATCATTCATTGATGATTACTCCAGGAGACTTTGGGTATACCCAATCAAAAATAAGTCTCGTGTGTATTTAGTATTCAAGGAGTTCAAAGCACAATTGGAACTTGAAACTGGGAAAAAAATTAAGTGTTTAAGGACATATAATGGAAGGGAATATACAGATGGTGATTTCTTTACATTCTGCAAGCAAGAAGGTATTAAGCGGCAGTTTACGGTTGCTCATACACCTCAGCAGAATGGTGTAGCAGAGCGGATAAATAGAACTCTTCTAGAGAGGACGAGAGATATGCTGAAAACAACTGGATTGGTGAAGTATTTATGATGTTTTTCTGCTATCTTGGTTTCCTTGCCCAATTTCTTGTGTCTTACTATTCACTTGTTTTGTGCCTAGTTCTTGCACGATAGCACACAAATCAAAGCAACCAAGACATTTTCAAACAATGAAGCATATCATCTAAAACATGAGTGATTCTAATCACTTTCACCTACAAAAAGAATGAAAGATGCCAACATTTGATAGAGCAAATAAGAAAAGTTTGGCATCTAACACAACTCAACCCTTTGTACTTTGGCAGTTCTGGAATCTTGAATTTATGCGGCAACACAACATTAGGAACCAAACACAAGTCTTTGGCTTCCATTCCAAAAGCAGAATAACCTTCAATCGCGTTGATTCTTTCATCCAACAATTTATAGTCAGCATGTCTGTTATGATCAACAGGTGTAATAAGAGTTTGTGTATTTGGAAGTTACGATGCAGCTGGAGCAGGTATCTAAGGAGAAGAAAACTGAGACAGATACACCAACCTAAAATTTACCATCGGACCAGCATTTTAACACATCAGAAAACCATACGAATAACCAGTAGAAAGTATTGCAGCAGCAGAGGATGCCCCAAGATAGGACATTCCAGCATGAACATTCTAAACACCAGTTTGAGCAGCTAGAGACAAAATCAGAACATGAATAGGAGGACCCCTATACACATGTTCATCTTCCTCGGGCGTTTCAACACCAGTCGGCACAGGAGGTGGAAGCGGAATAGGCATGCCTCAAGGGTAAGCAGCAGAGTTCCCATTAGGCATGGGCGTAACAAAAGGTTGATACGGAACAAAGGCACTACCACTGGAAATCTAAGGAGTGAAATATGGAGGCATTCCCCACGGGAAAGCAGCAAGCATCCTATTTAAACCAGACTGAACACTTGGTAGATTGACAATAGGTTGAACAATAGTCTCAATCTGTGATTCAACAATAACATAATAATAAGTAACAACAGGAGGAGGAATCACCACAGGAGTGACAACAGTTGAATAAGTAATAGTTACAATAATAGAAGTAGCAGCAGCGACATCCTTCTGAGCACGAAGGAACTCCATGATAACATCCATGTTGGTCTGGAATTGATCCATCTGGCCCTGAAAATGAGCCAAAGTCTCCTTGTTGGTGGCGTTATCTTGTTCAATATCATCCATGATCTTGAATTTACTTGAGCGAGTGAAATAGCGATGTCGAGTCGTTGTCTTGCTACAAGGCAAAGATAAACAGTGTAAGCATTTTGGTTTTCTGGGTAAATAACATGCATATTAGTATGATTGGATGCAATGTATGAAAAAATAAAGTTTTAAATTCCAGGAATTTGTGAGCTGTTATCTTTGTTAGCAATAATCATAAAGCATATAAGTAATGTTCTTGTTGATACTGGAAGATATCAGAGATTGGTTGAGAAACTGATTTATTTGTCACACACTCGACCTGATATTGCTTTCTCAGTCAGTGTAATGAGTCAGTTTATGCATTCTCCTTTCGAGGAACATCTTGAGGCAGTCTATAGGATACTGAGATATCTGAAGGGAAATCCTGGAAAAGGATTATTTTTTAAGAAGACTAGTGAAAGGAATGTGTTTATCTTCACTGATACTGATTCGACAGGTTCAGTCACAGATAAAAGATCAACCTCTAGATATTATACATATCTTTGGGATAATCTTGTGACATGGAGAAGTAAGAAACAAGGAGTTGTAGCAAGGAGTAGTGCAGAAGCGGAGTTTAGAGCTATGTCTCAAGGTATTTGTGAAGGATTATGGATCCTTAAAGTCCTAGAAGAACTTAAGATGAAAATTGAGCTCCATTGAAATTGTACTCTGACAGTAAAGTTGTTATTAACATAGCTCATAATTCAGTTCAACATGATAGAACCAAGCATATTGAGATTGATCGACACTTCATAAAGGAGAAGTTAGATGCTGGAATCATATGTCTACCTTTCGTGACTTCAAGTCAGCGAACTGCAGATATCCTGACCAAAAGTTTGGCAAGACCTACCTTTGAGCATTTGATACACAAGCTGGGCATGATCGATATTTATGCACCAACTTGAGGGGGTGTTGGAAAATAATTTATTTCCCTATTTAATTATTTATGTTTATTTTCATTTATTTTCTTTTATTCTCGATTAAGGAGATGATTGAGTGTATTAATTGTATTCTCATTATATAAGCCATCATTTGCCTGAGAAATAAAAAAATAACAGCTTTTACCTATTTCTTACAATAAGATCAACGAGACTATTAGAGTTTGACAAAAAAATTAAAATCATGAATGGAACTTTTATTAGGAGAAAGAGACCCCTTGTGGTCATGAGCAGTAGAGATGTAATTAAACTCCCCAATAAAAGCTCCAAGGAAAAGGATGATCCACAATAAACTTAGAGAGATCATGCTATAAATCTCTTCTATCACTATAGGAAGTTGAAGCATAAACAGAAGAAATACCAAAATTATTATTCACAATTTATACAATGCAGGCCACAAACTAATTTAAACTGTAAACCACGATGGGATTAAGATCTTTTGAACAAAGACACTAAAGGTTGGGAGCTAAACACTGCCTATTGTTGAAAGCAGAACTTCAAATTCAAAGAGTCAAAAAAATCTTTGAGGAAGAGACAAATGATCCATCCAAGGTTCAGAAAGAAAACAAAAATCAGATTTATTTAACTTAAGGAGATTATTAAGTGTCAATCTAGTTGGTCTATAGACCTTTAGTGTTCCAATAGAAACATTTCATAGAAAAGGTTTGAGATTACCAAATTTTAATCTGGTTGCATGGTTCTTTTCCTTAGTCTTCTGTCTCAATTTCTTCTTATTTGACTTAGATAACACAATTTGAAATCTTGTTAAGCAAATTATGTTTCATCTTCAATTTCTACTTCATTTTCTTCAGCCAAATTAGCCCAAGAATTTTGAAAGAACTGCAAATTCAAATCCTTAACCTCATTCACTTGAGTTGCTTCAACATATTCTGTTTGTCAATTGTTGTTATCGGAGGTATGATCAACTTCCACAATAGCTTTCTCCATACTACCAAAGCATCCTTTGAAGCACCACAAGGCACCGTCATATTTAAGTTTCCCATGTCATCAGCTTCATGTTAGACTAAATTTTCAACTAAAAAAACCTTGTTAGCCCTACTAGTGTCAGATTGGTTTAAGTCGTTACTAGGTTCTAAATTATCAATACCTTTTCCATTGGATAAAATGTGCCCAATCATCTCCAAGGAAATTTTAGAATATATGTAAAGATTTTTCTTCGGGAATATAAACTTTTTTAATAGGATTAGTGTAACGCCCATTTTAATTATCTCATTTTTCCGTGTTATTTTAGTTCGACGTGCTTTGTGTGGAAGTGTTAAGAAATATTGAACATGATATTAATATTATATAATTGATAATGATAATAATTTATAATTAATATTAATATTATTATTATTATTATTATTATTATTATTATTATTAATGTTATGAAGTTTTATATTAATTTTGGAATTAAAAGAAAATGAAGATTTATTTGGGATTAAGGGTAGAAGTGGCATTTGGGAAGAATTAGAGAAAGAAGAACACGATCAAGGAGAAGAACACGAATCAAAGAAAGCAAGCTTGAGGAAGAAGAAGGAGGGAGCTAGGCTTTGGATTCTTGAAGTTTCTTCGATCAGAGCTGCATTTGAGGTAAGGGGGGGGGGGGGGGGGAAGAATCGGTTAAAATTCGGTATTGCATGAATTCTAGGTAGAAGGGGATTTCCCTAACCCCATAGATGTTGATGAACTGATTGTTATGATGTTGTGAATTCTGAGTTGCTGCTGGTATGATTGAATCATTGCATGTGTTTGTTTGGGTGATTTGGGGTTTTCGGTAGTTTACTGTTTTTAAGCCGAAATTGATCAATTGAGTAGAACTGAGGTTTTATCGGGTGAAATCGAGAATGGATTCTGTAATTAAGTCGTAGAATGTTGGTTAGTTGTGTTAGAAGCTAGTTTGCACGAAATCGGGCGAATTCGGAGAGAGTTGATGTTTCTGCACAGTGGGATTTTTCTGAAATCGCAGGTATTCGCCAGTGTTCGCTGAGCGAATGAGGGGGCGAGCCTTCGCTAGGCTTCGCCAGGAGAACTGGGCAGCGAGTGCTGCTAGTAGCCACTTCTGGCTCCGCCAGGGGTTTCGCTGGGCGAGCTATAACGAGCATTCGCTGCGGGGCTTCGCCAGGCGAATGTGCCAGCGAGCTCGACAGCAGTTTGCATTTTTGCTGCTGTTCTGTTCGGTTTTATTGTGTTGTTGGTGTTGTTGGACCCTTGCTGGTCATGTATTGATTACGAGATTGTTGGTGAGTTGTGGTGAGTGTATGTGTGGTGTTTGAATGTAATTTCCGTGTTATTCATTTGATTAAAATATTTCGATTGGTGTACGATCTGATACATGTATGTGGTGATGTGTGATATATATATATATATATATATATATATATATATATATATATATATATATATATATATATATATATATATATATATATATATATATATATATATATATATATATATATATATATATATATATATATATATATATATATATATATATATATATATATATATATATATATATATATATATATATATATATATATAATATATATATATATATATATATATATATATATATATATATATATATATATATATATATATATATATATATATATATATATATATATATATATATATATATATATATATATATATATATATATATATATATATATATATATATATATATATATATATATATATATATATATATATATATATATATATATATATATATATATATATATATATATATATATATATATATATATATATATATATATATATATATATATATATATATATATATATATATATATATATATATATATATATATATATATATATATATATATATATATATATATATATATATATATATATATATATATATATATATATATATATATATATATATATATATATATATATATATATATATATATATATATATATATATATATATATATATATATATATATATATATATATATATATATATATATATATATATATATATATATATATATATATATATATATATATATATATATATATATATATATATATATATATATATATATATATATATATATATATATATATATATATATATGATGTGTGATGAAACGTGATCAATGGAATCGTGTACACTTAGTGTATTTAATGTTGTGTGTTGTGCATTGGGGTTATGCATAGCATGGTGTGATGATGTGCTCCTGTATGGAGGGTGATGGCCTAGTGCCCATCGGTAGGGATAATGTGCTCTTGTGTGGAGGGTGATGGCCAGGTGCCCATCAGTGATTGTGAGGATAGATCATGCCTCAAGGGAGCGTAAGTGATCTATCCTGTTTATGATGTGCTCCTGTGTGGAGGGTGATGGCCTAGTGCCCATCGGTGATGATGATATCTTCCTTCGGGAAAGGTTGATGGCCCGGTGCCCATCGGTGTTGCTGTTGAGTCGGTACCGCATATCATGGGTTGAGTTGCATGTGTTGCATTGTCTTATATGCTATGTTGGTGTGGGACAGTAGGTCCAGATCAATGTATGTGAATGATAATTGTGTGATTTACTGCCTTTTATTCATGTACGTTATTACCGTTATATTTTGATCGTGATTTCTCACCCCTTTCTTTTGTTGTGGTCTGTGCTTCTTCGGAAGTACAGATAATCCAGGTGTGTAGCTAGCTTGGTTTGTGGCGAGTCGTAGGGATGATCTGATACGTAACACTGGGGCTTGGGGAGTTTTATGTCTATCTGATGATTTTGTGTGCCCCTGTGGCGTATCGGGTCTGATGAATCCTTTTGGTGGATATGTTTGTATATTTTGACTTGACCGATCATGGTGTATATGATGTATATATGTATCTACATGACGAATTCCGTTGTATATATTTTGAAAAAGTATTTAATGAAGTATTTTGTGGAGTTTTCATCTGTGACATCCCGTTTGGTGTGTTAACTCTGATATTTAATTGTTTAATTTATTGCATTTATGTTATGGGGAACGGGGTGTTACAAGCTGGTATCAGAGCAGGTCGGGTCGTCCGACCAGTGTAGTAGTTGAGTCTGTCTGTAGGATAGAGTTTGTTTGTTTTTCTGTTAACCTGGCGTTGTTGTTGTTGTTGTTGAGCAGTATGGTGGGAAGGAATGATGTTGCGTTGGCTGCAACTATGCAAGCGATGGCGCATGTGGTTTCTAATCAGAACCATGCTGCGGGTGTGCAATTCAGGGATTTGGTGCAGTTTCAGAGTAACAAGCCGCCGACGTTTCAAGGAGGAATTTTAGACCCTGAAGCGGCACAGAAGTGGCTTAAGGTAATTGAGAAGATCTTCAGAATGATGGGTTGCAGCGATGAGTAGAAGGTGAGGTTCGGTACTCACATGTTAGAGGGAGAAGCTGAAGCTTGGTGGGACAACAGTCGCCAGAGGTTGGAGACTGCAGGGACTCCAATTACTTAGGATGTGGTCCAAACTGGTTTTCTTGAGAAGTATTTTCTGGAGGATATCAAGAGTGCTAAGGAAATCGAGTTTCTGGAGCTGAAGCAGGGCAGTATGACGGTGGCCGAGTATGCGGCCAAGTTTGAAGAGTTAGTGCAGTATTGTCCTTATTACAATGCTGACGGAGCGATGACCTCCAAGTGTTTGAAGTTTGAGAATGGGCTGCGTCCGGAAGTGAAGATGGGAATAGCTTGTCAGAAGATCAGGGATTATCCTGAGCTGATAAGCAGAAGCAGGATTTATGATAATGATAATCGGGCGAGGATCGCGCATTACAAGGCTGCAAACGATCGTAAGGGTAAGCAAAGGTTTGGTGGTACTCCTTATAGTGTTCCTACTGATAAGGGGAAGTTTAAGGGTGCCACTGATAAGAAGCCCAGAGAAAGAAGAGTGTCTGCTGGTGTGAAGAGTTTCCAGTGCGGTGGCATGGGTCATCGTGCTGATGATTGTTTTCATGAGGCGAAGAAGTGTTTCAAGTGTGGTAAGCCAGGCCATGTGATGGTTGATTACCGAGTCGCTATGCCTACCTGTTACAACTATGGTGAGAAGGGCCACATCAGTATGCATTGCGAGAAGCCGAAGCCGTCTCAGGTGTCTCAGACCAGTGGTAAAGTGTTTGCGGTGGTGGGAACTCAAGCTGCTAGTGAGGATCATTCTATCCAAGGTACTTGTTTCATCAATAATGTTCCTTTGTCTACTATGATTGATACGAGTGCGACCCACTCGTTCATTTCTGTGGATTGTGTGAAGAGGTTAGGTTTGGTGCCGACTACTCTTGAGCGGCGGATGACTATTGAGACTCCCTCTATTGGTTCAGTGACTACTTATTTGGTGTGTTTGAAGTGTCCACTGACTACCTTTGGTAGAGATTTTGGGGTGGATCTAATTTGTTTGCATCTTGGAAAGTTGGATGTTATTCTGGGTATGAACTAGTTAGAGTTCAACCGAGTCTACATCGATTGTTTTCGAAAGGTATTGTTGTTTCTTACTCTCGAGGAAGAAGCTTTGGCAGATTCTTTGTCTAATAAGAAATTAAGGGTTTTGTTAGAAGACGAAGCTAAGATGTTTGCTTTATTTGCATCATTATTAGTGGACAGAAAAGTGTCATTGAAGGAGTTGGCGGTGGTGAATGAATTTCCGGAAGTGTTCCCTGATGATATTACGGAATTACCTCCGAAGAGAGAAGTTAAGTTTAGTATTGATCTTGTACCTGGTACGAGGCCTATATCTATGGCGCCGTACAGGATGTCAGCAGTGGAGTTGGCTGAATTGAAGTCTCAGATTAGAGATTCGTTGGATAGGAATTTTATCAGGCTAAGTGTGTCACCATGGGGAGCTCCAGTATTGTTGGTGAAGAAGAAGGATGGTAGTATGCGTCTGTGCATTGATTATCGTCAGCTGAATAAAGTGACCATTAAGAACAAATATCCTCTTCCAAGGATTGATGATTTGATAGATCAGTTGGTGGGAGCTCGTGTGTTCAGTAAGATTGATTTGAGGTCGAGTTACCATTAGATTAGAGTGAAGGAAGGTGATATTCAGAAGACGACATTTAGAACTCGATACAGACATTACGAGTATGTTGTAATGCCTTTCAGAGTGTCGAATACGCCGAGAGTGTTCATGGAGTATATGAACCGGATCTTCCATTATTATTTAGATCAGTTTATTGTTGTGTTCATTGATGATATCCTGATTTATTCGAAGTCTGAGGAAGAGCATGCAGGACATTTGAGAATTGCTTTGCAAGTGTTGAAGAATAATAAGTTGTTTGCGAAACTGTCGAAGTGTGAGTTTTGGTTGAAGACGGTGAGTTTCTTGGGCCATGTAATATCCGATGATGGTATATCGGTAGATCCATCCAAGGTGAGTGCAGTGTTGCAGTGGGAACCGCCGAAGATAGCGACGGAAGTTAGAAGATTTTTGGGTTTGGCAGGGTACTATCAAAGATTTATTAAAGGGTTTTCTACTTTGGCATTGCCATTGACTCAGTTGACGAGAAAGAACCAAGTTTTTTGGGTGGGATGCCGTTTGTGAAGAGAGCTTTATGGAATTGAAGAAGAGATTGACTACGACACCGGTGTTAGTGTTACCGACTCCGAGTGAACCATTTGTGGTGTATTGTGATGCGTCTAAGATGGGTTTAGGCGGAGTTCTTATGCAGAATGGTAAAGTGGTAGCGTATGCTTCGCGGCAACTGAGGGTGCATGAGCGGAACTATCCTACTCATGATCTTGAGTTGGCTGCGGTGGTTTTTGTGTTGAAGATCTGGAGGCATTATTTGTATGGTTTGAGATTTGAGGTGTTCAGTGATCATAAAAGTCTGAAGTATCTGTTTGATCAGAAAGAGCTGAACATGAGGCAGAGGAGATGGTTAGAATTCTTGAAGGATTATGATTTTAGCCTAAGTTATCATCCAGGAAAGGCTAATGTGGTAGACGATGCTTTGAGCAGAAAAGCGATTCATATGTCGGTTATGATGGTGAAAGAGATGGAGCTTATTGAGCATTTCAGATATTTGAGCATGGTTTGTGAAACTTCGGCAGATTGCTTGATGTTGGGCAAGTTGCAAGTAAATAATGATTTCTTGGATGTGATCAAAGAAGGTCAGAAGCTTGATGTGAAGCTAGTGGATGTGATGTCGGGAGTGGGAAGAGACTCCAATAGTGATTTCAAGTTGGATGGTTCAGGTGTGTTGAGGTTCCAAGGTAGGATTTGTGTGCCGGATAATGATGAGCTAAAGAAGTCGATTATGAGTGAAGGACATCGTAGTAGTTTGAGTATTCATCCAGGAGCTACGAAGATGTATCATGATTTGAAAAAGATGTTTTAGTGGTCAGGTATGAAGAGGGATATAGCTCAGTTTGTTTATGCCTGTTTGACGTGTCAGAAATCAAAGGTGGAGCACCAGAAGCCTAGTGGATTGATGCAACCGTTAGATATTCCAGTTTGGAAGTGGGATTGTATCACCATGGATTTTGTTACAGGACTGCCGAACACGGCAAGAGGATTTGATGCCATTTGGGTAATTGTGGTTCGGCTTACGAAGTCTGCACATTTTGTGTCGGTTAATATAAGTTTTCCGTTGGAGAAGCTGGCAGAGATTTATGTTTGGGTGATTGTGAAGCTTCATGGTGTTCCGTCGAGTATATTGTCGGATAGAGATACGAGGTTTACTTCAGAATTTTAGAAGAGTTTGTAGGAAGCTTTGGGTACCAAGTTGAAGCTGAGTTCAGCTTATCATCCACAGACTGATGGTCAATCGGAAAGGACTATTCAGACGTTGGAGGATTTGCTGTGGGCTTGTGTGTTGGAAAAAGGTGGTGCGTGGGATACTTATTTGCCATTGATTGAGTTCACGTACAACAACAGTTACCATTCTAGTATCGGAATGGCACCGTTTGAGGCTCTTTATGGTAGAAGATGCAGAACTCCTTTGTGTTGGTATGATTCAGGTGAGAATGTTGTGTTGGGACCAGAGACTGTGCAGTAGACTACTGAGATAATTCAGATGATTCGGGAGAAGATGAAAACGTCTCAAGATAGGCAGAAGAGTTATCACGATAACCGGAGAAAAGAGTTGGAATTCAGTGAAGGTGATCACGTGTTCCTGAGAGTTAACCCCGTGACTGGTGTAGGTCGTGCGTTGAAGTCCAAAAAATTGGATCCGAAGTTTATTGGACCGTATCAGATTTTGCAGAGAGTTGGTGTTGTGGCTTATAGGGTGGCGTTGCCGCCTGAGCTTTCGAACTTGCATGACGTGTTTCATGTGTTGCAACTTCGGAAGTATGTCGCGGATCCACCTTATGTGATTCAGAGAGATGAAGTGCAACTCCGGGAGAATCTCACTGTTGAGACAATACCGTTGAGGATCGAGGATCGCAAGATGAAGCGACTCAAAGGGAAAGAGATACCTTTGGTGAGAGTGGTTTGGGGAGGTGCTGCAGGAGGCAGTGTGACCTGAGAGTTGGAAAGCAGGATGCGGAAAGCGTATCCAGAATTGTTTCCATCAGGTATTTTCGAGGACAAAAATAATTAAAGTGGGGGAGAGTTGTAACACCCATTTTGATTATCTTGTTTTTCCGTGTTATTTTAGTTCGGCGTGCTTTGAGTGGAAGTGTTGAGAAATAAGGAATATGATATTAATATCATATAATTGATAATGATAATAATTGATAATTAATATTAATATTGATATTATTATTATTATTATTATTATTATTATTATTATTAATATTAATGTTATGAAATTTTATATTAATTTTGGAATTAAAAGAAAATGAGGATTTATTTGGGATTAAGGGTAGAAGTGGCATTTGGAAGAATTAGAGAAAGAAGAACACGATCAAAGAGGAACACAGTCAAGGAGAAGAACACGAATCAAAGAAAGCAAGCTTGAGGAAGAAGAAGGAGGGAGCTAGGCTTTGGATTCTTGAAGTTTCTTCGATCAGAGCTGCATTTGAGGTAGGGGGAAGAATCTGTTAAAATTCGGTATTGCATGAATTCTAGGTAGAAGAGGATTTCCCTAACCCCATAGATGTTGATGAACTGATTGTTATGATGTTGTGAATTCTGAGTTGCTGCTGGTATGTGTCGCTACTGTGAAAATCGGCGCCGGCTGAACAGAAGAGTCGCCACCGTGCGTTATTTATCCCAAAGGAGGGAAAGGAAATGCTCGAAGTAAACCTACCGCAAAGACGGGAAAGGAATGGTCATCGCAACCAAATCCTGGATTCGGGAGTCGATTACGCAAGGGGAAGGTATTAGCACCCCTCACGTCCGTCGTACTCGACGGGATCCACGCTTGCTTGGTTTGTCTAAAGGATGCAAAACAATCTATCTACGGCTGCTAAATCTAAACGGGGGGAAACTGACTCGATAGAGCATCGCACTTTATGCCTACGTATTCTCAAGAGAGAAAGTCAGAGTCATCGTAGTTCGGGAAACTACAGGGGAATTGGCTCGCCAAGACTTCGCGTCTTGTGCCTACGTACTTCCACATGGCATGGAAGATCAGAGCTTACGTAGTTCAGGCTAACTACGGCTAGACAGGGTGTTCTCGATCACACAGGGGTGAGAGATCAATTTGGTTTTAGAGGTACGGGAACCTACGGGAACTAGGACTACGGTCTGGTCTCGATCGCACAGCAGCGAGAGAAAGGGAAACATCATTCGTTAGCGGGAAAGTCTCGATCGCACAGCAGCGAGAGAACAGAAAGATTAGTTGTTAGTGTGCTCGCTAGGATATCGCATCCTATGCCTACATATTCTCATTAGATATGAGAAATCAGAGCAGCTGTAGTTCGACGTGAAAACGAGTCTCGATTGCACGGGGGCAAGAGAAGGGGTCTCGATCGCCTGAACGCGAGAGAAAAGGGGTTTCGCTCGCACGGGGCGAGAACAAAGAGGAAGCAGGCCTACGCCTAAACGGGAAGGAACTCGGGACACCCACGCAAAAACCTAAGAAGAAACTCCTCAGCTGCCATTTCCTTCGTATCTGATGATGCAGCCCACAACACTTGACGGTTGCCTGAAGATTTGAATACGACGATGATGATGTTTAACGAAGCAGCTCCTGGGCTCCTGACGTGCGTGCAAGCTTCATTCCAATCTTCTCCTCTCTGGATCTTTGATGACGCTCGCACCAGGAACAATGTAACGCTTAGACCGTCATGGTTCGACTTATATGAGAAATCAAACTCTAAGAGGTAGCGTGTTGATATCCGTGTCAAAGACAAGATGGAGAAATGATATCGAAAATCATTCTCCAATTGAATCGTGTCACACGACCAGCCAGAAATAAAATCGAAGATAAAATCGGATAGAAACGAAAATCAGAGAGAAATCCAATGCAAAATGGAAATAAAACGCTACTCCTAAAATACGGCAAAAATCTCTACTAGGAAACATATCTAAAGAAATTAAAAGGAAATTGCGTACTAAAATAGCATAAAAAAAACTATAATATTCTATAGAGAAAAATATGAAAAACTATATTAAATCTATATTATTCTACAAGAAAATAGAATTTAAGATCCATAATATTGCACTTAATATTTCTAAAAAAAACTAAAGAAAAACTAAAGGAATTAAAATGCAGCAGGGGGGTACATTGTTATTTGCAAGGGGGTATGCTTCAGCAGAAATATGGAGAGAGTTGGACCCAGCCCAACAAATGGCACCAAAAAACGGGGAGGGGGGTGTATGCAGAAAAACGGGGGTATGTGCAGTAAAGAGAATGGGAAGTTGGGCTAGAGGCCCACAAAACACACACACACACATCAAAAACGGGAGAGGGGAGAAAAGAAAAAACAAAACGGAGGGGATTGTTGCCAAAAAAACATTGGGCTTGATGCCCAGTCCACCGCCACGGCCCACTATCCATATTTCCAGCAGACAAAACCCTAGATCCCTCAAACTTCCCCTTCACTGTTCATCGTCCCTCTCAGAAAGCCCTAGCGGCGCTCTCATCTCCAACCTTTCTCTCGTCCAAACTCTCTGCCTCCCTCAAATCATCTTCATTCAAAACCTGCACAAACAGATGAATAAACAAACAACAAAAAACAATCACGATCTGGAGACCTCCGTCCTTGACATTCTTGAAGACAAGACGTGAAGTGTTAGTTCGCCGAAGATCCTGAAGAACTCGAAGGAGATGAAGATTCTTGAAAGTGATTGAATCTTGGATGAAGGTTCTTGAAGATAACAGTTACGCTCTGATGAGCACGTCGCAGGTTCTCTGAAGTGAATCTTGGAGAAGAAATCCAACAATCCGCGATGAACACCATGGAAATTGATGAACGGATGGCGAACATCGAAGGAGATACGCACACAGATGAAGACGGAAAAAGTCACTGGAGATTCTTGAAGGTGATGATCGTGAATGAGTCTCAATGATCTTCGTGAAGGATCTTGATCGAAGATTGATGAAGACGATGCACATTGAAAGCTTGTTCATACATTTTCTGGAAAATCGTCAAGATCGTTGAAGATTCTGGGCGAAAGTTCTTGGGAGATTGATGAATGTAGGAGCGAAACTGAAAAGAATCACGACGAACTTGGTGAATCTTGGTGAAAGATGAAGATCTGATGATCTTGTTGATGATCGTTTTCTGGAAAATCTGATGAGAATTATGTGAAGATTGTGATGAAGAAATGCAGTTTCCGGCGAGCTTGAAGATTCCGGCGAGTGGTTACAGCGGTCGGGGGTTGTTGCATGGCCGGCGGGGAGAGTCTCCCGCGAGGAACTGTAGGGAGACAGGTGGAAAGCATGCGGTGTGGGAGGGTGAGGGAAGTGGACGCGTGGCAAGAGGGAGCAGAGGAGTGGGACGCGTGGCGGTGAGGGTAACTGCATGGAGGACGCGTGAAAGGGAAAGAGGGAGAGGAAATGTGAGGTGTCAACGAATGGGAGTGGTGAGGTGGCGAGTTCTGAGGGAGTCTGTAAATGAGGTAGCTGAAAACAGAAACACACGCGTGGCCATGTTTATATACTGACACTTGGCACGAATGGACTTGGGCCTCTGAGATTTGTGGATAATTGGCCCATCAAATGAGACTGAATTAACTGATTAATAGATTCAATTAACCCCAAACGAAAATGAATTAAGGAAACTCAAATGCTAATACTGATTAATGCTAAACATGAATGATTAATGACTCAATTAAAATGGTTAGGGCTAATAAAATGAAAACAGTTAATGAATTAATAGCCTAATTAAAGCTGACTCTAATCAATTAATATCTATATTAAAAACCTATAATGAACCCTATTTATCTATTAAAACTAAAGAACACTATTAAACTATTAAAACTATATTGTTCTATTAAACTATATTAAAGGCTATTTAAATCCATAAAGTTCTATATTAAAAAAACTATATCTAAAAATCTATTATAAATCTATAAAAAATCTATTAAATTCTATAAAAGAAAACCTATTTATTAAAAGAAAATTAATATCTATTTAAAAAAATCTATTCTATTTATTTAAATCCTATTAAAATCTATTAGACTTCTAGAAAAAGATAATAAAATTCTAAACCTATTTAAAAATCTATTTAATATCTAAAAATGCCATTTAAATCTAATAAAACCTAAAAAAGCAATTAATTCAATTAAAAAGGGAACACGAGACCAGAGCGGAACCAACGACAAAACCCGGACACCGAAATGTCCTCAACAACCACAGCGCGAGCAGAAAACACCCGGGAAGCACACAACTTCCCAAAAATAACCTCTGATTACCCGAACCGGTCTGAAACGCCTGAAATGTGAAAACAGGGCTGTAATCCCGATAAAATCACTATGAATGAGAAAATGCACTGTATGCGGTATGCGAATGCGAATGCGAAATGCATCGAAATATAAACCAGGTATGGGAACCGGTTGGTCAAATTTTAGGGTGCAACAGCTGCCCCTATTCAAGCGGCTTGGACCCGACTGGGTGAAGAGCGAACGACCTTCAAACATTCGAGATACGAGACGGTTGAATACCAAAGAAGCCCTGAAATCTGCCAACCGCAGAAATAAACTGCACCACTGCTTAGGGAACGACATTCGTCGAGTGAACCTGATTGTTACGGTAACAACCGATCATTCGTCAGAGAATAACTCTGATTTTAACTCCCACCACCCATGTAACACCACAGGTACTGAACTATCTTTGCAAAAACACCTCTGTCCACAACTGGACTAACCTTGCCAACACAAGAAGAGAAACAAATTCATCAACACGAGTAAAGATCCCGTCATCACAGGAAAAACCTTATCCACGATTGTCCTCAAATTTCGTCAACACGAAAAGATATAAATCCGTCATCACGAAGCAATCCTATCATCATAGGAATAAAACTTGTCCTCATCAGGAATCCATATTCCGTCAATACGAAGAAATCATTTCGTCAACACGAAGAAAAATCCTGTCAACATAAGAATAAAACTGGTCCTCCTCAGGACTCCACATTCCGTCAACACGAAAAAATCAAACTTGTCCTCATCAGGAATCCATATTCCGTCAACACGGAGGAATAAAACTTGTCCTCAACAGGACTCCATATTCCGTCAACACGGAGAAATAAGACTTGTCCTCATCAGGACTCCATATTCCGTCAACACGGAGGAATAAAACTTGTCCTCATCAGGACTCCATATTCCGTCAACACGGAGGAATAAAACTTTGTCCTCATCAGGACTCCATATTCCGTCAACACGGAGGAATAAAACTTGTCCTCATCAGGACTCCATATTCCGTCAACACGGAGAAATCCTATCAACATAGGCATAAATTGTCCTCATCAAGACGCACATTCCGTCAACACGGAGGAAGCAATTCGTCAACACGAAGAAATCCTATCAACATAGGCATAAATTGTACTCATCAGGACGCACATTCCGTCAACACGGAGGAAGCAATTCGTCAACACGAAGAAATCCTATCAACATAGGCATAAATTGTCCTCATCAGGACGCACATTCTGTCAACACGGAGGAAGCAATTCGTCAACACGAAGAAATCCTATCAACATAGGCATAAATTGTCCTCATCAGGACGCACATTCTGTCAACACGGAGGAAGCAATTCGTCAACACGAATAGAGGTTCTGTCGTTACAGGAGTAACCTTATCCACCTCTGGCCCCAAATTCCGTCGAATCCCCAATAAATGCAAATCTGTCCACGTCAGGATTCACCTTTCGTCAACCCGAAGGAAGACATCTGCTGGGGATAGTAACACGAGGAAATCACGGCGACTTCCTTGGGGAAAATGCTTTTGTCAAATATCGGAACACAACTCACATACTCTGTTTATCAAGGGAGAATCATCTATCTGGATACCGGAAAGTTCATCCGCCTGTTTCATACGGGAAAATACATCTATACCCGCCTGCTTCATACGGGAAAATTCTTTATATCCGCCTGCTTCATACGGAAGAACTTATCTACAATATTTGAATTTAAAGATCACCCGCATGTTACTTACGGGAACACCAACTATCACTATCCGCCTGTTTCATACGGAAAGACCATTTATCATCCGCCTGTTTCATACGGAAATTCTATCTATCATCCGCCTGTTTCATATGGAAATTCTATCTATAAGCCGCCTGCTTCATACGGGAACAACCTTTATTAACATCCGCCTGATTCATACGGAACAACATATCTGCCTGATTCTTACAGAGACGCTCTTTTCTACCCATCCGCCTGCTACTTACAGAATAGTTCTTTTTACATCCGCCTGCTACATACGGGAGAACACGTCTGCCTGATTCTTACAGAGACGCTCTTTTCTACCCATCCTCCTGCTACTTACAGAATAGTTCTCTTTACATCCGTCTGCTACATACGGGAGAACACGTCTGCCTGATTCTTACAGAAACACAAAGTTTTTCCGCCTGCTTCGTACGGTGCAACTTCTTTTATTGTCCGCCTGTTTCCTACGGAAAAACATCTGCCATCCGCCTGCTACATACGGGACAGTTTCTTGTCATCATCCGCCTGTTTCCTACGGAAAGTACGCCATCTGCCTGATTCTTACAGAAACTTCAAATTTGCATCCGCCTGATACTTACGGAGAGTTCTACTATCAATATCCGCCTGATTCATACGGAAATATACCATCTGCCTGATTCCTACAGAAACTCGGTTTACATCTGCCTGATTCCTACAGATCTTTCGAAGTTCTTCCGCCTGCTTCATACGGTACAACTTCTTTTATCATTATCCGCCTGTTTCCTACGGACTACCTGCCTGATTCTTATAGGAAAACACTTTGTATACAAATTCCTTGCCTGTTCGCAATAATAGCTAACTCTACTAGAGATATTCTGAAAATAACTGCCCGACACCCGTTTCGACAACAAGTGACCACTTCTGAAATCGTGATTTATGAAACCCTGAAATGTTGCCGCAGCAGCAACCCTGAAGAAAAACACTCCGCTGGTCGGATAAGAGAAACTTCAGCCAGTAACTCTGTGGGGAATAATAATGAGAAATATGTCATCACATGTCTCACGGTGAGACCTCGATCGTCTGGTAATAGATCTGAGATAGAACCCCATACTCCTGTTGAGAAACACACCTGAAAAACCAAAAGGTTAACCAACCTGATTTATGTTTCAAAATGCGTATGTTTGGCAATGGCGTAATGCTCCATACGGCATGGAAATGCTACACGTTTTCTGGGTAGATGCAAACATGATAATGCATGCAAAATGCAAATGCAGGCTCGGACTGCTAGGGAGCTCTGATAAGCTTGCTTCAACACGGCTGTTGAGGACAAATACCACCCTGCTGGGGGTGAACGGATATCAAGACGTATTCTGGCAAAATAAATGCCGGAGATACAACCCACTCTGCCGGGTAGAGATTACACATCAATTTCCACTGGAGGAAAGAATAACACCTGCTGGAAAGGCTAACTCCACTAGGGGAGAAGCAACCCTTCTGGGAGACAACTGTCTGGGTATAGTTTACGAACTTGAAACTACCACTCCGCTAGGGATAATCATCCGGACGAAGGCATGACGACCTGCGGGGAGGAAGAAAACCATCCTCGGTGGGGATACTCCTTTCTGAACTTACTATCTTGGTTACGTGCCATGGAAATCCTCCCAGTTGGGGATTGAATGCGCACATCTTCAACTTTCTGGGGAGTATAAACTCTGCATGAGACACGGATTCTGCCTTGCTGGGGATACCCTGGTGGTAAACTGCGACTAGCTGGAGAGAGTGATCCCTCTTTGGTAAGGGATAACAACATTTCAACTCCTGGAGCGAGGCGCAACCCGCATGGGGACTTGCGTCAAACGAAGTTGAGTCTTTTGCTACGAGCCTCCGGCTAGAGAAACATGAGTTCCATCCACCTTCTCGGAAATTTTCCCCAAAAATACCAACATGCCCCAGTCTGAACACTTCGTCTTGAAAGGAAAAGCTAGCCATGGTGCTACCTCATAATACCTTGCCCCTGAATCTGCACCAACCTTCTGATAAGGACTCTTCGATCTCTGTACCCTGACAGTTAGATCTGAACTGCTTCTGCACGTCAAACCCAAAAGGACGTCCCAACAAAATCTTTTGTTCTTAGGGTGATCTGCCCCGGTCTTGCAATAATCTTTTGCCCCTGATCGACTGATTCGTGGAGCAGTGCCCATAGCCGCGAGAGATTTGCCAAATCTCGACCTAATTGCCCCAAATTAACTGATTCTCTGATGTATGACTTTACTGGGGGATAACCGAACGTGCCAAGTATGATTGGACTTCTGCCGGGAATTGCTTACCCGTGCCAATGAAAATTGGACTTTTTCTGGGGAAAACAGACGGAGTCTTCCTGCGTACCGATGAGGGTTGGATCTTGAAATGATGCGCCAACACGGATTGGGCCTCACAGCAATTGCCAATATGGATTGAGCTTTAAGAATGGCGCGCCAATATGGATTGGGCTTCCCGAAAATTACCAATAAGGATTGGGCTTTAGACCATCCGCGATGGGTCATATACGCCTGACGCTGGACCATATCCTGTCTGAATTCACGGTTTCTAGTTGAAGGGTCAATGGACGGTAACACGATCTCCCGACATTCGTCTCAAACTTGAAGATTGGTTGAATCTGCTCGAGTAGCTCTGAGTAACTCTGATGACACGGAGAAGAACAATTCTTTCGCCTCTGTTATGCCCCGGCCTGCGGGAACCTCTGTGGGATAGTCTTTAAATCTGTACCCTGATGGTTTGATATGAACTGCCCCAGCATTCTGAACTTCAGAGAGATACTTCAAATCAAATGCCTCTCGAATAAAGAGTAACTTCTACGCTCTTAGGATGGCATGCCCCTGTCTGCACTGACTTTGCCCTGTTGCGGTGAAATTTGGATGTCAAGCTATTGATTAACTTGAATCTTAATTCATTTACAACCGGTCTTTGATTTATCCGAAGGAAAGGTTAAAGAAAGGAAAAACCTAAAAGGGAGAGATCTAAGGTTCGGGGGTTGGTTAAATTTAGGGAAGGTATTAGCACCCTAAACTTCCGTAGTACTCTACGGGAACCTTTTGTTTATTTTTTTATTTATTTCATTAATTATTTTGCTTTAGGGTATATACAAAGGATTGAAAATTAAAAAAGACCTAGGGGTTAATTCTAAGTTTACTCGGCAAGACATCGCATCTTGTGCCTACATATCCTTACGGGAATGGAATCAGAGTAACTGTAGTTCCCCTCAAAAGGGAGGTTAGAAACGTCTTGACTGTGGCCAAGGTTTGTTCAGAGACTCCAATCTCTATGTTAAAAAATGTTAATTAAAATTAAAATAGGGTTAAATTAGGGATTCCACGGCGGAAAACCTTAAAACAGAGTACGACGACTCTTTTGGCCTAACACTAGGATAAAAGCAATTTTTCCCACGGCGGGACACCTAGGCTAAACAGGGTTTGATCCATTAAAGGGGTAAGGCTATTGACTCGCCGGCCAAAAGGCTGGACCTAATCCTTCGGAAGGATAAAACTGTAAAAAATGTGAAAATATGACAAATCATTATATGGAGGAATAATTAAGGTACAGAAATAAGAAAAGTAATAAAGGCAGAGGGTATAAAGAAACAAAGAAACATTTCTGAAAACATGAAGAATATGAAAATATGTAATGACACTTAGAATGAAGTGAGGGAGGAAAATAGTGTGGGGCTGTGGCCACCACAAGCACATCTCAACCTCGAGCATGCACATGAAATGCCCAAAGAAAGAAAAGTAATAAAAGGTACATAAAATGACACGACAAACATCAAACATCAGGAGTTCCTTACGAAAAGATTTTAATTTTTTAATATTTTAATTATAAAAAAAAAGGTTTTAATTTTTTAATAAAAAATATTTAAGTTAAAATTATAAAAAAAATTAAGTTTAAATTATAAAAAAAAGTTTTTTTGGAGGAAAAGTCTTTTCAGTTTTTTTTAGAACAAAAAGGCTTTTCATCCAAAAAAAGGCTTTTCAGTTTTTTGGGAAAAGGTTTTTGGGAACAAAAAGGTTTTTTTTTCTTCTTGGGAACAAAAAGGCTTTTCAGTTTTTAAAAAAGTCTTACTAAAAAAAAGGTTTTAATAATAAAAAAAAAAAAAGGGTTTTGATTTTAAAAAAAGGTTTTGATAAAAAAGGGTTTTGATATTAAAATCTACGGACCTAAACACACATGGAGATTAACATGGCAAAATATGCACATAAACATGAAAAAGCAAAAGGTTTAGTAATTTAACGGACCTAAACACATTAACATGGCAAAATATGCACATAAACATGAAAAGGCAAAAGGTTTAGTAATTTAACCTACGAAGCGGAGGTTTGCTTCGATAAATGTGAAAAAGGTTTGAATAAGGGAACACTGGAGAGCTCCAATCCTTCTGACGAGTTGTGGGAATGACCGTCTTTCTTCTCTGGGGATCTCCTTTGTTTTTCCCTTTCTCTCTCCTCTTTTCTGAAGAAAACCTTCTGACCCCTTTTCAACAAGGCAATACATGTATATATAGGGAACAAATTAGGGTTAACACCAAATTGTCAATAATGTCCCTAAAGCCCATTTTAAAGCCCAAACTAAATAATTAGTTAAGAAAAAATATAATTTAAATAATTTAAAATAATTAAAATAAACTTAAAATAAAAACTAATAATCCTATTGATTCCTAAAATCAAAAATATTATAAAAAGAACAAAAATTTTTCCAATATTTTTTATTTTATGATTTTTTGGATATTTTTATGAATAATTTAGAAAAAGGTGAAAAAAATAATATTTTAAAAAATGATTTAATTAAAATACGAAAATAATAATTAAATAATAATAAAAAACTATTTTTGTTATTTTTTAATGAAAGATAGAAAAATTTAGAGTAAAAATAATAAAAAAACAAAAAGTGACAAAGGTGAGATTTGAACTCTCAACCTCTCACACTCACAACTCCTTACAAATGTCCTCTTGCCAATTGTACCATTTTTACTTTTTAGAAAAAAAATGCATGCCATATGATATTTACTTGCAAAAAGTCAAACGACTACACAAATTTGTTAGTAATTGATTAAATGCAATAAAAATGCAATGAAATGCGACGACAAATCTTAGGGCAAGATTTGGGGTATTACAGTTGCCCCTATTTAAATAACTTCACCGGGTGATTCGAGCAACGGAGACTCGAGAAATCATGGTGGAGGGATTTAAATACAGATAACCAAAATTTTTGCCTTTAGACGCAGTGCTATGCAATGATATGGACAAAACAAAACGAACTATAATGCTAAATATAATATAAATCTGATATGATGCGTATGATGAAAATGACAAATGCACGGATACAGACGAAACAACGTCACAGGGGACGACCCACCGAGGAATTGCACTAGGGAAGAAGACATGTCATATCTGGAAGAACGTCGGATAGACACGACACAGAATTGTTGATAGGTGCCAAGTAAATTAGAAATTGTCCGCAAGGTAAGACGCGGGTAAAACACGAGCTCAGGAGAAAAACGCAAATGGGGATAAAACACCCATGATGCCAAGTAAATAAATTTTGCCCACAAGGTAAGACGCGAGTAAAACACGACCTCAGGGGAAAAAAAGTAACTGGGGGTAAAACACCATGATGTTAGGTAAACCCAGGAATATATGGTAAACGGGGAATAAAACACCCGGGATAAAGGTACATGGGGGACAAAACACCCAAGGATAGAAGGTAAGTGGGGAGTAAAGCACCCAAGATAGACATCTAAATGGGGAGTAAAGCACCCAGGATAGAAATGTAAATGGGGAGTAAAGCACCCAAGATAAAAATGTAAATGGGGAGTAAAGCACCCAAGATAAAAATGTAAATGGGGAGTAAAGCACCCAAGATAAAAATGTAAATGGGGAGTAAAGCACCCAAGATAGAAATGTAAATGGGGAGTAAAGCACCCAAGCTAGAAATGTAAATGGGGAGTAAAGCACCCAAGATAGAGAGGTAAATGGGGAATAAAGCACCCAAGATAGAAATGTAAATGGAGAATAAAGCACCCAAGATATGCACATGTATAGGAATTATGCTATGACATATAATCAAATGCAAATGCAGACGTCGACGACAAGGCTCGACTCTTTCGGTGAGATGACAAAACTGGAGGACTGATTCCTCAACACGGAGATCACTGTCATTCTGTTAAACTGTATCAAGTTGATAGTCACTGTAGGAATGATGAATAACTGCTTAGGGATTATGCAAGTAAACTGCCCCAGGTCAAATGAACTGATAATTGCTTCAGCTGTCTGATTCGTGGAATTGACTGTTTTGCTGTATCCTCGGAGGGCTTGCCCCAGTCTGAGTCTTGAACAATTCTCTGGATAAACCAAATCTGAGAAGATATTGCCTTGAACAAATCTTGAACTGATTCTTTGACAGGATGTAAAAGGAACTTGCCCCTGATAAGATCACTTGACCAAGTTTCTCATTGTTTGAAAATTCCTTAGAGGAAAGCCAGTTTGCAAACAAAAATATTCATACAAACATGGTAATGCAAAGTTCATGCGATTTTTGAAAAATTATTTTTGAAAGATGGAAAATACATGAGTCGTTAGTCAGAACAAGGCGGTTCAAGACACTCAAAGTTTAAAATAAAAGTGTATTGCCAAAATAAATGATTCGCAAGGATCTTTTGGAGTCAGGTTACGCAACCTTATTGTAGTATACTTTCTAAATAACCCTGTTTCAGTTAGGTCTTTTGAGGGTTGTAATGTGGCCTGGTTCACGGTTTATGAAACAAAAGATAAAGGCTCAAAATTTATTTGTACCCACCCAATCTACGTGATGATCTTCAGTCCTATGCTCAGTTAACTCATACTATGCATTCAGGTTCCCATAAGTTAGGGATTTCATTGATCGTAGCAATGATGACTCAGAAGTCAAAGGGACCTATGAAAAGGCAGCCACTACTCCCCTATAACATTTGATTGTTTTGACATTGAGGATTTTCAAGATAAGGATTTAAAAATCTCTTTGTATTATCCCTAAATTTTGCCTGAACTGTTTATTTTAGAGTTTACAGTCAGTGGGATGCCCCAGTTTTACCTAAGTCTCCTTCATAGGTTTTGACTTAGCGGGCTTCTTTTGCCTTTTTTATATTATTTTTTTGTGTGAAGGAAAGTGACTGTTTGATTTTAATGATTACGGTGAATCATCATCGACCTTTTGATTAGAAAACATCTTCGACACTTGTTTGACGTGTGCAAAGGAAAATTTGTTAATGAAAGGTGTATCGTATGAACACACAACCAAGTTAACTGAGAACTACCCATCCCAAGGTTAAAATTGTGGGTTTTTTGTAACGAAAGAAACTCTAACTTCTAGGCTCGAAGGGGGTAACGAGGGATTAACTTCCTTATTTCTCCAGTGTTTGGGAATTGAAACAATGCCTTACATCGTCAACAAGGTTTAATTGAAAGCATACTGACAACAATTATGGGTATAATGTTTTCATCATCCTCCCTCCGATCTTAGCATATCAAAATTTTGGACAAGAAGTAAACATTTGAAAAATAAAGCATAAAGATGCAAATAAATGGACGGAAATGAATTGAATCAAAAGTCGCAATGCTTATTTCATTAATGAAAGTACAAACATAATTGAAAGCAAACAACTTAAACAAAATAAGGAAAATGCAAACAACGAGAAACAAAAGGCCTAGTGACAAAACTTCATTTCTGATGTACTGGCAAGGGATTTTTCTGAACATCCGGATGACTGTCTGTAAAATCAAGTATTCCAGTTCTAACCAATTCACATACTCTAGCCTTCAATGCAAAACAATGCTCCAACTCATGGCCTGGGGCACCCTCATGGGAAGCACAATGGAGATCAGCCCTAAATCCAGCCGGAGGATTAAGAGGAGGTGGTAAAGCCTTTGTAGTAATCAGTCCTTTCCGGACTAAGTCAGGATATAGCTCTGTGTAAGTCATGAGAATAGGATCAAAGTGACTCCTGTTCCGTTTCTGGTCTGATATCTGTGTCGAGGAATCAGCTTGACGACTCAAAGGTACACTAGAAGACGATAGGACCAAGAAGGAGAAACTGGGGGACAAATGCAATGCAAAAATGTGATGCTGATGCCATGCAATGGTCTCAAGAATTTCAACGGTCGATTGCAATCATTCCCTTTTAGGAAAGTGATAAAAGCTGTTAGACTTTAAAATGTAGGACTTCTTGAATTTGCAAAGGACTTTTGAATTCCTTGAAACTAGAAATGATATGATGCTTTATGGATGCAAAGCACAAACGCACATAACCAAACAAAGGTCCTAATTTTAGAGGAACAATGAATGGAGTCAAGGTCTACCCTTCCCAAAGTGGTGTGTACTATAGGTTAATTGTACCTGCAGAACAAGGGTTCTAAAAAGTGCCTAAAGTCATCAGCCCATCTTTTGGATATTATCAACTTCTCGACTGACTCAAGGGTCGATAATATTCTCAAGAGAACCTCGTTCGAGTGTAGTATCGCGTAGCAACCATTGTAGGACTACTCCCATATAGTTCCCGCACTACGTCCTATATAAGGTCAAGATGGTGTAAAGGTACTACAGTTCCCAGTATCACAGACTCCAATCGATAATGGTAAAAGTTTTCACGACTACACTCGATCAACCGAACCATTTTCGAAAGTGTCTCAACTGAGCGGTGATTCTCGATTTAGCTTAGTCGGGACTCACTCCCTATAAGCCTCGTCGAATATATCAGCCATCCTATCATAAGGTCGCTCAAGTCCGGGTGTAGGACTTATCTCACAACACAGTAACTCCAAGTAAGGTACCCCAATATATACATACAAGTGAGCAAAATATATAATAAAACAAATATATAAAGAAAAATAAACAAAATAGGGATAACCCTCAATAGTTAGGACTCCCCAGTGAAGCCGCCATTTTCTGTTGCGGTGAAATTTAGATGTCAAGCTATTGATTAACTTGAATCTTAATTCATTTACAACCGGTCTTTGATTTATCCGAAGGAAAGGTTAAAGAAAGGAAAAACCTAAAAGGGAGAGATCTAAGGTTCGGGGGTTGGTTAAATTTAGGGAAGGTATTAGCACCCTAAACTTCCGTAGTACTCTACGGGAACCTTTTGTTTATTTTTTTTATTTATTTCATTAATTATTTTGCTTTAGGGTATATACAAAGGATTGAAAATTAAAAAAGACCTAGGGGTTAATTCTAAGTTTACTCGGCAAGACATCGCATCTTGTGCCTACATATCCTTACGGGAATGGAATCAGAGTAACTGTAGTTCCCCTCAAAAGGGAGGTTAGAAACGTCTTGACTGTGGCCAAGGTTTGTTCAGAGACTCCAATCTCTATGTTAAAAAATGTTAATTAAAATTAAAATAGGGTTAAATTAGGGATTCCACGGCGGAAAACCTTAAAACAGAGTACGGCGACTCTTTTGGCCTAACACTAGGATAAAAGCAATTTTGCCCACGGCGGGACACCTAGGCTAAACAGGGTTTGATCCATTAAAGGGGTAAGGCTATTGATTCGGCGGCCAAAAGACTGGACCTAATCCTTCGGAAGGATAAAACTGTAAAAAATGTGAAAATATGACAAATCATTATATGGAGGAATAATTAAGGTACAGAAATAAGAAAAGTAATAAAGGCAGAGGGTATAAAGAAACAAAGAAACATTTCTGAAAACATGAAGAATATGAAAATATGTAATGACACTTAGAATGAAGTGAGGGAGGAAAATAGTGTGGGGCTGTGGCCACCACAAGCACATCTCAACCTCGAGCATGCACATGAAATGCCCAAAGAAAGAAAAGTAATAAAAGGTACATAAAATGACACGACAAACATCAAACATCAGGAGTTCCTTACGAAAAGGTTTTAATTTTTTAATATTTTAATTATAAAAAAAAAAGGTTTTAATTTTTTAATAAAAAATATTTAAGTTAAAATTATAAAAAAAATTAAGTTTAAATTATAAAAAAAAGTTTTTTTTGGAGGAAAAGTCTTTTCAGTTTTTTTTAGAACAAAAAGGCTTTTCATCCAAAAAAAGACTTTTCAGTTTTTTTTGGAAAAGTGCTTTTCAGTTTTTTGGGAACAAAAAGGTTTTTTTTTCTTCTTGGGAACAAAAAGGCTTTTCAGTTTTTAAAAAAGTCTTACTAAAAAAAAGGTTTTAATAATAAAAAAAAAAAGGTTTTGATTTTAAAAAAAGGTTTTGATAAAAAAGGGTTTTGATATTAAAATCTACGGACCTAAACACACATGGAGATTAACATGGCAAAATATGCACATAAACATGAAAAAACAAAAGGTTTAGTAATTTAACGGACCTAAACACATTAACATGGCAAAATATGCACATAAACATGAAAAGGCAAAAGGTTTAGTAATTTAACCTACGAAGCGGAGGTTTGCTTCGATAAATGTGAAAAAGGTTTGAATAAGGGAACACTGGAGAGCTCCAATCCTTCTGACGAGTTGTGGGAATGACCGCCTTTCTTCTCTGGGGATCTCCTTTGTTTTTCCCTTTCTCTCTCCTTTTTTCTGAAGAAAACCTTCTGACCCCTTTTCAACAAGGCAACACATGTATATATAGGGAACAAATTAGGGTTAACACCAAATTGTCAATAATGTCCCTAAAGCCCATTTTAAAGCCCAAACTAAATAATTAGTTAAGAAAAAATATAATTTGAATAATTTAAAATAATTAAAATAAACTTAAATAAAAACTAATAATCCTATTGATTCCTAAAATCAAAAATATTATAAAAAGAACAAAATTTTTTCCAAAATTTTTTATTTTATGATTTTTTGGATATTTTTATGAATAATTTAGAAAAAGGTGGAAAAAAATAATATTTTAAGAAATGATTTAATTAAAATACGAAAATAATAATTAAATAATAATAAAAAACTATTTTTGTTATTTTTTAATGAAAGATAGAAAAATTTAGAGTAAAAATAATAAAAAAACAAAAAGTGACAAAGGTGAGATTCAAACTCTCAACCTCTCACACTCACAACTCCTTACACATGTCCTCTTGCCAATTGTACCATTTTTACTTTTTAGAAAAAAAATGCATGCCATATGATATTTACCTGCAAAAAGTCAAACGACTACACAAATTTGTTAGTAATTGATTAAATGCAATAAAAATGCAATGAAATGCGACGACAAATCTTAGGGCAAAATTTGGGGTATTACATGCCCTAATCTGACTCTTGGAAAAAACCCACTCCAAACCGAAAGCAACTTGCTACAATACGACCTTGCGATGGCTTGCCCCGGTATTTGTACGACAAAAGGATTCAACTTCAATTAAACAACTATCAACATAGTTGGTTTCGCTATCTCTGAAGTGACTTGCCCCTGAACGAGCGTTGAGCGACTTAACCTGCCCTGATCAACCACTGGAATGGTCTATCCTCAAATCACAGCATTCTGGATAATTGCCCTTGATTGGCTCTTGAGAAGATTCACTTCTGATCAACTGTTTCTCAAATAAACTGCCCCGTAATCGACCGATGCTTCGAGACTGGTCCTCAGACCAACTGATTCTGAACTCACTGAAAGTCAATGCCCCAGATTCGCGGGATTTCACAACATACACCATTCTGGTCCAGATTGCTGAATTATTCAGTCCTGCTCGATTATTCCCTGGTGGAATTTCCTTCCTGTCAACTACTGATCTGCAAATCAAATTGTCTATTCCCGAATGGTAATTTTAATGCAGTGTTCATGCAGATTTTGAAAAATTATGCTGTCACTCATTTACGTGTCATGATTGTGAGTGACGAATGAACCAGAGTTCAAACGTAGTGCTTATGTGATCAGTGAAAAATACAACAAGGATATGACTAGCAAATCAAGAGGGAGTCAGGTTACTCAACCTTATCGTAATATGCTTTCAGAATACACCCTGCCTCAATTAGGTCTTTTAAGGGTTGTATCGTGGTCGGGTTCACGGTTCGTGAAACAAAGGATATTTGGCTCAAATTATGATTTGTACCCGCCCTTTCTACGTGATGATCTCCGATCCTAAAGTTCAGTTAACTTGGCTCGAGCGCTCGCCTCTTCGAGAGGTATGTTGAATGGTAAGAACCATAGTTAAAGAATTCACAAGGTTTTTCGGAGTGACAGTTACTCCTTTTCCGCTTTCGGTGTCTGTATCCACACGACTTTGTCCTTGTTCGAGGATTTTTCTTTTTATACCCTTTCCCTAATTTTTGCCTGGACTGACTCCTTTTGAGTTTTTTTCGATTTTTCTTCCTTGAAGTCCAGCGGGATGCCCTGATTTTTGCCTAAGTATTAGCTTTCCAGCTTTTTCTTTTTCTTTTTACTTAGCGGGCTTTCTCATTTCTTTCTTGGAACAAGTCGTGCGACACTGGTTGTCCTGATTGCTCCGAAAGGATTGTAACTGTCTCACTCCTGATTGGTGAGGTTTAACCATTGTGGTTGACGAGGTACGACCTCTGGGAAAAAATAAGATGTGATTGGTCCTCGAAAGGCAACACTCCTCTATAAGACTTGAACGCTCGATCAAGCTAACTGACACCTACCCTGCCCAGGGTTAAGATGTGAGGGTTTAAAAGTCTGAAAAAACTTCTACTTCCTGGCTCGAAGTGGTTAACAAGGGACTAACTCATTATATCTCCAGTGTTTAGGGGATTTGAAACAATGCCTTGTACGTCATCGGCAAGGTTTTATCTGAAAGCATACGATCATCGGTTATGAGTATTCAATTTCGTCATCCTCCCTCCAATCTTTGCTAATCACAGTGATAAAGTGGAGTGAATAAAATGCAAGTGTCAGTGCAATGCAATAAATGAGTGACAACGACATGATTAATTCAGATAAATGCATAGTCACTTTATCAATATTACCATTTGAAACAAACAATGTTTAACAGCAAGTAGTAACTAACAGAAAAGAAACTACAAATGCAAATGTTGAGGGCACCTGCCTGTCTGGACCACTGGCTTCTTGAAAACAAACTCCGAATCTACGAGCTTAGACAGCTGAGAGGTTGGCGTGAACAAATAAAACTCCTTCTGGAAAGGAAATGCGCTCTTGGTTGATCAACTGTTGTACTTTCGCCTGAAACGCTTTACAATCTTCAGTTGAATGCCCTGGGGATCCGCCATGGTAACTACACTGAGCGTGGGGATTGTACCCAGGAGGGTAAGGTTCTGGCACAGGTTTACGAGCTTTAGGTTCCACCAAAGAGCTCTGGATCAAATGTGGCAGAATCTGGCTATACGGCATAGGCACTGGGTGAGAAAGAGCATTCCTTCGTTCCAAGTTGTTACGAGGCCTGTTCTGATTCTGACGCTGATTCTGATAACCTCGGCCACGAGTCCGCTGATTTGCAAGGGAAGCGACATGAACTTCCTGATGTGGTGCCCTAGGCACAATTGTCTGTCCAGAATAACGAGACACCAAAGATACTGACCGCTGAGCAGATGAAAAACCAACAGATTTCACTGATTCACCTCGAGGATACTCAACATCTGGCATGATGGCATTAATCACAACTCCTTCTTCAGTTTGGTAGATACCAAGAGACTCAGTTTCACTAGCCTGACCGCCCGAAACGATCTGAATTCTCCCAATTTTTACGGCATGCTCAATGCGTTCACCCAATCCTACCAATGCATAGAAATTTGGCGCATTTACAAGCATTCTTTCGTAGTACGGACTCTGCAGAGAGTTTACAAACATGCTTGTTAGCTCTCGGTCTAAAAGCGGTGGTTGTACTCTGGCAGCGAGTTCTCTCCATCTCTGAACATACTTCTTGATAGGTTCATCTTTCTTTTGAGACAATTCTTGCAACTGCATGCGACTAGGAGCCATGTCTAGATTATAATCGTACTGCTTCAGAAAAGCTCTGGCTAAACCCACCCATGATCGGATCTGATTACTCTCTAATTGCATATACCAACTCAGAGATGCCCCAGTCAGACTATCCTGAAAGCAGTGAATCATCAACTTGTCGTCTTGCCCAAACGAAGTCATTCTTCAGCAGAACATCACCAAATGTTGCTTCGGACAGCTATCTCCTCTGTACTTCTCAAATCTTGGTGCCCTGAACTTCGGAGGTAACACTAGGCCAGGAACCAAACACATGTCTGCAGTATTGAGGTTAACAGCATTTTTAACTTTCAAGGCTTTGACTCCTTCTTCCGACACTCGGAGCCTTCTAGCATACTTAAGATCTCTTGGGTCTACAGTCCTTGATACTGGGATCTCTCTTCGGATACTCGGCGCAGGGAAAATAACGCCTTGACTGTTGATAAGAGGAGGTCGTTCATTACGGACAACAAACTGCTCACGTCGATCTCGGTCCCTAACCGGAATCTGCACAAATTGGTCTGTAGTAACGTTGTTCACTTGCGGAAGGTATTCGTCATGTAGAGAACCATACAAAGGATTGGACGTCACAGTGAACCCTGACAAGGTATCAACAAACCGGAAGTTGCTTTCTGACGTAGCTACCACCAACCTTCAACTGACTTCACTGCTCAATTCTGCCCCAATCTATTTCAACCCCCTGGTCGTCTTCTACCAATCAATACTTGCTCAGACCAATCACCGGAGAATCACCTTCAGAATCAAAACAACGGCTGGATAAGAGCTCTGGCTAGCTGGAGAATGCTATGCAATATGATGCAAACATGTTTATGCAAATGCAATGCAATATGTAGCAAATACGGGATCACAACCCCCACAAATCTCTGAATACTGTTGCGCTGCTGACTGAGTACGTTTGCTCTGACGAGAAGACCAAAATATCGGGTTGTCTGGAGGTCAAGTTTCTTGGAAAAACCCTCCCACTCACAGGTATGGACCTAAACTGACACAAGTTCGGCATCCTATGCGGTCTTCAGCGTCACAGACTTTCAAGACTGATGATACGATACCCAGAAGGTGTGGCATCATCATGTCCTGAAGAGGCCCCACTTAGCCAACTTCTAAATGATCGGTCCCCGGAGTCGACAATCCAACTAACCAACAACCCCCTCAACCCAAAGGGTTGAAAAAGAAGTCAACCAGAAGAACCTCGTCTGAGCGTGGATTTCATGAGACACTAGTGCATGCAAAGCATCCACGCGCCCACTAATTTCCACAACTAATTCTAAGGTGCACTCAAGCCTGGGTCTGGCTTCTCACTCAAAGGAACATCCCCCACCCCACAGCACAACAGCAACAGATAATAGCAATACGAAAATAAACACCCAATAGACAAGCAAACAAGCGCTAGGATTGACTCTCTTAAGGGACGTTGGATCCCAAATGCATAAGGAACCATCGCAGTCCCCAGCAGAGTCGCCAGCTGTCGCTACTGCGAAAATCGGCGCCGGATGAACAGAAGAGTCGCCACCGTGCGTTATTTATCCCAAAGGAGGGAAAGGAAATGCTCAAAGTAAACCTACCGCAAAGACGGGAAAGGAATGGTCATCGCAACCAAATCCTGGATTCAGGAGTCGATTACGCAAGGGGAAGGTATTAACACCCCTCACGTCCGTCGTACTCGACGGGATCCACGCTCGCTTGGTTTGTCTAAAGGATGCAAAACAATCTATCTACGACTGCTAAATCTAAACAGGGGGAAACTGACTCGATAGAGCATCGCACTCTATGCCTACGTATTCTCAAGAGAGAAATTCAGAGTCATTGTAGTTCGGGAAACTACAGGGGAATTGGCTCGCCAAGACTTCGCGTCTTGTGCCTACGTACTTCCACACGGCATGGAAGATCAAAGCTTACGTAGTTCAGGATAACTATGGCTAGACAGGGTATTCTCGATCACACAGGGGTGAGAGATCAAGTTGGTTTTAGAGGTACGGGAACCTAAGGGAACTAGGACTACGGTCTGGTCTCGATCGCACAGCAGTGAGAGAAAGGGAAACATCAGTCGTTAGCGGGAAAGTCTCGATCGCACAGCAGCGAGAGAACAGAAAGATTAGTTGTTAGTGTGCTCGCTAGGATATCGCATCCTATGCCTACATATTCTCATTAGATATGAGAAATCAGAGCAGCTGTAGTTCGACGAGAAAATGAGTCTCGATTGCACGGGGGCAAGAGAAGGGGTCTCGATCGCCTGAACGCGAGAGAAAAGGGGTTTCGCTCGTACGGGGCGAGAACAAAGAGGAAGCAGGCCTACGCCTAAACGGGAAGGAACTCGGGACACACACGCAAGAACCTAAGAAGAAACTCCTCAGCTGCCATTTTCTTCGTATCTGATGATGGAACCCACAACACTCGACGGTTGCCTGAAGATTTGAATACGACGATGATGATGTTGAACGAAGCAGCTCCTGGGCTCCTGACGTGCGTGCAAGCTTCATTCCAATCTTCTCCTCTCTGGATCTTTGATGACGCTCGCACCAGGAACAATGTAACGCTTAGACCGTCATGGTTCGACTTATACAAGAAATCGAACTCTAAGAGGTAGCGTGTTGATATCCGTGTCAAAGACAAGATGGAGAAATGATATCGAAAATCATTCTCCAATTGACTCGTGTCACACGGTCAACCAGAAATAAAATCGAAGATAAAATCGGATAGAAACGAAAATCAGAGAGAAATCCAATGCAAAATGGAAATAAAACGCTACTCCTAAAATACGGCAAAAATCTCTACTAGGAAACATCTCTAAAGAAATTAAAAGGAAATTGTGTACTAAAATAGCATTAAAAAAAACTATAATATTCTATAGAGAAAAATATGAAAAACTATATTAAATCTATATTATTCTACAAGAAAATAGAATTTAAGATCCATAATATTGCACTTAATATTTCTAAAAAAAACTAAAGAAAATATAAAGGAATTAAAATGCAGCAGGGGGTACATTGTTATTTGTAAGGGGGTATGCTTCAGCAGAAATATGGAGAGAGTTGGGCCCAGCCCAACAAATGGCACCAAAAAACAGGGAGGGGGGTGTATGCAGAAAAACGGGGGTATGTGCAGTAAAGAGAATGGGAAGTTGGGCTAGAGGCCCACAAAACACACACACATCAAAAACGGGAGAGGGGAGAAAAGAAAAAACAAAACGGAGGGGATTGCTGCCAAAAAAACATTGGGCTTGATGCCCAGTCCACCGCCACGGCCCACTATCCATATTTCAAGCAGACAAAACCCTAGATCCCTCAAACTTCCCCTTCACTGTTCATCGTCCCTCTCAGAAAGCCCTAGCGGTGCTCTCATCTCTAACCTTTCTCTCGTCCAAACTCTCTGCCTCCCTCAAATCATCTTCATTCAAAACCTGCACAAACAGATGAATAAACAAACAACAAAAAACAATCGCGATCTGGAGACCTCCGTCCTTGACATTCTTGAAGACAAGACGTGAAGTGTTAGTTCGCCGAAGATCCTGAAGAACTCGAAGGAGATGAAGATTCTTGAAAGTGATTGAATCTTGGATGAAGGTTCTTGAAGATAACAGTTACGCTCTGATGAGCACGTCGCAGGTTCTCTGAAGTGAATCTTGGAGAAGAAATCCAACAATCCGTGATGAACACCATGGAAATTGATGAACGGATGGCGAACACCAAAGGAGATACGCACACAGATGAAGACGGAAAAAGTCACTGGAGATTCTTGAAGGTGATGATCGCGAATGAGTCTCAATGATCTTCGTGAAGGATCTTGATCGAAGATTGATGAAGACGATGCACATTGAAATCTTGTTCATACATTTTCTGGAAAATCGTCAAGATCGTTGAAGATTATGGGCGAAAGTTCTTGGGAGATTGATGAATGTAGGAGCGAAACTGAAAAGAATCACGACGAACTTGGTGAATCTTGGTGAAAGATGAAGATTTGTTGATCTTGTTGATGATCGTTTTCTGGAAAATCTGATGAGAATTATGTGAAGATTGTGATGAAGAAATGCAGTTTCCGACGAGCTTGAAGATTCCGGCGAGTGGTTACGGTGGCCGGGGGTTGTTGCATGGCCGGCGGGGAGAGTCTCCGACGAGGAACTGTAGGGAGACAGGTGGAAAGCATGCGATGTGGGAGGGTGAGGGAAGTGGACGCGTGGCAAGAGGGAGCAGAGGAGTGGGACGCGTGGCGGTGAGGGTAACTGCATGGAGGACGCGTGAAAGGGAAAGAGGGAGAGGAAATGTGAGGTGTCAACGAATGGGAGTGGTGAGGTGGCGAGTTCTGAGGGAGTCTGAAAATGAGGTGGCTGAAAACAGAAACACACGCGTGGCCATGTTTATATACTGACACTTGGCACGAATGGACTTGGGCCTCTGAGATTTGTGGATAATTGGCCCATCAAATGAGTGTGAATTAACTGATTAATAGATTCAATTAACCCCAAACGAAAATGAATTAAGGAAACTCAAATGCTAATACTGATTAATGCTAAACATGAATGATTAATGACTCAATTAAAATGGTTAGGGCTAATAAAACGAAAACAGTTAATGAATTAATAGCCTAATTAAAGCTGACTCTAATCAATTAATATCTATATTAAAAACCTATAATGAACCCTATTTATCTATTAAAACTAAAGAACACTATTAAACTATTAAAACTATATTGTTCTATTAAACTATATTAAAGGCTATTTAAATCCATAAAATTCTATGTTAAAAAAACTATATCTAAAAATCTATTATAAATCTATAAAAAATCTATTAAATTCTATAAAAGAAAACCTATTTATTAAAAGAAAATTAATATCTATTTAAAAAAATCTATTCTATTTATTTAAATCCTATTAAAATCTATTAGACCTCTAGAAAAAGATAATAAAATTCTAAACCTATTTAAAAATCTATTTAATATCTAAAAATGCCATTTAAATCTAATAAAACCTAAAAAAGCAATTAATTCAATTAAAAAGGGAACACAAGACCAGAGCGGAACCAACGGCAAAACCCGGACACCGAAATGTCCTCAACAACCACAGCGCGAGCAGAAAACACCCGGGAAGCACACAACTTCCCAAAAATAACCTCCGATTACCCGAACCGGTCTGAAACGCCCGAAATGTGAAAACAGGGCTGTAATCCCGATAAAATCACTATGAATGAGAAAATGCACTGTATGCGGTATGCGAATGCGAATGCGAAATGCATCGAAACATAAACCAGTTATGGGAACCGGTTGGTCAAATTTTAGGGTGCAACGGTATGATTGAATCATTGCATGTGTTTGTTTGGGTGATTTGGGGTTTTCGGTAGTTTACCGTTTTTAAGCCGAAATTGATCAATTGAGTAGAACTGAGGTTTTATCGGGTGAAATCGAGAATGGATTATGTAGTTAAGTCGTAGAATGTTGGTTAGTTGTGTTAGAAGCTGGTTTGCACGAAATCGGGCGAATTCGGAGAGAGTTGTTGTTTCTGCACAGTGGGATTTTTCTGAAATCGCAGGTATTCGTCAGTGTTCGTTGAGCGAATGAGGGGGCGAGCCTTCGCTAGGCTTCGCCAGGCGAACTGGGCAGCGAGTGCTGCCAGTAGCCATTGTCTGGCTTCGCCAGGGGTTTCGCCGGGCGAGCTACAACGAGCATTCGCTGCGGGGCTTCGCCAGGCGAATGTGCTAGCGAGCTCGACATCAGTTTGCATTTTTGCTGCTGTTCTGTTTGGTTTTATTGTGTTGTTGGACCCTTGCTGGTCATGTATTGATTACGAGATTGTTGGTGAGTTGTGGTGAGTGTATGTATGGTGTTGGAATGTAATTTCCGTGTTATTCATTTGATTAGAATATTTCGATTGGTGTACGATATGATACATGTATGTGGTGATGTGTGATATATATATATATATATATATATATATATATATATATATATATATATATATATATATATATATATATATATATATATATATATATATATATATATATATATATATATATATATATATATATATATATATATATATATATATATATATATATATATATATATATATATATATATATATATATATATATATATATATATATATATATATATATATATATATATATATATATATATATATATATGACGTGTGATGAAATGTGATCAGTGGAATCGTGTACACTTAGTGTATTTGATGTTGTGTGTTGTGCATTGGGGTTATGCATAGCATGGTGTGATGATGTGCTCCTGTGTGGAGGGTGATGGCCTAGTGCCCATCGGTAGCGATAATGTGCTCCTGTGTGGAGGGTGATGGCCAAGTGCCCATCGGTGATTGTAAGGGATAGATCATGCCTCAGGGGAGCGTAACTGATCTATCCTGTTTATGATGTGCTCCTGTGTAGAGGGTGATTGCATAGTGACTATCGGTGATGATGATATGTTCCTTCGGGAAAGGTTGATGGCCCGGTGCCCATCGGTATTGTTGTTGAGTCGGTACCGTATATCATGGGTTGAGTTGCATGTGTTGCATTGTCTTACATACTATGTTGGTGTGGGACAGTAGGTCCGAGTCGATGTATGTGAATGATAATTGTGTGATTTACTGCCTTTTATTCATGTACGTTATTACCGTTATATTTTGATCGCGATTTCTCTCCCCTTGCTTTTGTTGTGGTCTGTGCTTCTTTGGAAGTACAGATAATCCAAGTGTGTAGCTAGCTTGGTTTGTGGCGAGTCGTAGGGATGCTCTGATACGTAACACTGGGGCTTGGGGAGTTTTATGTCTATCTGATAATTTTGTGTGCCCCTGTGGCGTATCGTGTCTAATGAATCCTTTTGGTGGATATGTTTGTATATTTTGACTTGACCGATCATGGTGTATATGATGTATATGTTAGAACACAGATTGGTTCTTAATTATATCTCTATGTTTTGATGATAACTCTTATGAAATTTTGTATTAAAGAATTATATACTCTAAAATTTGTTTAAGATTGTTTGCTGCAGATATTAAAAGTGAATATTATTCTGGAAGCAAATTAGATCTGAACATGAAAATATGCAAGGTTCTGAAGCATCAGAAGCATCTCTTAGAAGAATCTGAATGCTGCCTACAGAAGATTATGAGCGCTGTCTACAGAAGGATCTGAAGCAGAAGCTACAGAAGAATCTGAAGTAGAAACCAGAAGCATCTGAAGCATTGAAGAATTCTGTATGAAGAGCTTAGTTTATTTCAGAAGACTCTGATAGTACTTTGCTGCCAGTACTGAGGATCTGATCCCAAACTCTGCTATGAACATTTACATGCTGAAAGCACACCTGCTGCATTTCTCTGATTCAGCAAACTCTAATGAACATCAGAAGACTCTGACTGCTCAAGACTCTGATGATTATTTGCTGAAACTTGTTGAAGAAGAATTCAAAGTTATGTCCGTTGGAATGGCCAAACGACTCTTTCCTCTTTTATGCTAGACACAAGAACACAGACAAAAAGGATTTTTCTGTGCATTCTAATTCTAGAAAAGGTCATGTGATGTGAAGACAAAAAGGCTCAGACCTTTTCAGTACACAGCCTTCAACGTGAAAGCTACTTGGACATCTTTGCCTATAAAAGCAAGACTCCATCTCTCTTCTTCAGTTGACGAAATCTTTGAAAGAAATTGATTACAAGCTCTCATACAAATCTTTATCTTGCTGAATTTATTTCTAAGTTCTTAAATCTTAAGTGTAAAATCACAGTTGTGATATAGCTTAATTAGAAGCATTTAAACACTTGTTTTATTCTTACATTTGATTGTAAAAGATCCTTAAGAAGATCCAGTTGGGATCAGTAGTTCTTAAGAAGACTAAGATCAGTTGCTCTTAGTGCTTGCTATTATAATAAGTTGATTTAATAGTGGATTAAGTCCTTGTTGAGAAAGGCAAATCACTCTTGATAGGGTGGACTGGAGTAGTTGAGTTCAACGAACCAGGATAAAAATCCTTGAGTTTTTATTGCCATAAGTTTTTCTAAATACTTATTTAACCCCCCCCCCCCCCCCCTTCTAAGTATTTTCTCACCTTCAGTATATATGTATCTACATGACGAATTCCGCTGTATATATTTTGAAAAAGTATTTAATGAAGTATTTTGTGGAGTTTTCATCTGTGACATCTCGTTTGGTGTGCTAACTCTGATATTTAATCGTTTGATTTATTGCATTTATGTTATTTTGGGGAACGGGGTGTTACAATTAGCATGAGGTTTATCCAACTTGTCACAAACCTACAAGTATCCATATAGTGACATGTTTTCCTGCAATGTGAGAAAAAAAGAGAAAGGTTTTTGTACTCCACATCTCATAAAAAGGACTTTATATCTAAGTACATAATACCAGGCATGGATCCAGGTTGGTTAGAAAGGGGTCAAGTGACCCCACTTGATTTTTTTTTAAAATCAATAATAATTAATTTTGGAATATTGACCCCACATTAAATATATCATTGTTCCCATACCACTCATTTGATTTGAATTTTAGAAAACATAAATCAGACTATTAATTTTATTTTATTACTTTTTAAAAAAATGGAAATTAAAAAGACACAAGTAAGTTGTATTTGTATAGGTTCTTCTAATTATAAATCAGTTTGCATACATACTCTATTTTTTGTCTTCTTTCTTCTACACACTTTATTTTTTCTTCATAAATCTCCTACTTTTAAATCTTATTTGTTTTTATCGTTTTATCATAGTAGAGTTAAAAGACAATATTCAAGTAAGTTTCTCCGTTCATTCTTTTTGTTGTTGTTGTATATTATATTATTATGTTGTGATTTCATTTTTTTTAATCAATTTTTATCATGTTTTTAGTTTTAATTTTATCCTTGTAGAGTTGTAGTTCAGTAATTATATTAGAATCAAGTAACTAATTAGTGTTAAATTTTTATGTGTTAGAAATGAAAAATTATTTTAAAAGAAAATCAACATTGGAGTCTCAACAAGTTAATGAAGTGGAAAATGCATTTGCACAACAAGTAGGACCATCTTTGAAAAAAAAAATTTAGATGTTGATTTAGAGAGCAATTATAATCTTTGAATATTATGTTGTCTTCATTATATATATATATATATATATATATATATATATATATATATATATATATATATATATATATATATATATATATATATATATATATATATATATATATATATATATATATATATATATATATATATATATATATATATATAACTTTTTAGATATATATTATCATCATCATTTTATGTATAAATATTTATAGTATTTAATTTTTATTTTTGTATTAAAAAAATTAACCTTGACTCCATTAATTAAAATTTCTGAATCCGTCCCTGCATAATACCCCAAAGAACTGTCCATCATTGGCTTTGTAGAAGTAACATCAGACCAGATGGGTGTTCTCACACCACTAACAATAGAAAAAAGAATTTTTTATCTCCAATACTCCTGAGAAATATCATAAAATCTCCAGTATTTATTAATTATTTAAAAAATGAGGGAAGGAATAAATAATTAAAATGTTTCTTTTTTATTGTGATTGTGCTCATTATTATATTGGCTTAATTGCAACTTTGGTCCCCCTATTTTGTGTTTTTTTGAGTTTTGATCTCCACATTTTAAAAACCACGATTTTGGTCCCTTTTTTAGGTTTCAAGATTAATACTAGTCCCCTTGTCATTTTAAGTCATGCTTTTAATGAGGTGGCGCGTTGAATGCTGATGTGGCATTTCCATGTCAGTTGAAATGGTCTTTTTAAATTTAATATAATTTCCATGTCATTAATTTAAATATTATTTCATTTTCACAAATTTAATAAAATAAAACTTAAATAAAAAATCCCATTAACGTAAACATTATTTCATGTTCATGTTCATCTTCAACTCATTGTAACCAACGAACAAGGTGAAGCTTGGTGTTCCCCCTTTCATTCACGAACAAACGGTGAAGATTGGTGATCCCCCCTTCATTCACGAACGAACAGTGAAGATTGGTGATCCCCCTTCATTTTCATCTTCTTCCCATTGTAACCCATTTTCGTCTTCCCATTTCTTCAAACCCAGTTCTATATCAAACCACAGCTCGCTTCAAATCAAACTGCAACTCGCTTCCCGTCGTCTCTGAAATGGCAAACCGAAGTTATGTGTCGAGGTATGTTTCGTAACTCACCTCTGAATACAAAAACCCTAAACATGCAAATGGCGTTTGTGTTCTATCATAGCATATGAATTGTTAATACCGACTCCTAGTTTTATCTATGGTTTAATTCAAAAACTGTCGTTTGTGTTTAGGCCCTCTGATACCGAAGCTGTCAGATTTAGAGTACACCATAGGAGACATTTAATTCAGAATCCAGTTCTGTTGTATGTTGATGGGCTTGTAAGTGAAATGAATTGGGATTGGGATGTGGACTTGATGTCTTACATGCAAATTGAAGATTTGATCAAGAGTGAGGGGTATCGTAATATAAAGTGTTTATGGTATTGGAATCCTAATTTTTCCTTTTCTCGTGGACTTCGGCCTCTAAACAATGACAATGATATCTTAAGGATAAACAACAAATCAAAGATGCCATAAAGGAGTATGCTTTGGAGAACAAGAAGAATCTTGTATTTAAGAAAAATGACAAGAAGAGAATGGTTGTCAAGTGTGTAGATGGTTGTCCATTTCATATTAGGTTTAGCATGAGGACTACCAATCAATATTGGCAACTTGTTTGCTTGACTGATCGTCATGGCTGTCATAGGACAACCAAAAATAGACAAGCAAAAACGGATTGGTTGGGTCGCCAATTTGTGTACACCATAAGACACACTCCTGAAATAAAAACCAAAGGGCTGATTGCAGAAGCTATTAAGAAGTGGGGGGTGAAGTTGTCAAAGGATCAAGCTTACAAAGCCAAGAAAAAGGCAATGGAATTGATTCAAGGTGCTGGTCGTGAACAATTCACACATCTTAGAAGCTATGGTGAGGAGTTGTTAAAGTCAAATCCAAACTCCACTGTTAAAATTAAGTGTGATGATTCAGATGGTGGTCCTGTCTTTGAAAGAATATATGTATGCTTAAAAGCTTGTAAGGCAGCGTTTGCAACGACGTGTAGGCCTCTAATAGGACTGGATGCTTGTTTTCTTAAAGGGGGCTTTGGAGGTCAGTTAATAGGTGTTGTTGGTAAGGATGGAAATAACAAGATTTATCCAATCGCTTATGCCGTAGTGGAAGCTGAAACGAAAGACTCATGGAAATGGTTCCTTAATTTGTTATTAGAAGACTTACAATCTATACAAGACAACAAATATGGATTTATATCAGATCAACAGAAGGTTAGTTTTACAGTGTTGCTATTTGTTACAATGTTGTTTGATATGTTGATTTGTTTTGGTGAAACTTTATACAATGCTAAGACTGCTATATACTGCTAATTATAACTGCTAATTATAACTGCTAATTATGTTGTTGAACTGGATTACTAGGGACTTGTTATACTATTATTGAAGTTAGCTCGAATCTGATATGTTGACAGTTAGAATTAGGGACTTGTTATAGGTGGATTAATGGATTATTAGAGTGAAAATACTGTTAGGATGTTAAATGGGCTACTGCTTGATGTTAGCTCGAATTTGTAGTGAATTATTAGAATGAAAATATTGTAGGAAGTTAGTGGAATTTGTAATTGGTACTGCTATATACTGCTGCCTGCTGCCTGTTGAGATGTTGGTGTGGTACTTATAATTTGGCGAGGTACTTATAATTTGGTGTGGTACTTATAAATGGTTATAATGCTTAGAAGTTATACTGCTATAGGTACTTATAATGCTTAGAAGTTATATGCTTAGAAGTTACAATGCTTAGAAGTTATACTGCTATAGGTACTTATAGGTACTTATAAATGGTTATAATGCTTAGAAGTTATACTGCTATAGGTACTTATAGGTACTTATAAATGGTTACAATGATTAGAAGTTATACTGCTATAGGTACTTATATGGAAGTTAGGAAGTTATAATGCTTAGAAGTTATGTTGGTGTGGTACTTATAATTTTGTTTCAATTGGACTGCTATATACTGCAGAATTTTTGTTAGACTGCTATATACTTTGGTACTTATAATTTGGACTGCTATATAATTTTTGTTACTTATATAGCAGAATTTTTGTTTCAGTTTGGTACTTATAATTTGTTACTTATACTGCAGAATTTTTGTTTCAATTTGGTACTTATAATTTGGACTGTTATATAATTTATACTGCAGAATTTTTGTTTCAATTTGGTACTTATAATTTGGACTGCTATATAATTTATACTGCAGAATTTTTGTTTCAATTTGGTACTTATAATTTGGACTGCTATATAATTTATACTGCAGAATTTTTGTTTCAATTTGGTACTTATAATTTGTTACTTATACTGCAGAATTTTTGTTACTTATAATTTGTTACTTATACTGCAGAATTTTTGTTTCAATTTGGTACTTATAATTTGGACTGCTATATGATTTATACTGTAGAATTTTTGTTTCAATTTGGTACTTATAATTTGGACTGCTATATAATTTATACTACAGAATTTTTGTTTCAATTTGGTACTTATAATTTGGACTGCTATATAATTTATATTGCAGAATTTACATTGCTATATACAAGACTTATATACAATGCTGCTGTTGTTATATACATTGCTATATACAAGACTTATATACATTGTTGTTGCTGTTATATACAATGTTGCTGCTGTTATATACTGATATGTGCTGTTATTTCAGAGATTGGTACCGGCTATTCTTGAGACAAGCCAACATGTTGAACACAGACTATGTGTTAAACACTTGTATGGCAATTGGAGAAAGAAATATCCTGGGATATTTATTAAGGAGGCTTTATGGTGGGCAGCTAGAGCCACAACAATTCCTGCATGGGAAAGAGCAATGAATCATATGAAAGAGCTCAATGTCAATGCTTGGAAAGACATGATGGATATCCCAGCTGCATGTTGGACTCAGTCTCATTTCAAAACAGACACACAATGTGATTTGCAAGTCAACAATATGTGTGAGGCTTTTAATCGTGCAATCTTGGAGTATAGAGATAAGCCGATCATTTCACTATTTGAAGGAATCAAACATTACATAACAGTGAGAATATCTGCTAAAAAGGAGGAATTAAGTAGGTACACAGGTGTTACAAGTCCTAGCATTCAAAATGTCTTAGAAAAAACAAAGAGGGCAGCAGAAGGATGGATTGCAACATGGCATGCAGATGATGACTTTGCTATATTCGGAGTTTCAAACGGTGTTGAGACATATGTTGTGAACTTGCTTCAACAGAAATGTGGTTGTAGGAAGTGGGATTTAAGTGGAATACCGTGTTGTCATGCTATTGCATGCATATGGTATAACAAGAAGGAGCCCGGAGAATATGTTTCATCATTCTATAGGTATCACCTACTCGTATATTATGTTCATTTACATTCATCTTTTTTGTACGTTAACTAAAATCATTGTGTCATATTGTCTAGGAAATCTACTGTTCTGGCTACTTATAGCCATATCATCCTGCCAACCAATGGCCCACAACTATGGCCTGTTAATGTTGCTAACCCAATCAGCCCTCCAGTCATGCGAAGATCTATCGATCGTCCTAAGAAGAATCGTAACAAGGCGAATGATGAACCGATGATAAGAAATACACTGCCTAGAACTCTTCAAACTGTCAAGTGCAAGAAATGTGGGAGTTTTGGTCATAACAAACGAACTTGTAAAGGGAAGCGAGCTGCGGAGAGAGCGATTCCTAAAGGTGGCAACAAAAAATCTAAAAAAAAACGGTGACAAGTCGGGCAACGAAGCAGGAGAAACTATTGTAGACGGAGGGTCGCAAGCACCGCCACCAACCCAAGAATAGTTCTATGTTTTCTTAATGTCTTTTTGTTAAAATATGTTGTCTTTAATGCTTCCGTCAATGTAATGATACATCGGTCTTGTACTTCTGTTGCAAGAGCCAAAACAGAACTTCTGCTGTTATGAAGTGTATACATTCACTGTTAATTTTTGATAACAGATATGTTATGAAGTGTTCTTTACTACTGTGTCAAATTCTTCTCTAAATGTGACTAGTACTTCAAAGCATAAATTCTAAGCCACATGACACATAAATTCTAAGCTAATTTGATAATTCAATTACACTAACCTATGAAACTAACTAATTACATCAACTGACCTTTTCAAAACAAATTAGCTGAATCAATACATTAGAGGTAACTTAGTTTCAATTCTAACTACAGCTGCAGTTCATAACAGTTTTCATGCTAACCATTTCAAAATTCAATTACACTAACCAAACAAACTAACTAATTACATCAACTAACTTTATCATACTCCAAACTAATTCAGCATAACAGAAATAGATAGCAAGTCATAAGGTTCACATCAAAATTTTTTACCAAAAAGAACAGATTCTATAAATGCATTTCATTTTGTTAATGTGAATTGTTGTTCGGTGTTGAAGGAGGCTCGAGCTGCGTTTGTGTTCTTCAAGTCGCGTTACGCTGCTGCAACTGCTTTCCATTTGCAGCCATCAATCAATCCAACTCAGTGGATTACCGAGCCTGCTCCGCAACCTCATGATGTTTACTGACCTTTCTTTTCGGAATCTTTCATGAAACAATGGATTTCTAAGTTGGTGGTTATAGTTGTGTGTATTCTTTTCACAATCTTGTTCCTTATACCATTTGTAATCTGCTTATTCAGTTCTCTTGTTTTACAAATAAGTAACTACAACAGTAATGCACGCACTTTATAATGATACATAGTGCACTTATTGGATATAATTTCAAAGTATTGCAACTGATGCAGTTCCAGACTTACTAGATTAATGTTCTCCAGTACTCTACAGATTAATGCTCCATAAACATCATTTGAAGACAATCAAAGTAACTACAACATAACTCTTCATTAACATAGACAATCATAACTCTTCATTTGAAATTAGTTCATTTAGAAACTACATAAACATCAAAGTAACTACAACACTTGACATTACATCATTTGAGTACATGTGTTGCAACTAATGCAAACACAATTAAAAAGACAAACATCAAAGATAACCCCACAAAATAATACATAAACCTAATTTTCATCTTCAACAAATCTTCATTTTTCTTGATGTCCTTAATCACATCCATGAGCTCCTCATTCTTGTCGTTCAAAGATCTTATCACATCTTTAGCACGACTGCTCATGTCTTCATCAACCCACTGAAAGTAATTACATCCTTTTTTTCTCATCACCTTAAAATTACCACACCCATGAAATCTTCTTCCGGGATTATCGTATGTCCATGACGTCATCAACGGTGACTCAAACTCACACCAACATCTATTACCTCTTCTTCTTATACCAGACCCAGACTGGTTTGTTGAGGAAAAAGATAAATTCGTTTCGGACATGTCGGTAAATAGGAGGGCTGGTATGGGTTTGTTGAGAAAAATGGGTTACAATGGCATGCAAAACTGGGTTTGGGGTTTGATTCGTTCGTGAAAATGAAAATGGGAAGATGAAAATGGTTACAATGGGTTGAAGATGAATATGAAATAATATTTAAGTTAATGAGATTTTTTATTTAAGTTTTATTTTATTAAATTTATAAAAATGAAATAATATTTAAGTTAATGACATAGAAATGCCACATCAGCATTCAACACGCCACCTCATTAAAAACATGACTTAAAATGACAAGGGGACTAATATTAATCTTGAAATCTAAAAAAGGGACCAAAATCGTAGTTTTTAAAATAGGGGGATCAAAACTAAAAAAAATAAAAAATAGGGAGACCAAAGTTGCAATTAAGCCTATTATATTTAATGGAGTGAGGTTCCAATCCAGTTAAGAGGCTTTCCTAAAAGATAACAATATTAGTTATTTTAATCCATGTCGCCATAGAATTGAATCACGGACTGTCTCCTTCTGAATAAGTATCGAATGCATCACAATAAGATAGATAGTAAACAACAACAACTTATCATAATTCTAATCTCCGACACCCATGGCTCTGGACTTTAGTTACATCCCCATAATTGGTATTTCAACTCTTACTCACTTTTCTCGTCAAATCCTTTTGCGTGTTTCACCGATATCTGATATACTTACACACATGATGCAGATATTAGTCCTCTTTTAGCCAAATCAGATGACCCAAAAATGGGTCAAGACCCTGGAGTACTTGATGTTGTTGCACAATTGGATAAAGCTTGTACTCAGGCTGGCTTCTTTTATGTGGTAACTAATTCTTCCATCTCTTAACTTTATTACCTAGTTTTAGAATTACGAGATAAAATTGGTTAGTATTTATCTGCATTATATCAGAAGTTCATCTTTTATTGACAGAAAGGCCATGGTATTCCTGATACACTTCTCAAAGGGGTTAGAGATATAACGCATACATTCTTCCAACTTCCTGATGAAGAAAAGGCAAAAATCAAAATGACCCCGTCGAATGGGTTCAGGTTTTCTTTGTATATAAATTTCACTTGAGTGCTGTTCCATCAATTTATACTAATACCACCCTAACAATTGATGATGCAGAGGATACCAGAAGATTGGAGAAAATATAACTGAAGGTACCCCTGATATGCATGAAGCGATTGATGTAAGTCTCGGTGTTTGCTTCACATAAAATTAGGTTTCTTTGTTTCTACTATGTTCTTATAAATCATATTTCTTTTTTATCACTTAACAGTGCTATAGGGAAGTGACTAAAGGCATGTATGGAGATCTTGGCAAAGTTATAGAAGGATACAACAAATGGTATGATGAAATTGGATTCTCTGAATTGTAGTATGCTTCTAATCCAAAATTTCTGGTTAACTAAGAACATTCATTATGCAGGCCAAAAAATCCTCCAAAGTTCGAAGTTCTTATGGAGGAATATATTAGTCTCTGCACAGGCATGGTTTCTCCTAGACTATTTAGAATGTTCATCGAGTAAGTTTCTCCGACTAAAGTTGTTTTTCTTATATGTTGTTCTTTTGGTTGGAGCAGATCTTGCGAGGAAAATTATGCGCGGAATTGCTTTAGCGTTAGGTGGATCACCGTATGAATTTGAAGGTGATAGAGCTGGTGATTCATTTTGGTTGATGCGGATAATTGGTTACCCAGGTGCATCCACTGTAAATGACATTGGATGGTAATGAAATCAATCCAGAACCTGAAGCTCTCACATGTTCTTGCCTTTTTTTCCTGTCATTTTGTTAGATGTTACATTATTGATGTTGTGTTTCCTTTTTGCTCCTTTTTCTTCTCCATTTCTTTCTATCGAAACAAATCCAGTGGAGCTCACACAGATTATGGTATATAGAAATCTTAAACTCTACATTATGATAAAGTCTAGAATATTGTTTTATTCCTTGGCAATGATTTTAGATGCGGCACTGCTTAACAGGTTTATTGACATTGTTGAACCAAGATGACGATATTAATGCACTTCAGGTTTGCAATATACTGGTTCTTTCTGTTTAACAGATACCCTTAGGCAGTTATTTGTTGCATTGCATGCAACAGTTCTTCCCTTTATGATATTTTGCTATCTTCTTTTTTATTTTCTTGTTTGATACTTTTTTGTTTCCGCGTTTTGCCAAATTGTTGAAGGTAAAAAACCTATCTGGCGAATGGATATCCGCACCTCCAGTTCCAGGGTCATTTGTGTGCAACATTGGTGACATGCTCAAGGTATCTTACACTTAAATATTGCCTGAGATTTGGTGATGAGTTTATTAAGTGTGGAAGATATATAACTGCAGATATACTCCAACGGTTTGTACGAGTCAACATTGCATAGAGTGATAAATAACTCCCCAAAATATAGAGTCAGCATAGTATATTTTTACGAGGTTAGCCCCAATTCGTATTGTATCATTCATTTTTACACGGTCTTTTAAGTCGCTGATATGATTTCTCACTGCTGCATGCACAGACGAACTTTGATACTACGGTAGAGCCACTAGATACATATAAAACAAGGACAAATGGCAACAAGAGGTTTGAAAGAGCGATCTATGGAGAGCATCTAGTCAGGAAAATCCTCACAAACTTTGTGGAGGAATGACTTTGTTCTTTCTCTTTCTAACGAACAATAAGTTAAGTATCTTGTTGTTAAGCTAGCTCCTTTCATGTCCATATCTACTAAGAATAATGCTAAGTCAAAATCAAGCATTTGATATATATCAATGTTTATGCTCTTAAAAACTAATGCCCTGAGAACAATTTCAGTTCCAAAACTAGACCTGGGATACTCGTATTTCACACTGTTGTATGATATCATCCAAATATACACAAGGTGTAATAGAGAAAAACATAGTTCGGATGAAACATACACAAATCCGACCTTCGAAATGTTAAAGATGAACATAAAAATTTGTCAGCTCAGAAGAAGAATCCACGTTTTAACAGTTATGTGTGCAACACCACTTCCAATAGGGCATAAGAATGAAGTCAAATACAACACAAAAGTGTATTTTATGAAAATGAAAACAGAAAACACTTAAATAAACAGGCCTAAGTGATTTGAACCAATCTAATTTCTAATTGTTACAAAATTGTAAATAAGTGTGTAGACATGCTTGCTTTGCTTGGCAGAGCCACCACTCGCAGACCATATTTCACTATGGTTCTGGTTTAACTTTGATGGTTCTGGTTTAACTTTGAACCCTAGGATAAGGCATTTGAAGCTAGTTGTGTTGATCTGTGTCTGTAGGTTCCATTCCAGTACGTTTAAAATAAAGTGGAATTCTAGTACCTGTTGTTGGGTTTGGACTCTCTTCCTATATGGAGAAAGACTCAAATATGATTAGTCTATTTGTTTCACTTATTTAAGTGGAGAGAATCAATTTAGGGTTAAGAGAGATAGAGAAAAAATAAAGATTCAAAAAGAGAGAAGAGGAGAGAAACTCATTTCCGTTTTTCTGCAACCAGTCTCACTAAATCAACGATCCTAGATTCGTTAACCGTTGGATTGAGCTCAAATTTAGTGGACAGGTTTATAACACATATATCTAACTTTTGAACGTTCAAAATTTCAATACAACGTCTGAGGTGAAAGTTATTTGCTTCGCACTGAAACTGCAAATTTGGATAAATTTTTCAGCTTTTTTGTTTCTTATTTGTAACCTAGTTTGTTTTGTGATTTGCGGTTGTTTGCACTAGTTTGTGAATCACTTTAAGACTCTCTTGTACCCTTAATTGATTATAGTGGAGATATTTTTTTGGTCTAGACGACTCGTGGTTTTTACTCTCATATTGAGGGATTTTCTACGTTAAAAATATCGGTGTTTTTTTTGTTCCTTTATTTGTTCGATTTGTTGTCTTATGTTTGTTGTTGATCCTCAAGGTTCCTAAAAGTTTGGGAAGTTTTATATCCGCTACGTATTGGTCTATTATCGTGTCTTAATTTTCCATCAGAGTGGCATTAGAGCTCTTGGTTAAGGGTTATTTTACTTGTTTGAATGATGGACTCAAATACAAAGATGATGATGCTATTGTTGAATGATTCTAATTGTCATTTATGAAATGGAAAGATGAAAGACTTACTATTTGTGAAGAAATTGCATTTACCGGTTTTTAGTTTCGCAAAGCTGGATTTTGTGTCTAATGAAGAATGGGAGTTTGAACATTAAAAGGTATGTGGTTTTATTCGAAAATATGTAGAAGATAATGTTTATAATCATATTGTTAATGAGACACATGCAAAAACTTTGTGGGAGAAGATAGAGTCCTTGTATGTCTCTAAATTAGGGAATAGTAAATTGTTCTTGTTGAATAGCTTCATAAGTTTGAAGTATAAGGAGGAGATTTCTATTTCAGATCACTTGAGTGAATTTCAAGGCCTCCTTAATCAAATGTCAGAAATGGGTATCAAATTTGATGATGAACTTTTGGGACTATTTCTATTACTATCTTTACTAGAGTCTTTGGATACATTTCGAGTTTTTATCACAAGTTCTGCTCCTAGAGGTGTTGTTTCTTTGAAAATTGCTAAGGGTGGTATTCTTAATAAGGAGATGAGAAGGAAGGCACATGGTTCTTCATCTCAACCCGAGGTACTTGTCACTGAAAATAGGGGGAGAAGTAATAAAAAGGAACTGAAGGGTGGCAGAGAGAATAGCAGAAGCAAGTCCAAGCCGCGATATAAGAATCTAGAGTGTCATTATTGTCACAAAATAGGACACGTAAAGACGTATTGCTATCAGTGGAAAAGAGATAACAAAGGCAAGAAGGGTAAGTATAAACAAAGAGACCATGAAGATCGTGATGATGATCGTGTTACTACTGTTACTAGTGATGATCTTGTTATTCTTCGGGATCATGAGTCTGTTAATCTTGTATCAAAAGAGAGCATGTAGATAGTTGCTAGTGGTGCTACATTGCATGTTACACCAAGGAAGGATTTCTTCATATCGTATACTTCTGGTGATTTTAGAGTGTTAAAGATGAGTAATGATGGTATATTCAAGGTAATTGGTGTTGGTGATGTTTGCTTGAAAGCCAACACGGGAATGCAATTGTTGCTTAGAGGTGTCAAACATGCTCCAGATGTCCGCTTTAATTTGATCTCTGTGCATATGCTAGATGATTGTGGTTATGATAATCACTTTGGTTTTGGAAAGTGGAAACTCAATAAGGGTAACTTGGTTGTGGCTAGAGGGTAAAATCTTTCTAAATTGCATTGGACAAAAGCTTTGGTTGCTAGGGACAGTGTGAATGTTATCAACATGGAAACATCTTTGTGGCACCGAAGACTTAGTCATATTAGTGAAAATGGGTTGAATGTTTTGGCCAAAAAGGATGTTCTTCTTGGATTAAAGAATGTAGAATTGGAGAAGTGTTCTCATTTCATGGTTGATAAACAGACTAGAGTATCTTTCAATAGACATCCTCCCTCAAGAAAGTCAAAGTTGCTTTAGTTGGTACATTATGATGTTTGTGGTCCATTAAAGGTAAAATCCTTTAGTGGTGCACTTTATTTTGTTTCCTTTATTGATGATTTCTCCAAGAAGCTATGGGTTTATACCTTAAAGGAAAAAGACCAAGTTTTGGAAAAGTTCAAAGAATTGCATGCTTTGATTAATAACTTCCACTGGCTCTTTGTGTGGCTGAGTCTCTTTCTGCTCGTGCTTAAGGAGACTTGCTATTTTAGCTGGTAATTCCAAAGTGGAAGGTAAAGCAACGGTGTAATACCAAAACAAATTATTCACATAAATTTTTTTGGAGTTAGTTTACACAACTTTGTTGTAGTATGCTTTCAAAATAACCTTGCTTCAGTTAGGTCTTTTGAGAGTTGTATTATGGTCTGGTTCACGGTTTATGAAATAAAGGATAAAAGATCAAAGTTATTTGTATCCACCCAATCTTCATGAATATCTTCAGTCCTACGCGCAGTTAACTCAAACTATGCACTCAAATTCCTAGGGATTGGGAATTGTATTGATGATAGTAATTTCCATGGCTTAGAAGTCAAGGGACCCTTGAGATGGCAGTCGCTGCTTCCTTACAACATTTAGTTGTTTTGCCATTGAGGATTTCCATTGTGAGGATTTAAATATCTCATATTTTTGTTATCCCTAACTTTTGCCTAAACTGTTTCTTTTAAAGCTTACAGTCATGCCCTAGTTTTTTGCCTAGGTCTCCTTCATAGGTTTTGACTTAGCGGACCTTTTCTTTTGATTTTTCTCTTTTCCCCTTTTTTTGAGAAAGAAAGTGACTCCCTGGGTTAATGATCACGATGAACCATCATTAGCTTTTGACATGAAAGACATCTTCGACACTTGCTTGTTGAGTGCGAAGGAAAACTTGTGGATGCAACCTTTATTGAAAGGTGTCTTGCATGAAGCTCTTGTATTTGAATTCACAACCAAGTTAACTAAGAACTACCATTCCTAGGTTAAGATTTCGAGTTTTTGTACAGAAGAAACTCCAACTTCTAGGCTCAAAGGGGTTGACAACGGACTAACTTCCTTATATCTCCAGTGTTTGGGAAATTGAAACAATGCCTTACATCGTCAGCAAAGTTTTGATCTAAAAGCATACCAACAACAATTATGAATATTTTGTTTTTGTCATCATCCCTTCAATCTTTGCATAATCAAAATAAAGTGTACAAGAGGTACATATTTTTGAAAGAGAAAACATAAAGGTGTAAATAACAGGCATAAAATAAATTGAACCAAAATATTGCAATGCTCATTTCATTAACATGGAAGTGCAAACAGAATCTGAAAGTAAACATCTAATCAACATGGCCTAGTGACTAATCAACAACAGGGGTGAGTTGGCCTGTCTGAAACACTGGCTTTAGGAGAATAGCTGGAAAAAGTTGACTGAAGCTTCACTTCTCATGCCCTGGCAGAGGATTTTCTTCAAAATTAGGAGAAACATCGTGGAAAGTGAGGATATTGTCTTTGATCAAATCCTACACTCTAGCCTTCAATGCATAACAACTCTCCTAATCATAACCTGCGTCACTTTGATGGAATGCACAATGGAGGTCAGACCCGAAACCAACTAGAAGAGGATCTGGAGGAGGGGGTAGAGTCCTAGTGGTAATCCAGCCTTTCTGAACCATAGCCGGATAGAATTCAGTGTATATCATGGGAATAGAATCAAAGTGAGTCTTATTGCAATTCTGTTTTTGTCCAACAGCCGAACATTGAGGAGCTCGAACTGTTTGAGCAGCAACTACGGGAGTAACAGCAGCAACATTAGTATGATTAGCATACCGAGGTCTGTGAAAATTCTTCTCTCCTCAACCAAGACAACATTGGTTTGGTCTTCTCTCTTCTTCTGGAAGTTCCTATAGGATTTCTTCACACCATTAGAAGATCTAACATCTTTAGACACTTTACCCTTCTTGACACCTTCTTCAAGTCTTTGGCCAATAGTCACCAAATTTGTGAAACCGGAGGAAACAATACCAATCATCTTTTCCCAATAGAAGGGAGACAATGTGTCTTTGAACATTCCTGTGAGTTCTTTCTCTGCCAGAGGGGGTTCAACCTAGGAAGCTAGTTCTCTCTAACGCTGAGCATACACCTTGAAAGATTCTCTCTCTTTATGAGACATATTCTGGAGTTGACGACGGTCAGGAGCCATGTCAAGATTGTACTTGTATTGCTTCATGAAGGCATTAGCAATGGATACTGTTCTTTTCAAGGTTCATGTACCACTTAAGTGAAGCTCCACTCAGACTATCTTGAAAGCAGTGGATAATCAACTTTTGGTTGTTGGTGTAAGCAACCATCTTTATGAAGTACATAACCAGATGAGCTTTTGGACAGGAATGGTCTTTGTATTTCACAAAATTGGGAGTCTTGAATTTGGCAGGCATGACAAGGTCAGAAATAAGGCACATGTTGTCTGCATCAGCACTAAAGAAATCAATACCTTTCACAGCTCTAAGTCTTTTGTCTATAGTTTGAAACTATTCACGGACATCTTCAGGTTCAACAAAATCCTCACATTCTTCACCTTGAGCACTAGCAGCAGCGTTGTACTCAAATATAGGATTCTCATAGGGAGCTTGAGCAGTTTGGGCAATAGTATGAACCACAGGTCTGGGTTCGGAGAAGACATGAGCTTGAAACACTGGTCTAGCAGCTTGATGAATCATGGAAGTAGTAGCAAGAGGTGGAGAGTAGTTATGGGGTAAACCAAACTCTGGCCATGTAGAAGGTGGAATCTGAACAGGATGAAAATCAGTAACAACATTTGAAACCTCTTAGATAACAGTTCTTTGAGGTTGCTCCCCTTTGGAAAACAGGACTATGAGCATCTCAGTAAGCTTAGTCATACTTGATTTTAGATCATCACTCTCCATTTTGATCTCTGCGTTGTGTTATTCTTGCTCTGACATTCTACGTCTGAAATTAGCTTTGGTACTATATTAGTAACGAGGAATCAACTTGATGACTGAAAGATGACGCTGGAAGATAGAGACAGCTGGAATGAGTTGTTGGACAAACTAGATGTATGCAATGAATCATGCAAAGGATGCAAATGATATGCAATGTCATGCAACAGGATGCAGATCACAAGCAACAAGATCAAAGGTTCTGGATCGCAAGCATCGAGTCTGGGTGAAGAATTAACCACATGGTGTGTACTAGGGTGAAGTACTTGCATAACGGGTTCTAACAAGATTCCCAGAGTCATCGATCCTCTTAAGATGTAGTGCGGTGATTATCCAGGTGTAGACCTGAGGTAGTAATACTTCCATTAAAGGGGCCTCTATTGAGTGTGGCCTCCCAGGTCGAAAGTAATAATTCCATTACGACTACTTGCAACAAAAAATACTACCATCAAAGGGGCCTCCATTGAGTGTGGTTATATCATATGTTAATCATGTTCACGATTACTCCTGACATGTAACTTTTGATTATACCATTATCCTATCTCATGGTGCACTCAAGTCCGGGCTAGGACTTATCTCACGCACATATATCAACCTGAAAAATAGAAGAACCCAAGCAACAGAGTAAACAATAATACCAATACAAATAGAACAAGTTAGGCTCAACCCATTGAATAATGGTCCCTAGTGAAGTCGCTATTTTCTATCACTGTGAGAATCGGAGACCAAAGCTATTGGATTAGCTTAACTCACAAAGATAAAATATCACCACCGAACTTTTATTTTTCCAAGGGAAGGGAGAAAAGGTCGAACAAAAATCCTAAGTAAACATGCAAAGCGAAAAGCAAAGCATAAAGCTAAGCAAAGAGAGATCAAAGGTATGGTGGTTGGTTATACTAAGGGAAGATACTAGCACCCTAAGCAACTGCAGTACTCTACAGGAACCTCTTGAAAAATTTGTTTTTTGGCTAAGATTATTTGCTAAGGATAAAAGATGGGAAGAAAGACAAAGACTGGCAAGGCAAAGCAACAAACATAAATGGACATGCATAGTGACAATAAGTCAACATACAGTCCCTTCCATTGGATTAGGTCACAAGTACAAAACAAAACAACAGATACATGGAAAATCATCATGTAATCAACAAGTACATGGCAAGACATCATGTATGAAAGTAACAAATACATGGAAAATCATCATGTAATCAATAAATGTACATGACAAAGCATCATATTTGATCAAACAGTAAATGAGATCAATAAAGCATGCATGGAAAAACATCATGTAAAATCCACAAATGCATGGTAAAACATCATGGTAATCAAACAACACCTGGAATCGACAACGTACACATGACAAAGCATCATGTGGATAAAACAACAAATGAAGATACAAAATACATGGCACAACATCATGTAATTAATAGACACAAATGAAGACGCGGACACATGGCAAAACATCATGTGAATCAAGATAGATAAAAACAACAAACACATAGTACACACGGAAAAGCATCATGTAGCAACATCAATAAATGAAATCAACAAACAAACATAGTACATGGCAAGAACATCATGTAACCAACAGGTAGAATCAACAAAGGTACATGGTAAATCATCATATAGTCAATAAATACAAATCAACAAAGGTACATGGCAAAGCATCACATATGAAAGTAACAGATGCATGGAAAATCATCATGTAGGAAAGTAACAGATACATGGAAAATCATCAAGTAGGAAAGTAACAGATACATGGAAAATCATCATGTAATCAACAACATACATGAAAAAGCATCATGTAATCATCAAAGTACACATGGAAAAGCATCATGAAAAGCAACAAAGGTACATGGTAAAGCATCATGTAAAACCCACAAACATATGGAAAATCATCATGTGAGTCAAGGTAAATGAAATCGACAAACACAAAGTATAAATAAAAGTCCACAAACACATGGTAAAACATCATGTAAGCATCAACAAATAAAATTCACAAACAAAATATGCATGGAAAAACATTATGGTAATCAGATTAATCAAGGAAGTGCATCAAGAATTAATCGAGGAAAACAAGCCTAAGAACACAGAAGCAAATAAGTCGCAAATTAGAATCAGGCAACAAGAAAATTGTTAATTAAATTAAATATAAATATTTAATAAGATTAATTAATAGTTTAATTGATCAATATTAAATAAAAATATTTAAAATAATTAATAATATAACTTTTTTATTTTACATTTTTTTATATATTAATTGCAAAAAATAATTAAAACAACTAGCCAAAAATAAAAATGATTAAAACACATAAATAAAAATAAAAATATTTAAAATAAATAACTAAGAACATAAATGACTAAAACAAATAGCTAGAATAAAAAAAATAACTAAAAACAAATAGATAGAATATAAATTTGGACACTTCTTGTTTTCTTTTAAAAATTCAAAAGATAATAGTTAAATTATAATAAATATATATACAGAAAACAAGATATTAAAGTGAGGGATGAGAAGGTGACCTTTCTTTTAAAAAAATGCAGGTGGTTTTCTGTATTAGAGAAGAGAGGGTCTGTTTCTTTGGAGTACATAATCAAGGTTTTGCCTAATAAATATCAAATACGCAACAGACCCTGCGCATAGTGCTACCACGAATACAACTTTGATCAGATTCCAACCCAAGGTTCCAAAGCATCTATCACCAAGTATCCATGTGATATTGACCCCACTAATGGTTCTTCTATTGGCAACTTATTTAAGTGATAGTTGAAATTTCATGGTGTTCTTGGTTGGTGATTAAAGGTTTAACTGTGATAATGGGTGAAGTGTGTGGGTTGCGGTTTGGCAGAAAATTAAAGAAGGGACGTGCTTGAAGGAAGGAGTATTATGTGAGGTGTGTTTGAAGTTTGTATTATGTAACAGGGGGAGGGAGGAGAATAAGGTTTTAGGAAGTAGCAGTGAGTTGGAGAAAGATGAGAAATGAAAGGTCAAGTGTAGTTATACGCAGAAGGTGACAATAATGTGTTGTGAGTTAAAAAAGGTGAGTCTATTTCTTGAAGGGTGGCATGAAGCTCATTGGATAAAAATAAGAGTGGAGAGGATGATAAAAAAATGTGAGGGTTTTATGTGTTATTTGTTGAATACCAAACTTGCTTTAAATTGATCATTAATTATTGGCATTTTTCAACACTTTTGTGTTGTTTTGTTGGATTTACTCCATGTTATCATGTTATTCTTCAATATTTTGAAAATACCTTTGGTTCCTTTGATTTGTGTGTTATTGTGTAGAAATTAGGCACAAAAACATCAAAGTGTAAGACACAAGCAATTAGGCAAGGAAGCTAAAGGAATAGAAGGATTGCAGCATGTTCACTATGCGAACAGTCAGCGAGGAGTGCCAGCGAATGTTCACTGTCTGAATTCATGGCAAAGTCCCAGTGAACCATCTCAGAAAGATAGCAGTAAGAAAAGGGCAATAAGTCTGTTTGGTGAACAAGAAGAAAATGTTTGATGCGACGAAGTATCAGCGAAGAGCCATCGAACCATCCCAGAACTGAAGTTAGTAGCTAAATGGCCCTTTGTTTGTTGTGAGAACTTGTAGCGAGGTAGTTTGCAGTGCAAAGAATTGCTCGCACAACGAATAGAAGATATTTCTCTGGGGAGGTTTAACTGTTTAGAGGCACTTCAGATGCCTAAAATGATGTTCGTTGGGAAAAGAAACGGTTCGTAGTGCGAACGTGAAAGATTCTAAAATTACTATATAAGTACTTTTTACTATTTTTGCGAATCTAACCCATTTTTACACACAAGAACTTCATTTTCTCATATTTCTTCGCCAAAAGGTGATATTTTGCAAATAGAAGCTAGATTCGCATCTGTGTTCGATTCATCGACATGGATGCTCATTCATCTACTTCCAAAACTTGTAAAGCAAGCTACCATTATGGGTAGCTAATTCCCTTTGTATCAAAGGTAGAGGTAGTCTACCTTTTGCTTATGTGTATTTCTTTTGATTGGACTTGTATGTGGACAAGTGATGATTAATATATGATGAATATTTTTGTTCTTAATTATCCATTCTTGTTTTGTAAGACTCTAGACATAGATTTTGTAAAACTTGACCTAAAATATTTATCAATCGGTTTATAGATTGGAGAAATCGATCTATGGTCGATAGTTGCTTTGTGTTTAACTTAAAGCTTACTATATTGGTTGTTATATGGAGAAATCGTGTAAAGATGAATACGTTATTTCTCACGGTGTCGCTCTAGACATTGACGGTGTTGAGAGAATGCGTGACGATATTAATATGATCCGACTTCACATGCAATATTGAAAGAATACATATAAGTTAAGGTAGATGAAAACTACTTTTGATATACTTTTTAAACAAAAATATTTAGAATTTATAAGCTTTTCTACTAAAAAAGTGACAATTTTATGAATAACAAAACCCCCTTTAACTACGATTCGAACAAAATGGTGTCGTTGCTGAGGATTGTTGATATTGCAAGCATTGGAATAGTTTATTGATTTAAGAACTTTGTATTGTATTCTTACCCCTATTAATTTTCTTTTGCTGCTTAATTTGTTTGGTTAAGTGTGCATAATTTGTTTATGCAAGGGAGTGTACCTGTAGATCAACTTCTTTTTGATCCTGAGATTGAAAGAACTGCTCGTAGGCTCAATAGGAGAAGTAGACGTATGAAGCAACTTTCTCAAGAAAGACGAGAGAGAATAGAAGCTTCTACATCTACACCCATTGCAACACTAATCATGGATGAACCACAACCACTACCACCACCACCTCCTGCTTCAACCCCTTGTGTTAACATTCCAAGACACAATGCTCAGTTTACACGCAATGCCCACAATGGGAGGCATTCGGAGATTAAAGCGGGAATCCTTGCTCTTCTGTATCAGAATCCTTTTACTGGTATGGACCATGAAAATATGTTCACACATCTCATCAAATTCTATGAAGTCGTGGGTACAACGAGAGCGCAGGAAGCTGGAGAGCAATCATTATTCAAGAGACTATTTCTGCATTCCTTAATTGGGAAGGCGAAGGAATGGTATCTTGATCATTCAAAGTTAGTGATGACAGATTGGAATTTGTTGGAAGAAAAATTCCTTGAACGATTTTTCCCCCACAACAGATTTATGGAAGTGAAGATGGCGATATCGGTGTTTGCTCAAGGTGGAAATGAATCTCTCAATGAAGCTTGGGAGAGGTTCAAATCCATGTTTTGAAAATGCAAAGGTCATGGTTTTGATGAATTAAATCAAGTGCACATCTTCCAGAATGAGCTCCAATCGGTTCACAAGACTTTGTTGGATGCTACTTTGGGTGGTTCATTAATGTTCTAAAGCACTGAAGATGCGATTGCTATTATTGATAGGAAGGCACTCAATGATCATCAAGAAAATCACAACTATGGTACACCTCAAAGAAAACCAGGCATGATCAAGTTGGGAACAAATGATGTTATTCTTACTCTAAACAAATTACTCTCGCAACAAGTGAAGTTGTTAACAAAGCAAATGTCAAAGCTTCCACAACAAATCAAAGAGATGTAGGAAGTTCCCAACCAAAAACAACATGTAGAAAGTTGTGAGTTGTGTAAAGGCGATCATCCTACAGGTTATTATCCTTCGGCCGTTGAAGAAGCCAACTATGCAGGAAACCAAAATCAAGGCTTTAAATCAAGACCACCTTATGAAAGCAATAACCAAGGCTACCAACCGAGAGGTAATATCCAAGGTTATCAACAAGGGTGGAGGCAAGATCCAAGTTCTTCAAACCATTAACCTTACAAAAATTACAACCAACCATAACAAAACTAAGGAGGGCGCTCTAAGATTGAAGAGACTTTCAACCAATATATGCAAATGTCCATCTCTACTTAAAAAAGTACAGATGTAGCAATTCTGAATCTTGAGACTCATGTTGGACAATTTTCCAAGCAACTAACCGACCAACATTAAGAAACGTTTTTGGCTAACACTCAAGTGAATCGAAAGGAGCATTGTAAGGCCATCTTTATAAGGAGCGGGAGAACAATTTATGGAGAAGTTGAAAAAAGATGGTAGTGTAACACCTCAAATTTTTCCCATCTCTCCTCTTGTTTGTTGGCTTTTGTTTTTGCATTTTCATTTTCATTTTTGCATTGCATTGCTTTGGACATGGGATCAAGGTACCATGGTTTGTTTCTCAAAGGGGAGGACATGTTTCTTCAACTTCAAGCAAGGTTTTCTTCTTGACTTTATGGCATTCTCAAGCTCCAAAGGTCCTTCATTATCAAGTTTAATTCAAGGCAACACAATTTCAAGATCATATGTGGTTCACCATGTCTTAATTTGCAAGGAATGATCAAGAGATTCAAAGTTGGTACAAGGTGGCTGACCTAATTTAGCAAATTGTGGGTACTATGATCAAATGGGCATAACTTCTTCATTTTTCAACATCTTGAGGTGGTTATTTTTATAATGAACTCTTCTCAGTATCCCTTACAAGTTCCCTTTGCAAGGAAAGATCCAATTATTCTTGAAAATTCATCAAAAGTGTGAAGACATTATAGGTCATTTTGAGTTTTGGAAGAATTTTCTAGTCAACTTCAAAAAGTCATAACTTGGTCAATTTTTATCATTTGGAGCCCATTCGTTTTCGAAAATGAACTTGAAGATGTCCTCTACAACTTTGATTCAATGTGGAAGTGCAAAAAACATATGGAAGGCCTTGAATTTTATCAAAACATTATAGGTCATCTTTGGTCCCTAAAAGACTTGAAATTTTTCTAAGTGTTTTGTTGATTTTGAACCTTTTGATGCAAGCCACTTTGAAGGATCATATCTCTCAGCTTAGATTTCCAAATCAATACTTTCTTTTCACATTGCAAAGATTGTGTCACCCTCTATCCAATGTAATAAGAATCACCTCATAAAGCCTTCTACATTGTGAGAACCATGGTGGCAAAATTTGAATTTCAAAGCTGAAACTTCACTTTAAGTCAAAATTGGATTTGGGTGAAATGGCTTCTAATCACCAAATTAAGGCGCGGATTCAATCTAAACATGATTAACAAACTTGCTTGGATTGATTAGAGCATTGAAACGCAAGTTTTGGATGAGTCTTGATAAGTTGCAAGTCACACTTTACTCATGATGCAGGTGCGCATGAATTTGCTCCAACCAGCATCATCCACCCTCCCTCATCATTCAAAACACTTCTCCTATAAATAAGGGACTCATCCACCCATTTCCACAAGCTTTGATAGCCAGAATCACCCTGCTGAGGTCCCATTTGAACTCTTAAGCTTAAACTTCATTTTTTCATTTCGACACCTTAATCACTCAAAATCTCCATTCAGTTAGCTTCATCAACATTCAGTGAAGCTAACCAACTCAAAAACTTAAAGAATCGTGACCTGAATCAAGCTTGAGGACTCCATTTTCAGAGCTTTGAAGTTGAACTTCAACAGGTACAATTCTCAACCATTTTGACTCAAATTTGTTGCTAAGATGTAGTCCTTGATGTGCTGATGATGTTAGGATTGTTAGATACTAGTTTTGGTTGAGTTTTGTTGGTTAATTTTCAAATACGTGTTTGAATTTTCTTCTGGTTATTTCAAATCGAGTGAGTTGTGTTTTAAAGAAATTTGGCGCGATGATATGGTTGAGATCGTCTTGAAAAGACGCATCAGATGAAACCACTATGAGCTTCAATGGTTATGGTTTGAAGGATCTTCGAATTTCTGCAAATCTTTGCAAATTTCAAGTGGCTGGAGATTGAAGATGATGATCTGACCGTCCATCATGCCACTTGTTTTGATCATGCATGTTTGACCTTCGTTGGTTGGATATGATGAGTTTGACTCAGATCCACCGTGGATGTGCGTTTTCTGGACCTTAGATTAGTCACGTCATTTAATGAGATGAGATCCAACGCGCCTTGTTTTTTCTGCCTTATTTTCTTTTTCTATTTTGTTTTTAATTTCATTTTGTTTTCAAAAGTTCATAGGAAAATCATTTTTAATCAGAAAAATACCAAAATATTTCCTTTTATTTTTCTCTTTCTGATTTTTGTTTTTGTGCATTTTTATTTTTCAGTTTTCTATTTTTCTTGAATTTTAATTTTTTTGAGCCAATTTTAATTAGTTTAAAATTATTTTTAGGCATTTTAAAATTATGAGAAAAATATCATATGATTCTATGATGGTCTTTAACTATGGTAATTTAATTTGATTTTTATTTCTGGTTTTTCTATTTTTTATTCTATTTTTGGATTATTTGGTTAATTTTAGTTGGTTTAAAATTATTTTTGAGCCATTTAAAATTGTGAGAAAATTACTATATGATCCTATGATGGTTTCTGACCTATGATGATTTTTCTTGGGCTCTTGTTTGTGTTCTGGCTTTTTCTTTCCTTTTTATGGTTTTACTTACCTTTTTACTTTTTTTTATTGGTTTTAAAATTGCAAAATGATGTGATGTTGTTTTTAGTCCATGTTTGGGTGACATTCTTTTTTTCTTCAATTCATTTGAGACTTTGATGCTTCTTTGATTGTTGTTTTCCTTTTATGGATGATTGGTTGTTTGATTCTTCTTAAGGCGTGTTCTAGATTTCCACTTGTGTGATCTCTTGTGTGTTCATGGTTGGATGTTAAACTTATTGATCATATTGATGTTGTGGTTTCATCTTGGTTTCATGTCATGCTTATATGCTTTTTTCCTTTTAGGTTTGTGTATGCATGCTTGTTTTTTTTTTTACTTGTGGTTTGCTTTTGAATGGGATACATGATCTGTTTCTTTGTGCCCTATCTTTGACCATTGATATGATTTGAGTATATTGTGTTATGCCACTGCCCTACCATGCCTTTTGTGCCATTTGATTTCATTTCATCTTAATTTATGATTGATGACGATTATTAAAGATGTTTGGATGTGTGTGGGCATTTTATTACTTCTTGTTTGCCTATTCTTCATTCTTCTTCTTTCTCTTTGAGACTTGTTTAATTTCATCTCTTTTCTCTTCTTGTTGTCATTTGTGATTGAATTGGATAGTGTTTACTTGTGCTTGCTCAAATGATCCCTTAGGATTCCTAGTCCCTCTTAATTTCTGATTAAGATAGGAGTAGAAGAGACATTAGGCTTTCAATCCTTTGCATGATAAAAATTAGGATAGTCTCTTTCATCTCAACTCTAGGTCCATCATTTGTATGATAACATTAGGTAGACTTCCTTTTCACCTTAACCTTAGGACCACTTTGTATGCTAACATTAGGGTTTTCAGTTTCCCTTTAGTGTTTCCTTTTGTGTCTTCTCTTCTCATCTTAAACAACTTCAAGACACTTTATAAAGAATGATGAACGTTATACGCCACGAGCCTTAAGTATATGGGAAATGATGAGTGGGGGGTTTTCTCCTCATTTGTCTAGAGTGTTTAGTGTATGTCCTTTAGGCAATATGAGACACATTCGCTCCTATATCATAGTCTTTAGTGCAACGTAAATCTCAAACAAATTCAATTCACTTCTCTAAAACTTTTAAACCAAATTCAAACCTTTTTATCCTTTGGGATTTGTATTAAAATCATTTTTAGAAAAAAGTAGGATGTTTTTCCATTCTACCGCAAACAGACATCGACCTTAACTGCTGGAATGAAAACTTAACGTCGCTCATAAAAAACACTTAACCAACCAATGGTTTAGTTGCCCGAACTACGTTTGCTCTGATTTCTCATACCAGATGAGGATACGTAGGCACAAGACGATGATGTCTTGGCGAGCAACCTTCCCCCATCACCTGTATTTTTCCGAACTATGTTGACTCTGACTTTTCCATTGCACGAGGGAATACGTATGCATAGGGTGGCGATGTCCTATCGAGTCTCCTTTTTCTTTTCCATTCCCCATTTAGTAGTCGTTTTTAGATAACACACCCCTTTGGTTAAAGAGAAAGCGTGGATCCCGTTGAGTACAACGGATGTGAGGGGTGCTCATACCTTCCCCTTACGTAACCGACTCCCAAACCCAAGATTTGGTTGCGATGACCTTGTCTTTTCCTGTTCTTCAGGTTTTCTTAGATTGTTTCCTCTCCCTATCTTTGGGATAGATAATGTTTGGTAGTGACTCTTCTGTTTGTTTTTGCCGGCCTTTTTTGCAGTTGTGACAGCTGGTGACTCTGCTGGGGACATCTGGTTCCCTATGTGAGTCAATCCTAGCGCTTGTATGTATTATATTTTTTGGGTGTTTACCTTTTGTGCAGTTATTTGTATTTATATGTTTACTATTGTACATTATTGTATTTGCATTTTTATTGTTATCCTATTCTGTTGTTGTTGTTGTTGTGCTGTTGGATTGGTTGTTTCTTGAGAGATAAACTCAATACTCAGGCTTGAGTATACACATAGGATTAGTGTGGAAAGTAGTGCGGACTTGTGTGGAATTTAGTCACGTAAGAGTTCGCGCGAAATTCATATCCAGACGAGGTTTTCTGTGAAGACATCCTATCCTGTGAATTTAGAGCAGTTAAGGGGATGTTGAATTAGAAAACTAACGACTCTGGAGACCATTCATTGGGGAGTCATCTGAGACCTCCTTGATTGACCATGATGCCAAACCAGAAATGGTGAGCGTATCATCTTTACTCCACCTGAGAGTTCATGATACTGATGACCTGCATAGGATATCGTACCTTTCAATACTAGAGGGGTGCTCATACCTTTCCCTTGCGTAACCGACTCCCGAACCCAAGATTTGGTTGCGATGACCTTGTCTTTTCCCGTTCTTCAGGTTTCCTTTCCCTCTCTTTGGGATAAATAACGTTTGGTGGCGACTCTCCTGTTTATATCCGCCGACCCTTTTCGCAGTTGCGACAGGTAGTTAAAAAGAGAATGAGATTTGTGGAGGAAGTTGAAAAAAATGATGAAAAGAATGATGTAGAGGAGAAGTTGAAAAAAAAAAGAAAAAGGGAAAGGAGAATAAAGTAGAAGTTCTACAAAAAAAGTTACCATACCCTCTCACTCCTATGAAAAAAGAAAATGAAAAGCATTATGTAATATTTCTTGAATATATTCAATCGGTTGCAAGTAACCATTCCTTTCTCCGATGCTCTCAAGCAAATTTCTAAGTATGCCAAATTCATGAAGGACATGCTTACGAAAAAAAATTTACATGGATAAAGACACCATTGAGTTCAATGCTAATTGTAGTGCAATTGTCTAAATCATTCTCTCGCGAAAAGAAAGAGATCCGGGAAGAGTAGCTCAACCTATAACTATAGGTAATGAGTTCAAATGCAAATCTTTGGTCGATATGGGAGTTAGTATAAATTTTATTCCTTTATCCTTTGTTAGAAAACTTAAAAACATGGAAATGAAATCATCCAATATGACTTTATAACTTGCAGATAAGTCTAGGACTCGTCCTCATGAAGTTGTTGAAGAGGTGTTATTGAAAGTCGACAAATTTTTATTTCCGGTTGATTTTGTAGTCATGGACATGAAAGAGGATGAGGATACACCTATAATCCTCGGAATACCCTTTATGAAAACCGCTAGGATGTTTATCGATGTTGATAAAGGTATCATGAAGGTGAGAACAAATGATGAGGAAGTGTGTTTCACACTTTTCAAAGGGGTGGTGTATTTGAACAAATTGGAGGAAACTTTTCATGTGAAAAATGATGATACAAGGTGTGTGGTAAAAAAAAGAAAGAGGAAGAAGCAAAGGTTGCATGGAAGGAAAAAAAAGGAAGAAAGAGCCAACAATGAAGAAGTGTTTAAAAAGAATGATGAAGAGGCCAATGAGGCTTTGATGAAGTCATGTTGGGACTTTTCTTTCTTAAAGAAAAATGGACCAAGAACAGGTCATGATAATGGTTAAAGTCTTCGTTGTTGGAGTGTTTTTCTTGAAAGCTAATCCATTTGCTTTTAGTTTTGAGGTTTCAAACCTCTAGACCATCGAACTTAAACGATGTTAAACAAAGCGCTAGTTCGGAGGCACCCCAACATTGTAAGTACTCTTTCAATTTTACTGCTTTGATAGTGTAATTTAGTTTAGGAAGTGTTGTGCTAGGATAAATTGAATAGAAAAAATTTAAATATTTGTCACATTCGCCTTGTGTTCGCTAGGCGAACATGAGGCGAAATGTTCACTAGGAAGTTCGCTAGGTGAACTGAGTGAGATAGAGAAAATTATAATTTTTCTGCTTCATCACTTAAGTGAAATTTTGGGTTGGCCAGAGATGCGTAGGCCCAATACCCACTTTTCATATTTTCTGGGGTAAACACTCCACATTCCCCTTTTTGTCTCCACTTTTCACTCTTGTCTTTCTACTTCTCACAAAACACACCACGCAATTTTCTTGGCTTTCTCCATAGTACCCGCACAAGTGAAGCAATTCCAAACTTAATTGCAATTCCCATTCTCTCATCTCAACACAATTCAGGTTTGAGTTTCTGTATTCATGCCCCTGTTCTTTTTAGTAAAATTTTTGTTAGGGTTGGTATGAGAAAATCGTAAAACTTACTTCTAGGCTCTGAGAATGTATTTCAAGTTCTTTATTGTTTTTTTTATTGCTTTGCATGATGGTTCTAAACTTCAAGAAGTTTCAAAGTTGAGTTTATTTAGGTTAGAATTAAATTGAAATAGAATAAAACCAATGTGAAATCTTAACCTTTTGCTTGAACAATTGTGGTAGTTGGTGATGTTACTTGATACTCATTGTGTACCATGAATAGAAATGACTGAATGTAGAAAATTGGCTCTGTAATGGATTTCCTTTCAAGTAGGCAGAACCTACAAATTTGAAAATTCTCAAGGTTCGCCTTGAGTTTGTAAAGCGAACCTGGAGCGAAGGTTTGCTAGGCGAACTTTTGGAGAACATAACAGAAGTTTTTAGAATTTTTGTTGTACTGAGATTTTGTGTGCTTTGCTTTCTCACTAATATATTTTGTGTTTGGCTTGCTGGTTTTGTTTGGTGAATATGCATATGGAACATCCTAAGGCAACTCCTTCCAAGAAAAGAAAGGTTGGAAGCACATTCCGTCCGCAACCAATCTAATATGATTCTAACAGGTTCAAGGAAGCTAAGCAAGCGGCTCGATATGTTGCTCTCAAGAAGAGGATCATTTTTCCAGAGAAGAGTTTTAACCTCAACCCTCAAGGTTCCTACCTGGCGGTAGCGGGAATCCTTCATTCCAAAAAGTGGGACAGATTGATCACACCTTGTGACAATTTTAACATATAGCTCGTAAGGGAGTTCTACGCTAATACCCTTCCAGATGACGACGAGGTGTTTTCTTGGACCACTGTGGTGTTTCGGAGAGAGGTGAAATTTGATCAGGATACCATTAAATATGTTTTAGGCAAACCTCTCACCTTGGGGAAAGATGAAATTGATGAGTATCATAGGACCTTAAGGCTGCATAGAGACGTGGAGGCCATCTCTAGTGCAATATTTTTGGAGGGAAAATCGGTGGAATTGAACCCATCTGGGGTTCCTAGAAGATACCACAAGGAGGACATGCAACTGTTAGCTCAACTGGTACTTCCTTGGTGTTGACTAAGATCAAGTCGAAGTTACATACCTCCATTGTGCCTATTTTGGTTGCACACTTGGTTCACAGTACTTTGATTAACACTCAGATTGATGTGGCTAGGATTATAAATGATGAGATGCACGTTGTTACTGAGAATGAACTTACATCAGGGTCGCGGAAAAATTGACCCTTGGTTTTTCCATGTCTTATCATAGCTTTATGTGTGCATGTGAGGGTGAATGTACCCTCTGTTAGACGACAATAATGATCTAGAAGGGGGTTGAATAGATCACTAATTCTTATACAGGTCGGCGCTTATGATAAATTGGTTTTTAAATTTTTTAAGCGAAAGCGACCGAGGAACTAAGATTGACTAAATGAACCGTTATCGAAAAGATTGGATATGCGATAAGCCTAGATGGAATATCAATTCCGATGAGAAACCGAATCAAAAGTTTGAACACAAATCAATACAAAACTCAAAGTTGTTCAATTTCCAATGCCTTGTAAAAAAAATAAACTCAAGTTGAAAAACAACCCAAATGGTTTGTGTTCAAGCAATTTGTTGAACACTTGGTCTGCGAAGCACTCCAAGTGAAATTCACTAAGTAATGGTAGTGCTAAACTTTTCCAATTACAATCAAAAGAATTGTAATGAGTTTTCCAAATATTTTTCAGCACTATACTAGAATTTTGATCAAGTAATTTGATTGTACACAAATGTTAATATTCAGAAATGGAAAAATAGCGAAAGAGAGAACAATACCAAGTTTGTTGAGGCACTTCCCTGTCGTCCTTGCTCGGGGTATGTTTGCCCTCAATTCTAAAAATAGAATTGGGACCTATATAAACCTGTTGCAAATTGTTTATAACAGAGAAGCAATAGTAATCAAACACTCAAGCCTAGTTGTTGATGCTGAAACTATGTCTTCTCTCCCCTTGATTCAAGATGAATCAAGTTCCTCGAATGTGTTGAATAAACCTCCGATTCCAGCTACACGTTTGAACCACCCAACAGTCTTTAAATCTTTAGCCCGACTGATTTTATCACACACAATTCGAATCCAAATCTTCCTTCCACAATCCTCCGGTTACCGCTACTAGATTGACAGAATCACCCATTCTTCAATCACCTTCGCTATGCTGAATCTGTGAAGAAATGATTTGTGTAAAAAAAGACCCCCAAAATCCCAAGTTTCTTGGAGGACCAAACCCTAACAGTTTTATTCAAGAAAAATCCACTGATCTCTCAACCCAAACCCGATACAAATATTCTATGTTCGGATGTTATCACCTCATGATGCAGAATGATCAACAAAAATGGTTATGTGTATTTGTTGAGAAAATGCAAGTAAGAGGATGAAGATGATGAGAGAAAAATCAGTGTCAATTTTCACTTTTCTTGTTGTTATTTAAAGAATGAGCCAAAAACAATATAATGTGAAGCTAGGACCAAGTAACAAGCATAACAACAATTTGAAAGTCAAACACATCAGAAAAATAGAGTGACACGAGCGAACGGTCAACCTAAAGAAAAGGGGGGTTGACCCGAGCACTCCCGCATTCAAAATTATGCAGAAAGTGACTCTATGCGTTGACCAGAACAAGTCCATGTATCGACACAAACATTCCCAAAATTGACAAATAGAAATGCTAACAGTTTGAGTCGTCTGGAGGGTCTACGTGAGCACTCTTGAGAGAAAATCCGCAAAATTCACTCTGTATGAGTTGACTTAAGCAGGGCTTTGAGTCGACTCAAATGCTCAGAACTTCCAAAAAAGCTCTTTTTGACATGTCTTGCTATATATAAGCACTTCTATTGCATATCTAAGTCTATCAATATGATCAAACGCACACAAAACACATATAATGCTTTTCTATATGAATAGACACACGTTTTTGAGAAATTGTTGTGCACGAGAGAACTGTGAATGCATATGCGACTCAATGATACCGTCCAAAATAAAAATTACTAACTAGATACTTTTTGACATCATTAAAATAAGTATTGAGACAACTTGCCCTCACATACTCCCCCTTTTTTATGACGGAAAAACAATAGTAAAATCAAGCACTTTGAGTGGTATTATCTTCCCCCTAACTTTATGCATTCTTCTAAAAACAATATGAATGTTTGATCAATCTTTGTAGGATGAATTGCTGCTTTTTCTTTATCTCTTCTCCCCCTTTGACAACATAAAAAAAAAGCAAAAGATCAAATAAAAACACAATATATCGAATTGAGAACATTTACATAATTTGTAACAGGTACTCATTAAAAAGCATTCACATAAAATGATGTTAACGGAAACGTATAAGAAGATAAATAGAACAAGCAACATATGAACAAAAACTAAGTGAATTTAACAAACATTAGGATCCAAAATATTTCCATGTCTTAGTAAAACAAACAAACATAATGATAAGTGAACATTCAGATGAAATGAACAATATGACACGCACAACAACAACACGAAAATGATCCTTAAGGTCTTCTCCCCTTAAAATAATGGCCCCTTCCTCTAAATTGATAGTCTTGAGGTGGTGGAGGTTGTTGCTCATCCAACCGCTCAGTAAGTTCCAACACATCCTGATTGAGAACATTGAAGTTTGTAGTAAGAGAGCAATTTTGGCCGCTCTGTTGCTGGAGCTAAATATTTCTCATCATCTCAAGGAGATCATCATTGTTTTGTTGATGACGCGGAGGAGACAGAGGCATATAATATGACTCTTGGTGATTCCAATTGTTTGTTGGAAGCATGTATTCTAAACCAATATAGGTTCATCCAGTATGTTGCCATTCACCCCATCCTTGGTTTGCATAGGAATTCAAAGGAGGTGATTGATCCAACCAACCACTATTGTCTTGTTCATCGGCATTGAAATCAGTCTCCATTTGATGACCATCTTCTTCTTCTTCCTCTTCTTCTTCACTTTCATCGGACTCTTGTAGGCGTGAACTCGTATCCTTAACGATAAACTGGTAGTGTGTCTCTCGTGTATCCCATATGTAACCCATCATTATCAACGTCTTTAGATAGAATTCTTGGTTAGTTATTAAAGTCTTGTATGGAATTCTTGGGACAACCACTTTAGCATGGTTAAGCACACATTGAATGAAGGATGTGTATGATAACGTAGTGCATCTGCCAGAATCTCGTAGAGAATAAATTCTGCTTGCAATATAGTGAGGACAACTGATTTTTATCTTCTTTTTCAAAATGTACACCAAATGAACTTCAACTTGATCGACCCGAGAGTAACCTCCTTTCTTAGGTTGAAGTATATGAGAAACTATCCATTATAAAATTCGATCAACTGGTTTCAAACGACCAGTAGTTACCGACTTAGGGAAGAGATCACTTACCACGATTTGATCAGTATAGGGTTTCTTTAACATTGAGTTCAAGGCTTCCTTGAACTCGTAACCATCCACGGTTCTAGTGTCAGTGACATTAATGAGTGAAGCAGCAGAGAGTGGAGACATTTTAAACAGATCTTTCCAAACTGCATCATTTATCGAAATCCTCTTATCTTCTATTTTGCAACTAAACTCATACCCATTAAACTTGCCTTGAAGACCCGTATATAATATTCAAACAAGATCCTCATTATATTTCATGACACATTCCAAAAACAGATTGAAGTCTTGAAAATCTAGAAGTTTGAGAACTTCCTGAATGTGCATTCTTTCGGCGGTTTTGTGATAATAAATGAATTGTTTCACAACCGATCATTTGCTAAGATTCTTTTTATATAATTCAGAATATTTAGTCGGTATTAAAGAAAGAGCAGTTACCGGTAGACTTTCCCTTGATTAGTAAGTGCCAGCTTGAGAAGATGGAGCTCTAGTTGTTCTTTTTCTGGTGACCCTTCTTGTAGCTATGAGATTCAACAGATGAGGAAGATGAACAGTAGATTGAGTTTATTTGTTGATGAGAAACTCAGTTGAAGTCTTGTGGTGTTTGATGAGATTAGGTCTTGGTAGGGATTTTGGGAAGAGGAGAAGTGGGAGGCATTTTGTGTGTGGATGCAATGAACTAATGCTAATGATGGTGCTTGAAAGTGTAGAATGAATGAAAACATTTAATGGGTCAAAGAAATTGAAACGGCGCAGCAAATTTAAGAATTTTTCATAATCATTTAGTGATGCATCGACGCATACCTGATCCTAAATCATGAAAATTTACATTTTTATGAGTCGACCTGTGACCTGCTTTGGTCGACTCAAATAGTAAAAATGAGTAAAAAGCACCTTTTAAAGCCATTTATGCATCAAACAAGAATAAATAGAGAGCCTACACATATTTCAAACTCACAAATGGATAAAACATGTTCAATCATGGAATAATCATCAATTTTAACACCCAAATTGGTAGACTAACTTACATAAATTATGTGATCAAGAAATTTTCCAGAGAGGAACGATATTTCCTCAACGATGATCGGTGATAGATGCCCTCACATATAGCTCAACACTTCTTCACATTTTTAGACAAAGATATAGACAAGCACATATAGAGCAAGCAATTATGAAGCCCTAAACACGATCTGAGATGTCGAGAATGCCTAGTTCCCTACAGATGTTAAAGAAAGGATGTGTAGCGAGTGATTTTATAAAGATATCCGCAAGTTGATTTTTAGTATCAACATGCTCAAATACCACATCACCTTTCTCCACATGATCCCTAAGGAAATGATGGAGTATTTTGATATGCTTGGTGCGTGAATGCAATACGGAGTTCATGGTTAGATTGATGGCGCTTGTATTATCACATAAAATAGGAATGCACTCGAGTTTTACATTAAAGTAGAGTAATTGTTGCTTAAGCCACATGACTTGAGCATAACAACTACCAACCGCAACGTATTCCGCCTTGGCTATTGACAAAGCAACGAAAACTTGCTTTTTGCTATGCCAACTCACTAAGGAATTTGAAAAGAAATGACAAGTGTCACTTGTGATTTTCCTATCTGATTTGCAACCGGCAAAGTCTGAATCGGAATAGCCAACCAAGGAACAATCATTACCCTTGGAATACCAAAGCTCATACTTTGGAGTACCATAGAGGTATCTAAGTATGCACTTGACAGCTTTCAAATGAGATTCCTTGGGACATGATTGGTACCTCGCACGCATACAAACACTAAACATGATATCTAGTCGAGATGCGGTAAGATAGAGGAGAGAATCGATCATACCTCTATACTTCTTCACCTTCACATCCTTGTCATTCTCATCTCGATTCAGGTTTGCACACGTAGGCATCGGAGTGTCAATCGCTTTGGAGTTAGCCATGTCAAAATGCTTGAGAAGCTCAAGCAAATACTTTGTCTGGATTACAAACATTCCTTCTTCGAGTTGCTTGATTTGAAATCTGAGAAAATAGTTGAGCTCCCCCATCATGCTCATCTCGAACTCTCCCTGCATCAATCTAGAAAACTCCTTGACCAGATTCATGTTAGTATATCCGAATATGATATCATCTACATAAATTTGTACCAAAATTAAGTGTTTTCCTTGATGTTTAATGAAGAGGGTTATGTCAACCTTTCCTCTTGAATACCCTTGATCAAGTAGAAATTTGCTAAGACGGTCATACCAAGCCCTAGGGGCTTGTTTGAGTTCGTACAAATCCCGTTTAAGCTTGTAAATATGATCAGGATACCCATGGGATTCGAAACCAGGAGGTTGGGATACATAAACCTCTTCAATGATATATCCATTTAGGAAAGCACTTGTTACATCCATTTGAAATAATTTGAAATTCTTAGCATATGCGTAAGCAAGCAAAAGGCGTATCGCCTCGAGTCAAGTAATCGGTGCATAAGTTTCCTCATAGTCGATGCCCTCTTCTTGGTTATACCCTTGCACAGTTAAGTGCACTTTGTTTCATGTTATAATTCCATTTTCGTCAAGTTTGTTCCTAAACACCCATCGGGTGCCAATTACTCGATGGCCTCGTGGAGGAGGGACAAGGTCTCAAACCTCATTGCTTTTAAACTGATTTAATTCCTCTTGCATTGATAAGAACCAATGTTCATCGAGTAACACCTCTTTAGGTTTTTTAGGATCAATCTGAGAGACGAAAGTAAAGTGATAACAAAAGTTACTTAGCTTGGATCTTTTGGTCACTCCCTTTGAAATGTCACCGAGAATGTTGTCGATAGAATGGTCTTTAGAGGACTTCTAAGCTGGAGGAAGGTCATCGTTATTAGTCGGGTGATCCTCTTAAATCTCCTTATGATGGTGATTTTTTCCTCATCAACCTTCACAGCTTCAGGTTGATCAATCCCTTTTTCAATGTCTTTGAGTATGTCTTCTAAAGATACACTTGCACCATGAAAATAAATACCTTTTCTGACATTTTTCGGATAAGTTTCATCAAAAGTAACATGAACATATTCCTCAACAATAAGTGACCTCTTATTATATATCCTATATGCTTTACTTGAATGAGACTATTCAAGAAAGATACCTTTATTTGCCTTGGAGTCAAACTTGCCAAGACACTCCTTACCATTGTTCAAGACAAAACACTTACAATCGAATACATGAAGGTGAGATACATTGGGCTTCCTTCCTTTCAAAAGTTCATACGGATTTTTGTTAAGAATAGGACGGATGAACACCCTATTTAAAACATAGCAGCAAGCCGTACTAATGGCATCGACCCAAAAATATTTAGGAAGACCGCTTTCATTGATCATAGTTCTCCCTAATTCTTCCAAAATTCGATTTTTAGGTTCCACAACCCCGTTTTTTTGAAGGGTACGCAGTGTGGAAAAATTATGATCAATTACATGCCTACCACAATATTCTTCAAAGATATGATTTCCAAACTCACCTTCATGATCACTTCGAATTGATATAACGTTTGTGTTCAATTTCTTTTGAGAAAGTTTGGCAAAATGTTCAAAAGCAGAAAAGGTAACGCTCTTGCTAGCTAAGAAGATAGTCCAGCAAAATCTAGAGTAATCATCAACAATCATAAAACTATAGTAGTTACCACTTAAACTCTTAATTCTAGATGGTCCAAAGAGGTCCATATGGAGGAGTTCAAGGGGTCTCATGGTTAAAACAATGTTTTTAGATTTGAACGAGATCCTTGTTTGCCTCCCCATTTAGCACACATCACATAGGTGTTCCTTTGAAAACTTGATTTTGGGTAAGCCAATTACTAGGTCCTTAGAGACTATCTTGTTTAGAAAATCAAAATTTAGGTGCGCCAAATGCCTATTCCACAACCATGAGTCTTCACTCATGGTGATGAGACATTTGTCCCCACCCAATGATACTTCACTCAATTTAAGCATATACACGTTATTAACCCTCAAGCCTTTAAACACATCACCCTTTTTATCATTATTTTCAATTATGCAGTAATCTTTTGAAAAAGACACTTTATATCCCTTGTCACATAATTAACTAATGCCTATAAGGTTGTGTTTAAGACCATCAACTAACAACACATCATAGATAGTAGTATATGAGAGGTTACCTACACTACCTTTTCTAAGTATTGCCTCTTTATTGTTGTCTCCATAGGTTACAAGTCCCTTCTTCTTTGCCACAAAGTTAATGAATAGAGATATGTCTCCCGTCATATGTCTTGAGCATCCACTATCGAGAACCCATCTTCTCTCCATAGACTCAAGACTATGTAATTGCACAAATAATTAAGGGAAATAGGTACCCAAATTTTTATTATGTCCTTGGTTGTGAGTGAAATCTTGGTTGCATTTGGGTGTTGCACCCCAAAATTTGCCCTCCTTTTTTTCTAACCTTAACTAGCTTTTGCTTTGCGTTCGTCTGCATCATCATTAGGTTGTAATTCATGATCATACTTTGCATGGGATCAGGAGTTTCTGTGAATCAAACCCTCAGGTATCAGGTTTAATCTCTTCAAGAATTTTTCAAATATCAAGAGCCAAAGATTTTCACCATTAGCCTTTCATGTCCTATTTTCATCATATCATACACCGTTCTATTGCATATCGAGCATGTGGGTTCACAAGATTCCTTCAAGGAGAAGTTACTTGAAGAATATTAGGATATTCAAGATCAATATTCCTAATGAACATGAAGTGCAAGGCTTAATTCAAGATTTCTTCATCCAACTTTGTTTTAAATTCTATGTTCAAGTGGAATTCAAAAGATCATAAGTTCATAATTCAAGACTTCATTCATTTCAATGACATAAGGGAGATCCATCATTCCAAATTCAAGATTCATGAATTCAAGATTAAATTCAAGAGTATTACAAAGGGAAATGTCATGACATTGCAAGAATGTCACATTTGTTACAAAGTTTCTAACTCTAAGTAATGCTTAGAAATTTAAGCTATTTCTAATCTTAATTCAAGTTTCTAACCAACTTCATGCTATGGTACCCTTCATGCCCTACCAAGTCCTCATGTCCTCATTATGCTTACAAACATCCAAGGAAAATAATTAAGATTCAACTTAGCATTGGAATATTTCAAGATCAAGACTATGCATGCTTAATCATGGGTAATTTTAATCTAAAACAGTCCCATGCAAGAAGTGACAAATTGCCTCATAACCAAACAATTCATGTCACAAAACTAAGGGAATGAACTCATGGTGATGCATCTACATATCAAATAACATAATTTTAAAAATGTTGTCAAAGGTAGAAACTTCGACCACAAGGGCAGCCCAAGCACAAGCAAACAAATGGGTTCAAGATTTGAGAGCAATACAAAGTGCAGCAGAAAAAAGACAACCTAGGCAAGTGTAGTGATAACACGAAATCATATAGATATTTTCATGCATAATTCAACTAAAGTCTAACCGCTTTTGATCCGATTTCGGGTTATTTCCGTGTATTTGTCTGATGTTTTGCAGGTATTCAACGATCACGTCTAAACAAGGCAACATGAAGAAAAGAAGCAATCTCAGATGAAATATGGACGAAAAAGGAGTGAAAACGCAATGAAAAGCGCAGCAAGCTGTTTTTGCTGATGTGACGACCGTCACAGCTTCATGACGACCGTCACACCTTGTGACGACCGTCATGCAGGCAAAAACGCCCCACTCAGATTACACGTCAAAAGAGCAGTTCCAATTCCCACAGAGTGGACCACTACTCCCTAAATTATCTGCCTCAAGGTCCATCATCTTCAGAGATAACCGTTGGGATTCCACTTCTATAAAAAGGGAAGCAGAGGACTTCAGAGAGGGTGCGGCATTCATACCACGAAGTGCTGCCGAATTTACTTTCCAGAGCATTATTTTCCAGTTTTATTCTTATTCGTTTCTCTTTACCTTTCCTTATTCCCATTTCCGCTCTTCTGTAATTTCTATTGTACTGTACGATCAAATTGGAACTAAAGACCAGAATCCTGCCAACATCTGTGGAGGATCTGCCCAAAGGCCAATTGGCATATTTACAGGTTTTCATTTTGATCGACTTCAGTTTTATTATAATGCAAATTATTATTTATTATTCTTATTTATATTTTATCTTTCCCAAATCCATGTCTAGCTAAACTTAGGTAATCGATATGTAGTAATAATTCGAATGGGATTTGATAACCACTGGTTGAAAAACTTTCTTTTCACAAAAGTAATCTATGGTCTGAGTGTTTAAAATTGATTCACTGAATAAACTTCGTCGCGAAAGCGAGAACTTATTTAAAAGTAGTTTTGCCACGAAAGTGAGAAATTAATTAAGATACAAACCAACAAGCGAAAGCTGCGGTAAGGTCAGATAGTAAACACTAGGCATTTGTTTTAATAACAGCGAAAGCACTTTAAAATGAATTAGAACTTAGAGATTTCCAAAAAATAATTTTAACCCCGAACGGGATACGAAAGTGTACGTTTGGCCCTTAGGATTATGATTAGCGTCAATAACCATCGTGAGGCGAGAGTTTTCAAATCTCCATTTTCTGCTTAAGTAAACTTTGAAAACTATTTCATACGCCAGTAATTTATCAAATCCCTGAAGAACACAATTACTACGTATCGATTCAATTAATTATAATCTAAATAGTAATCTTAGTTCCCTTTTTAGTGACAAATCTTATTCCCTTAAACATATTCTACCTAGCTAAACATAGTAACTCCCGAGAACACTAGTTTGATTACGAGTCCTTGTGGGATCGATATCTATTATTACTACGCGATAGACTGTGCACTTGCAGTTAGTTGTATTAGACATAGAAAGTCGCGATCAAGTTTTTGGCACCGTTGCCGGGGACCCGTTTAGTCAATAGTGTAACCTTCTGTTACGCCGTATAGACTAGGTTAACAATTTTCATTTTTCCTTTACTAGTTCTGTCGATTGTATGCCAAGAAATCGCCCGCAAAGCGATATCATAAAACCTTCAGTCGCAGAACTAGAACGCTTCTTACATTTAAGAAGTAGAATCATTGAGTACCAACTCAAACAACTCAAACATAATACTCCCGAACCTCTCACTCCCATTCCCAAATCAGAAGAAGAAGAACCAGAGATGGCTGAAGGACCTCCAAACAAACCGCTGAAGGCATACGCTACACCTTCTCAAATGGAGCCTAGAAGTAGCATTGCTGCCCCAGCTATAACCCGAAATGATTTTGAGCTGAAACCGTCATTGCTGTCGGCTGTACAACAAAACCAATTCTCAGGAAACGCAACTGAGGATCCGAACGAACATCTAACGAAGTTTGTACAATACGCAGACACAGTGAAAGCAAATGGAGTAACTCCAGACGCGAAAAGACTTCGTCTTTTCCCATTCTCTCTTAGAGACAGAGCATGGACATGGTTACAATCGTTACCATCCAACTCCGTTACGACGTGGAGCAATTGAAGAATGTCTTCTTAGCGAGATATTTTCCGCCAAGCAAAACTGCTATGCTTAGAGCTCAAATCAACGGATTTCGACAGAAAGATACTGAATCTCTTTACGAAGCATGGGAACGATTCAAAGATATGATGAGAACATGTCCTCACCACGGTCTAGAAGACTGGGTGACAATCCATACCTTCTATAATGGGCTTCTATACAATACTAGATTGACAATAGACGCTGCCGCGGACGGTGCACTTATGGATAAGCCATACGACGAAGCCTATCAATTAATAGAAAACATGTCACAAAACCATTGCCAATGGGGAGGTGAACGCACTCCAACTGAGAAAGCCACAACGAAAGGTGGGATGTACGAAATCAGCAGCCTTGAAAAGTTCAATGCTAAAGTAGATGCTCTAGCACAGAAGATCGATAGTCTGACCATTAACCCCACTGCAACTGTCGCTGCAGTAACTCCAAATTGCGAGTTATGCGGAAACACCACTCATAATGCACCCGAATGCCCATTGCTAGCCGGAATCTCGCCAGACCAGGTAAATTATGCTCAAGGAAATCCCTACGCAAATACCTACAACCCAGGTTGGCGAAATCATCCAAACTTTTCTTACAAAAGCGAAAATGCATTGCAAATGCCTACTGCTCCGCCAGGATATCAGAAACCAGCTGCTCAGAATGCACCTAGGAAATCAAACCTCGAGTTGATGATGGAAAAGTTCATAGCAACTCAAGCTCAAACAAACAAAGAATTCCTGAATCAAAACATACACACTAGCGAGCAAATTAAACAGTTGACAGGAAAAGTAGACGCTTTAGCCACCCACAACAAAATGTTAGAAACTCAGATATCACAAGTGGCTCAACAACAAGCCTCTGCTGCCGCACCTGCTGGCACATTTCCTGGACAACCCGAACAGAATCCCAAAGGCCAAGCAAATGCTGTGATACTAAGAAGTGGAAAAGAATTGGACGAACCGATCGATCCGAGGACCGAAAACTCAGCCATGCAACAGAAACCAACTGAACAAGCAGAAAAGGAATCTGAGTTAGAGAAGAAGGAGGACAACAAGAAGGAGGATACCGAAAGTGAAAAAACTCAAGCACCTCCAGCGCCATATAAACCACCTATTCCTTATCCGCAAAGACTAATAAACTCCAAAACTTCAGGACAGTTTAAGAAATTTGTAGAGCTCCTTAAACAGTTGAATATTACTATTCCTTTTACAGAAGCGATAACTCAAATGCCGTCATACGCTAAATTTCTCAAAGAAATCCTGTCGAATAAGAGAAAGATCGAGGATAACGAAATAGTTACACTCACTGTAGAGTGTAGCGCTATTATTCAAAACCGCATGCCTCCTAAATTAAAAGACCCAGGTAGTTTCTCCATACCCTGCGTCATAGGAAAGTTCGTAATAGACAAAGCTCTATGCGATTTAGGAGCCAGTATCAGTGTTATGCCCTTATCTATATGCAAAAAGCTGAATATGGGAGACCTCAGACCAACCAAAATGTCCGTACAATTAGCTGACAGATCAGTGAAATACCCAGTCGGAATACTGGAAAACGTTCCAGTACGCATAGGACAATTCTACATTCCAACCGACTTCATAATCATGGACATCAAGGAGGACACTGTAACCCCAATTATCCTAGGAAGACCATTCCTAGCTACAGCCGGAGCGATTATAGACGTGAAGAAAGGAAGGCTAACATTCGAAGTAGGAGAAGAAAAGATAGAGTTCATTCTCACCAAGTTCTTACAAGCACCAACAATAGACGACACCTGCTATTTAGTAGACGAAATTGACGAATGCATAAGAGAACTTGAAAATGAAGAGACCACGTATTCAGAAATAATAAAGATTCAAATACCCGACATTTCTGAAGACGATAATTGACGTAAACCGTATAAAGACGACAGCCTAAGCGAAAGCTTAACACTGACCCCAAACCATATGCCAGGTCCGAAGAACCCATCTTTAGAACTCAAAACACTACCCAAAAACCTCAGATATGAATTTCTAGACGATGAACTAAAAAGACCAGTGATAGTCAACGCCGACTTAGGACAACCAGAAACCGAAAAGTTATTAGAAGTCCTAAAGAAGTACCCCACCGCGTTAGGCTATAACATAAGCGATCTAAAAGGTATAAGCCCTTCAATCTGTATGCATCGAATTACAATAGAGGAAGACTCTAAAACCTCTCGAGAGCATCAGAGAAGACTGAACCCCATCCTGAGCACGGTAGTCAGAGATGAAGTAAAGAAATTGCTAGATGCAGGAATCATCTATCCGATCTCCGATAGTGAATGGGTTAGCCCAGTTCACGTCGTACCAAAGAAAGGAGGAGTCACAGTAGTTAAAAACGAAAAAGGCGAATCAATAACAAAAAGAGTCATGACTGGAAGCAGGATGTGTATTGATTATAGGAAGCTTAACAAGGCTACGCGCAAAGATCACTTCCCGCTACCCTTCATAGACCAAATGTTGGAAAGATTAGCCAAACATTCATATTTCTGCTATCTAGATGGTTACTCAGGATTCTTCCAAATTCCTATCCATCCTGATGACCAAGAAAAGACTACATTCACCTGTCCTTATGGTACTTTTGCTTACCGCCGAATGCCGTTCGGACTCTGTAACGCTCCAGCAACCTTCCAAAGATGCATGATGGCAATCTTCGCAGATTTCATAGACGACATTATGGAAGTATTTATGGACGATTTCTCGGTATGTGGACAAAGTTTCGAAGGATGCCTACAAAACTTAGAAATGGTACTAGAACGTTGCGTAAAAGTAAACCTCGTCCTAAATTGGGAGAAATGCCATTTTATGGTCCGACAAGGAATAGTTCTAGGACATGTCATATCAGATAGAGGGATTGAGGTAGACAAAGCTAAAATAGAGATTATAAAAGATCTCCAACCTCCAAAATCCGTACGAGAAATACGGAGTTTTCTAGGACATGTCGGTTTCTACAGAAGATTTATAAAAGATTTTTCGAAAATCACAAAACCTCTGACCGGCCTGTTAATGAAAGATGTTGAGTTCGTCTTCGACGACGACTGTTTAAAAGCATTCGAAACATTGAAATCAGCCCTTATCACCGCACCAATCATGCAACCTCCCGATTGGCGACTACCGTTCGAAATCATGTGCGACGCGAGTGATTACGCTGTAGGCGCAGTTCTAAGACAAAGGAAGGACAAGAAACTCCATGCTATCTACTATGCCAGTAGAACCTTAGATCCTGCCCAAATGAACTATGCTACCACAGAAAAGGAACTTCTAGCAGTTATATTTGCACTTGACAAATTTCGTTCTTACTTAGTAGGAGCAAAAATTATCATATACACAGACCACGCTGCCATAAGGTACCTAATAAGAAAAAAGGATGCCAAACCAAGACTATTGAGATGAATCCTGTTACTACAAGAGTTTGACTTAGAAATCAAAGATAAAAAAGGAACCGAGAACGTTGTTGCAGATCACTTATCCCGAATAGAGGGCATCAGACATGAACCAGTACCGATAAATGACGATTTCCCGTACGAACGTCTAATAGCCAAATTAGAAAGTGACACACCCAATTCAATCTCAGAAGATCCAGAATTCGAAAAAGCCGTAGAAGCCGTCTATGCCCAAGTCACATTACCTTGGTATGCTGACATCGTTAATTACCTCGCTGCGGGCGTGCTTCCACCGGATCTTACTTATCAGCAAAAGAAGAAATTCTTCCACGATCTGAAACACTATTATTGGGACGAACCCCTACTCTTCAAGAGAGGGACCGACAGCATATATCGTCGCTGTGTCCTAGAGGAAGAAATAGAAAATATTATTTCCCAATGCCACTCAGCACCATATGGTGGTCATGCTAGTACGTCCAAGATGTGCGCTAAGATTCTCCAAGCCGGCTTATTCTGGCCTAATCTCTGGAAAGACGTTCACATCGCTGTGCAAAAGTGCGATTGATGCCAACGAACTGGCAACATCTCACGACGCGATGAAATGCCTCAGAAAGGAATCTTAGAGGTAGAAATCTTCGACGTCTGGGGAATAGATTTCATGGGACCATTCCCACCTTCTTTTGGAAATAACTACATACTCGTCGCTGTCGATTACGTGTCTAAATGGATAGAAGCCATAGCTGCTCCAACAAACGACGCACGAGTAGTAACCAAACTCTTCAAAAACACAATCTTTCCTAGATTCGGTGTACCCAGACTCGTCATTAGTGACGGAGGATCTCACTTCATATCACGAATATTCGATAAACTTCTCTCTAGATATGGAGTCCGGCACCGAGTAGCTACACCCTATCATCCGCAAACTAGCGGACAAGTAGAGGTCTCGAACAGAGAAATAAAACAGATCTTGGAAAAGACTGTCGCTACCTCAAGGAAAGATTGGTCGTCAAAGCTACAAGAGGCTTTATGGGCTTATAGGACCGCATTTAAGACACCAATAGGTACTACCCCCTATAAATTAGTTTACGGTAAATCCTGCCATCTCCCTGTAGAGTTAGAGCATAAGGCCTTTTGGGCCATTAAGACACTCAACTTCAACTACACCGAGGCAGGAGAAAAGCGAATCTTGAACTTACACGAGTTGGAAGAACTTCGATTAGACGCTTACGAAAATGCCCGTATCTACAAAGAACGAACTAAAAAGTGGCATGATAAACGTTCAATCAGGAAACAATTCAGTGTGGGAGACATCGTATTGCTCTTTAATTCACGATTAAAACTCTTCCCAGGTAAACTAAAATCTAGGTGGTCTGGACCGTATGAAGTGACTAAAGTACTTCAGAGTGGAGCTGTTGAAATTACCGATAAGACGAATGCACCATTTATCGTAAACGGGCAACGTCTAAAACATTACAATAAGAACGACAACAGTCCTCAAGTCAGCAATATAACATTGGTTGAGCTTCCAGCTCAGACACCCGACTAGCTTCTCACCAAGCTATCGTCAGGCTTTAGACGTTAAAAACAGCGCTTACTGAGAGGCAACCCAAATTTCCCTCGTTATTGCATTTCATTTTTCTTTAAAAGTCCACTTTGAAAATCCAACAAAAATCCTAAACTTATAATTACTACTACTTTCCACTTTCGTTTGTTTTCATATTCTATTTTATTTTTTTTTCTCTTTTGTCTTTTGTTTCTACCGCTTTTCGTTTCTAAAAATCCTGACTTCAATTTCTTGTTTCAAACTTTTCAGGATTTTTAAAGTCTTCAAAACATTCCTTCTGTTTTCTCCGAATAACCTGCGAATATGGCCGAGTACGACTTCACAAAGGTTCACTTCCGAGGACTCGCTCAAAAGGCAAGATTCGCAGCACTGACCAAAAGAGAATTTGCCTTAACGCTGTATTATGATAAGGCTACTATGGATAAACTAGGGATCACAGATAGCATTCAATACCTGTTCAATCAACTGGGTTGGGAGAACACTGCTCTAAAAACACGTTTCGCTACCTACAAGGATCTTACCTATGAATTCCTTAGTTCTTTCAGATACACACCCAACTATGGTTTTGGATCCAGCACAGAGTTGATTACCTTCAGATTGTTTGGAATGGACCAAACCCATAGCCGGATGTCACTAGCTAACCTCCTAGGATTCCCTAGCGGACCGCATGTGTTCATCAGTGCAGAAGATGACGATATTGATTTTGAACTCGATCAATTCTGGGGTAGAATCACAGGCGACTATCACCCTGAACCAGCCAGAATGCATAATGATGACATTCATAACCTAGCCTTCAGATACTTCCATAAGATACTAGCTCACACCTTGTTTGGAAAAGAAGAAAATATTACTGCAGTGTCTAAGGAGGAGTTATTCATCATGTTATGTGCTTCTCAGGGACGGACAGTAAATGGAGTGCCTTTCATGATGAGATCTTTCAAACGCCTCACGCTGGAACCTCAGACACCTATCCTCATAGGAGGCCTAGTCACAATGATTGCCCATGAGCTTGGCCTTAGATTCCATTTAAATGCCAGCACTCGTTTTGGTACCATCCGACCCATGAACATATAATTCTGCTTTAACAGGCGCATCTTAGGGACTATGGGACCTGGACCGTATGAGTACCTTATTAACGAAAAACCAGTACAGCTATTCACACTGCCTGATCATCTGATGACAAGCATCCACAACAAGGATAACTGGCTCTACGAATTGGATGAGCCTATGGGACCTCCTTCACCACAGTCAACACCCCAGAACTATATGTATGACAGTGACCACATCTCTGAGGCACACGACTATATGTACTATGAGGACGCTGCATCTGAAACTGAAGTAGACCCTACGACTCCTCCACACTACAATGCTTATCCTGAGCCTATCCCTGAGGAGACCACCGACAAAATGGATACCGTGTTACTCAAATTGGACGACGTTGATAAAGCTCTGACTAATGTAAAAGCTGACATCGCAAGCATGCACGGCGAACTGGTAGGCTTCATGGATCTAGTCTGCGACCAACTCGACTACTATTCACAGAAATTCGATGAGTTGAAGGCACGAAAAGATTAGTTATTAGTTCTTAGCAGTAGTTTCAGTTTAGTTTAGTCTAGTTTAGTTTCATTTAATCATTTGGATTTTTCGCATTGTTAGTTTTCATTATGTACTACATACAACTGTTTCAATTTTATGTTATTTCAATTCTAGTTTTTATTCAATTACTCTGTTTTCGCATTATTCGTTGTTTGTTGGTTGTTATACTACATCACCGTATCAATACTAAGCCTTAACGTCACTACGAGTACTCCCTCAGAGCAAAATTCTGCGTTCTGCAGATTTTGCTGCTGTGACGACCGTCACAGCCACATGACGAGCGTCACGCGGGTGACGACCGTCACACCTACGTGACGACCGTCACGCGGTCAGAAACTGATATCTGATAAAACAGGGTTCGTGTTCTCTTCCACTCCCCCCATTATCACTTTCAATCATCCTAACTCCTACCCCACTACGAATTTTCGTCCTCCCCACATTGAACTATAAACTTCAACTCCAAATTCAACCTCCAAACCACCGTTCTGTCATTTTTCCCTCTCTGCAGAAAAACCCCAAACCTCAGAAACCTCTCCATCTTCCAACAATGGCAAGGAGTGCAGAAACCCCAGATGTCAGCAACATTACCTTCAGTGAAGGAGACTTAGGCGAAAGACAACGAGCAAACTACATTGCATTTCATCAGAGGTCACTCCAGCCGACTCATTATCCGCACCTTCCATCGCTTACGGAGCTCGGACTCCTTGAAGGTGTAACCTGGATGCTTCAAAGAGCAGACATCTGGAACCTCTGCACCAACCCACAGCCAACATACGAACAACTCACTCTTGAGTTCTTGAGTTCGTTCACTTACGTCACAAGCAGCGGCGAACTTAACCAGCATTCAGGTGCCGCTTGCTTCCGGATGTTTGGCGTCAACTACCAGATGCACCAAAACCAGATTGCCGACATTCTACAGCTACCTCGCGGCGACAACGCTCATCGCTGCATCACCGATCAGTTCCAGCACGAAGCCTTCGCACTGTGGTATCAGTTGACCGGCCTCAACGCCGATGGTTGGGACTCCCTGCACGCCACTCACATCCATAACCCAACCATCAGGTACTTTCACAGAGCGTTGAGTAACACTATCTTCGCCAGAGACAGCAACCACAAAGTGAACTCCAAGGAGCTCTTCTTTCTTCATTGCATCTTCAACAATGAACCTGTCAACGCTGCCCCATTTCTACTGGCCCATATTCAGGCCAACTGCAATCGTGGCTCGAAGCCATTCTACTTTGGCGGGATTGTCACGGCTATTTCACTTGGGCTGAACCTTGGCGACCGCCTCCAGCACCTCCATTCCATCCCCTCGGTGTTCCTTGACACCGACCACTGCAGAGCCTCTCATCTCATTCGCTCCCGAGCTGACGGCAAATACCATCCGGTTGTGCGTGGCAAGACCGTCCGAAGCATCATCCTTCCGTCCTGCACCCGCATCCATCCAGAGGACCGTACCAACTGGTTGTTCGACCTCACTACCCCTCCTGCTGCCGCTGTTCCCACTCAGGACCACTCTAACGGTTCCGACGATGAAATCCAAGCTGAGTTGGACAGGTCTGAGCAGCCAGAGGCATCGCAGCCTCCTCCTCCCGTAGGTACATCTTCCCGCCGCCGCCGTCATCATCCCGTGCCAGACTACACAGAAGAGGACCTCCGTCGCTCCCTAGACCAGCAGGCACAGATACTCACGATGCTGCAGCAGCAGAATCAGCGAGCTGACCAGTTCGAAGCTTGGCACCGGACTCAAATGCAACAACTTCACACCGGCCAAGCTACGATCACTGAGAGCCTAGCGAATCTGACCTTGCAGGTCGAAGGACTCCGAGACACCGTCTACCACACCGGAGCTATGAGCTATAAGGACAAAGTAGCCCTTGCCAGAGCCAGAGGATGCCAGCGCGGACGTGACAGAGGCCGTGACTAGATTTTCATTTTTTCCTTCATTGTTTACTATATTTCAGTTATTTGTATTTTCATTTTCAGTTGTATCTCCCTCTCGCATGCTTCAAGAATCAGTGAGGACACTGATCGAGATAGTGTGGGAGCGGAGCCTTATTTCCATTCCACTGTACTCTTAATTTCCTTTATTTCCATTTCACTGCACTTTGAATTTTAGTAATATCTATTTTTACACTTTCCATTTCTAGCAAATAAAGCTCGTCTATATATTTTTCCCGTTACGCAAACAATCCCCACATTATTCAACGTAAACAAAAACTTTCATTTGTTCCTCAAAAGCAAAAGCATCACGAGAATGCACCTGAGTTCAAAACAAGTTTTGAAACTCCGAGGAAACGACAGTTCTAACAAAACCAGTATCGTTCAGACACCTTAGATCTCTAGTTTATGCGAGTCGGTTTCACCACCTACGTGTACCAAAGTCTCAAGTATCTACGCAAACCCAACCCCAAGTAGTTTATACTAGCAGTCAGCACCATCCTAAAAACACTTCTAAGCAAACGACCGACGCAAATAAGTGTATGATCTCCAAAAAGATGAAAAATCATGAAAAGAGAGCTAAAAAGCCCAAGAATATAAGATACGTTTCCTTCTAAGTTAGGTGCTCCTCACCCGAGCATTTAGCCCAACGGCACGAAAAACTCATTGAAAATCAATGACATAAACTTATGATCAATGAAGAAGATCAAAAACAGAAATGAGATCATATTCACTAACAGGTCGACTTGCCATGAAAGTGTGCGGACAACGGGCTTAATGTGATTGCGCTAGAACAAACAGGGTGAACTTGCCGCGAGAACCTTGACACCAAGATACAGTAGCTTGACTGAGACCGATTTGCATAAAAAGGAGACCTCCGAAGACTTGTAGTCCAGTGTCGTCATGATACTCGTCTTGTTCCTACCAAGAATCTCGGGTTTTCCAAACTCTGCGAACGAAGAAGCTGCCTCGTGCCTGCCGACTTTTCCATGTTTTACTTGAGGACAAGCAAAGATTCAAGCTTAGGGGAGTTTGATAACACGAAATCATATAGATATTTTCATGCATAATTCAACTAAAGTCTAACCGCTTTCGATCCGATTTCTGGTTATTTCCGTGTATTTGTCTGATGTTTTGCAGGTATTCAACGATCACGTCTAAACAAGGCAACATGAAGAAAAGAAGCAATCTCAGATGAAATATGGACAAAAAAGGAGTGAAAACGCAATGAAAAGCGCAGCAAGCTGTTTTTGCTGATGTGACGACCGTCACAGCTTCATGACGACCGTCACACGGGTGACGACCGTCACACCTTGTGACGACCGTCATGCAGGCAAAAACGCCCCACTCAGATTACACGTCAAAAGAGCAGTTCCAATTCCCACAGAGTGGACCACTACTCCCTAAATTATCTGCCTCAAGGTCCATCATCTTCAGAGATAACCGTTGGGATTCCACTTCTATAAAAAGGGAAGCAGAGGACTTCAGAGAGGGTGCGACATTCATACCACGAAGTGCTGCCGAATTTACTTTCCAGAGCATTATTTTCCAGTTTTATTCTTATTCGTTTCTCTTTACCTTTCCTTATTCCCATTTCCGCTCTTCTGTAATTTCTATTGTACTGTACGATCAAATTGGAACTAAAGACCAGAATCCTGCCGACATCTGTGGAGGATCTGCCCAAAGGCCAATTGGCATATTTACAGGTTTTCATTTTGATCGACTTCAGTTTTATTATAATGCAAATTATTATTTATTATTCTTATTTATATTTTATCTTTCCCAAATCCATGTCTAGCTAAACTTAGGTAATCGATATGTAGTAATAATTCGAATGGGATTTGATAACCACTAGTTGAAAAACTTTCTTTTCACAAAAGTAATCTATGGTCTGAGTGTTTAAAATTAATTCACTGAATAAACTTCGTCGTGAAAGCGAGAACTTATTTAAAAGTAGTTTTGCCACGAAAGTGGGAAATTAATTAAGATACAAACCAACAAGCGAAAGCTGCGGTAAGGTCAGATAGTAAACACTAGGCATTTGTTTTAATAACAGCGAAAGCACTTTAAAATGAATTAGAACTTAGAGATTTCCAAAAAATAATTTTAACCCCGAACGGGATACGAAAGTGTACGTTTGGCCCTTAGGATTATGATTAGCGTCAATAACCATCGTGAGGCGAGAGTTTTCAAATCTCCATTTTCTGCTTAAGTAAACTTTGAAAACTATTTCATACGCCAGTAATTTATCAAATCCCTGAAGAACACAATTACTACGTATCGATTCAATTAATTATAATCTAAATAGTAATCTTAGTTCCCTTTTTAGTGACAAATCTTATTCCCTTAAACATATTCTACCTAGCTAAACATAGTAACTCCCGAGAACACTAGTTTGATTACGAGTCCCTGTGGGATCGATATCTATTATTACTACGCGATAGATTGTGCACTTGCAGTTAGTTGTATTAGACATAGAAAGTCGCGATCATGTAGCAGCAAAAATACAGCAAAGTAGGATTCATGAAAATGGAAAGAAAGAGAGTGACATCAAGAAAGTGGTAAGAGGCATTTCTCAATGAAAATCTGAAGTTTTGAAACAAGTGAAAACCCTAATGTGCTGAGTTTTAAAAGGAGGGGGAGAACATTGACTAGAGGAGGAGAGTGAGAGCAAGAGGCATTGAAAAAATCAGAAAAAAGGAGATTGAAAAAAGAGAAAGAAAAAAAAACATTGAGAGAACAAGAGAGTGATAGAAAACCAGAAGAAGGAGGTAAACCATAGAGCATGGCCAACAAAAGCCATTGGTGATTAGAAGGAGAAGAGTAGCTCTTGGGTATCTTTCCTTTCAAACCCTTATATCTTTACATATTTTTCATGTTTTTTTTAAGTAATATTTGTGTTGTACAAAGTGTATTAAGGTCTTAAGAATGACCAAGAACTGTTGTAAAAAATTAAGAAAAAATAAAGAACATAGTGTAGTTTTCATAGTGAGATGAGTTGAAAAATACTCATCTTTATTGTCATGTTCGCAATGCGAAGCTTTCTTCGCCTAGCGAACACGCTTTCATGGTACTAAAAGGGCTACTGGACAGTCAATTTTCCCTTGTTTTTAGCTAGCGAGTTGTTCGCTGGCACCTTCGCACTGTGAACTTTGGCACCTTTTGCCTCTGTTTGCGTTCGCTAGGAAGTTCGCACAGCAAACTTCTTGTTGTTTTTTCTGGGCAACTTCGCTGCAAGGTTCGCACAGTGAACTTTAGTGCCTTTCGCCTCTGTTTGTGAATAGTGCATGTTCGCTAGGAAGTTCGCACAACGAACTTCTTGTTGTTTTTGGGCAGCTTCGCTGCAAGGTTCTCACAACGAACTTTTCATACTTTTCCAAAAAAAAAAATTCAAGAAGTTCGCCATGCTGTTTTTTTTGACTTGTTTTTTTCAAGCCGACTAACCCGATGTGGTTGTACGGTCATTGTATGTGGATAATATTACGATCATCCTTGACTTTTGATTTTGAAAAACTATTTTTAAAAACAAACTCTCGATTCTTATCGAGCCATTTTTGACCTTGTAAGTCGATTGCCTTGTGCATCACCATCAACCTTGTTCGCATAACCTCAAACTTTTTTAAGCAATCAATCCTTTGATCCAACGTCAAGCGGATTTTCTCAAACAAATGTTAAACCAATTCACCATCCTTTCTTTTCATAACTTTTCTCTTAAAACCTTGGTCTTGTACCAAGTGCATTTTCAAAAACTCTTTTCCAACTAAACTTGGATGGCTGTAGAGTGGTTAGGCGTAGGCTTTCTCCTATCCCGAGTGCTTGACATTACCTTTAGGGTTCACTATCGTAAAGCACTTACCATCTAAGATCAAAAACATCTTTAATAAAAGAATGAAGTCTACTCTGTATTGAACTAAAGAGAGAGGATTAAGTGCAAACTTTTTTCCCTCTGAGTGTCAGGATACTCACTGTAGAGCATGCGGTCTCGATACTCGTCTTTCAATACGAAGATGTGACTATGCTTGTCACACCATTTCACAATAAATATTTTGAGATAAAGAAATGGGTACTACCCGCAAGGGGTTACTATCCGAGGACCTATTTCACCCATAAAAATAAGCCTCACAAATCAAACGTGACATCTTGCCTCGAAGGCGAAAATTAATCTTTTCAAAAAGGATATGTTACGTCCGTTCTACCACAAACAGGTAACGCCTAAGACTCCATGAACGAGCTGCAATACACCTAACTGCTAGAATGCATACGATAGCATAATCCAACAAAAACACCAGTTAACAGTAGGCCGAACTACGGCTGCTCTGATTCTTTACTTCTTTTAAGTAAAGATACATAGGCACGAGGACCCCAATCTGCGTCGAGCATGCTTCTATCTTTCACCCGTAGTTTCCCAAACTATGTCGACTCTGACTTTCTCATATCTGTTGAGAATACGTAGGCCTAGGACTGCGAAGTCCTATCGAGTCTCTCTCCTCCCCCCTTTATCTCACCTTTCCCTTTTTATAACCTCTCTCTTTATCCCTTGGAACACCCTTTATAGCAATACCTTTAGCAAGTATCTTCACACATAGACAAACAAATGGTTCCCATCGAGTACGATGGATGAGAAGGGTGCTAATACCTTCTTCTCGCATAACCGGCTTCCGAACCCGTTCTTTGGTCGTGAGACCATCTTATCCGTTTCTTTCTTAGGTTTTTCTCGATGTTTTCCCTTCCCCTCATAGGATAAATAAAGTTTGATGGTGACTCTTCTGTCTCTCCATTCTCGCCTCTCCGTCGTTGCATTTTTTTCGAGTAGCGACATTGGGCAACCATTGATAAACCCCTTTAGGAACTAAAAACCTCCTAAAGAGACATTTAGCAATGTTATGATCCCTTTTGCAATAATATAAGCAAGTGAGGTTAACATTGGCATCACTTTTGTTAAATTGATCTTTGATCACATACATATATTTTTGATAAGGATTAATCATGCTTTTTCTAAAGTGTGATCTATCAATAGCAAAAGTGATCTTTAGTTCTAAAGCCTTGTCAAGTTTGGCTTTAAGAGTTCTAACCTATTTTTGCCAAATATGACAAGTATCACATCCCTAATTTAACCATCTACTTTTGTCTTCCTTAACATCTACCTTTGTTGCTTCCACCATGGACGCCTTGAGAGCCTTTGATTCCCTTTTGGAAACAGAGATCTTTTTCTCCAAGTGAGTAAAAATTTATTTGTTCAAGGCCAACCGTTTAAAGGCTTCCTTAGCCTCATGGTGTATGGTGTCAAAAGCATGTTGTAATTCAGAATGAGACAATTTACTAGAGTTATCCTATTTATCATGCTGTACCTTTTTATTCTTCTTTTTTTGATGAGCAGAGAGACAAAAGTTAATAGACTCTTCTTCATCACATGAACTATCATCCCCAGATGACTCAATATCGCTTCCCCAAGCGATGTAAGCTCTTCTAGGTTTACCTTGTTTCTTTTGTGAATGATTTATTTCCTTCGCTTTGTCCTTCTTCATCAATGGACAATCCGGCTTATAGTCCCCGACTTTTCCATAGTTATAGCACGATCATTTTTCTCTACTACACTTGTTGCCTTCATTCTTGGAAGACCTTGTTTGTCTTCTAAAATTGACGAGATTCTTTTTGGAATGTTGAATACCATTTTTCTTTACATAGAGATTGCATCGCTTCACAAACAGCCCCATATCCTCATTCTTCATCACCGTCATCACTCGATTCATTATCATTTAGCTCTATTGCAGAGGACTTTGAACAAGAAGCTTTTAGAGCTACTGACTTCTTTTCTATAATTTTGGTCTTTTCTTTCTTTTCCTTTTTCTCAAATTGATCAAGGCTAATGAGCACTTGCTCATGTTCTTAGAGCTTTCCAAATAGAGTTGTAAGGTCCAAATTCATGAGGTCATTGGCTTCCCTTATGGTTGTGACCTTTGGTTGCCACACCCTGGTAAGACACTTTAAAACTTTGTTAGTAGCAAAGTCATTGGAAATTGGTCTACCAAGTGAATTTAGTCGATTGATTAAATGAGAAAACCTCTTTTGCACGTCGGCAATGGTTTTCCCTTGCTACATGTGAAAGAGATCAAAATCTTGATTTAAAGTGTTGATTCGAGCTAGTTTAACGTCATTAGTTCTCTCATGGGCAACTTGTAATGCATCCCACATAGCTTTAGCAGTCGTACAATGTGAAAATCTATAATACTCATCAACTCCCAAGGGGGAGATTAGAATATTTCTAACCTTCCAATTGTAGTTGTACTTTTTCTCATCTTCATCATTCAATTGTGCTTCAGGCTTAGGCACAACAACGTTATTTTCATCGGTCATGGTAATTTACATAGGACCGTTTAATATAACATTCCATACCTTTCTATTAATGGAATTAATATGCATGCGCATACAATCTTTCCAGTAACTATAGTTCTCACTGTTAAAAACTGGTGCTCTATTATAAGCCCTTTTTGGTTCGTTTGCCATATTCTAAAAAGTTATATGCGAAGCACGAAGTGAACCTGTGCTCTTGATACCACTTGTTAGACGATGACAATGATCTAGAATGGGGGGTTGAATAGGTCACTAATTCTTATACAGAGTCGACGCTTATGATAAACTGGTTTTTAAAACTTATAAGCAGAAGCGACCGAGGAACTAAGATCGTCTAAACGAATTGTTACCAAAAAGATAGGATATGCGATAAGCCTAGATGGGATATAAATTCCGATGAGTAACCGATCAAAATTTTGAACACAAATCAATAAAATTTTATTCACTCAAAGTTGTTCAATTTCTAATGCCTTGTGAAACATAAACTCAAGTTGAAAAACAGCCCAAATGGTTTGTGTTCAAGCATTTTTTCGAACACTTGGTGCGCGAAGCACTCCAAGTTAAATTCACTAAGTAATGCTAGTGCTAAACTTTTCCAATTACAATCGAAAGGACTGTTATAAGTTTTCTAAATATTTTCCAGCACTACATTATACCAAAATTTTGATCAAGTAATATGATTGTACACAAACGTTAAAATTCATAAATAGAAAAATAGTGAAAGAGAGAACAACACCAAATTTGTTGAGGCAGTTCCCCCGTCGTCCTCGCTCGGGGTACGTCTTCCCTCAATTATAAAATTAGAATTGAGACATGTATAAACCTGTTGCAAATTGTTTGTACAAGAGAAGCAATACTAATCAAACACTCAAGTCTAGTTATTGATCTGAAATTATGTCTTCTCTCCCCTTGATTCAAGATGAATCAAGTCCCTCGAATGTGTTAAATAAACCTCTGATTCTAGCTACACGTTTGAACCACCCAACGGTCCGCAAATCTTTAGCTCGGCTAATTTCAATCACACATAATTAGAACCCAAATCTTCCTTCCATAATCCTCCGGTTACGGCTACTAGATTGACAAAACCACCAGTTCTTCAATCACCTTCGCTCGGATGAATCTGTGAAGAAATGATTTGTGCAAAAAAAAACCCAAAATCCTAAGATTCTTGGAGGACAAAACCCTAACAGTTTTATTTAAGAAAAATCCACCGATCTCTCAACCCAAACCCGATACAAATATTCTATGTTTGGACGTTATCACCTAATGATGCAGAATGATAAAAAAAATGGTTATGTGTATTTATTGAGAAAATGCAAGAAAGATGATGAAGATGATGAGAGAAAAATAAGTGTCAATTTTCACTTTTCTTGTTGTAGTTTAAAGAATGAGCCAAAAACAATATATATGTGAAGCTAGGACCAAGTAACAAACATAATATCCATTTGAAAGTCAAGCACATCAGAAAAATAGAGTGACACGAGCGAACGGTCAACTTAAAGAAAGGGGGGGGGTCAACTTGATCACTCCCGCTTTCAAAATTATGCAGAAACTGCCTTTATGCATCGACCAGAACAAATCCATGCATCGACGCAAACATGCCCAAAATTGAAAAATAGAAATGCTAACAGTATGAGTCGACTAGAGGGTTTACGTGAGCACTCTTGAGAGCAAATCCTCAAAGTTCACTGTATATGAGTTGACCTAAGCAGGGCTTTGAGTCGACTCAAATGCTCAGAACTTCCAAAAATACTCTTTTTGACATGTCTTGCTATAACTAAGCACTTATAATGCATATCTAAGTCTATCAACATGATCAAACCCACGCAAAACACATATAATGCTTATCTATTTGAATAGACACGTGTTTTTGAGAAATTATTGTGCACTAGAGAACTATGAATGCATATGCGACTCGATGATACCGTCCAAAATACAAATTACTAACTAGATACTTTTTGACAACATTAAAACAAGTATTGAGACAACTTGCCCTCACACCCTTCCGCCTTCAGGTGACGATCCCGAATTCTATCGATGATAATTAAGTGGATAAGTTTTGCAGGCCGAAGGGGATGAGAGGAGGACAGACCTCTAGTGCTGGTATTAATATTGGTGCAGGTTTATGAGCTAGTGATGCTTCCATTTTTGGAGTTGCAGGCTCCCAGGGCTTTGACCTGTTCCAAAGGGAGGTCTAAAACTAAGACTGGGAATGGATGGCGGCAACTCAACACACCATGATTTATATTCATGATTCTATGTAGGTATTACAGCTGCATTGCAAGGAGTCCTCTATGGAGCATTCGATGATGACTACGGAGCAGTTCCTAGCTCATGTTGCTTGGCTTGAGGGCATGCCACATTTTGGAGAGGGGGAAAGTGCAGCTGTTTCTGAGGAAGTTGAGGGTGCCAGAGATGATGTTGAGGCTGGTTCTAATGAGGTTTATGGTTCTGAGGAGGAGATCGAGTTCGATGAGGACTAGTGTTTGTTTTTTATATTTTGAGCATGATCTTAGGCGACTTCCTTCAGTTCTACAAAGTGAGGTTTTTCTGTTAGCTTAGATCGTTTCTATTTATGTTTATGTTTATTGTATTCTCTTTTGATGCACAATGTCCACTTGGTGGATTATTTTGAATTATGATTGTTTGTATGTACCACTTTTGGGTACTAGTACTTTTGTTGGTGTTTTTACATCATTAACATTTTAATGTTATTTGCAATTGAATTCTTCAGTTCACGAATGTTCAAATTTTGTTTTTTTTATTATGTTGTTTAAGAGTTGAATTCTTTAGTTTAGGATTGTTCAACTCTTGTAGTTTCATTGTTGATATGATTTATTTCAATTTAATGTTTCCCTTTTGTGGTGTTGAAATATGAGAACTTCTAGATTGATTTTTATTAGCTAAAAGTATACAATGAAGATTCTCCCAAGTTTGGATGGTGATGATAGTATTTGATCATGTAAATGTTGGCAAGGTACATGGTTACCTCTTTCTAGGATGCTAGAATGTTTAAGAATTTCTTTCTTTATGAAAATGTAATTTTGTTTCATTTTTGTAACTTTGTTTGAATGCTTGTATCACTTAGGTTCCAATAGCCATAAATTTATGATAAACCTCAATTGTTTACCAAATGCATAAGATGACTGATAAATCTTATTGAATACATTTGATTCGTGCTTAATCTTGTGATTATTTTGATTTTGTGGAAGCATTAGATTTGATCAAGGAATTTGTTGCTAATGAGCAAAATCATATCCAAAAGTAACTTACCCGTGAGTAGTGAGAATTTTCTAACCCCTTTGAGCTTAATAGTTTAGATCCTAGTTTAATGGTAAACTTGGTATGTGCAAATAATTTGAAAGATAGTTCATCATTGAATTGTGTAGGATTCTAAAACAAATTCTTGAACCTTTGACATTTTGCTAAATTGTCTTCCTTTCCATAAAAAGAAAAGAACATTCACTTGAGGTTTGGTTGAAACCAAGTTGGGGAGAGTAAAAAGAAAAGTGGTAGGTTACTCAAAAATTTGAAATTTTTCAAACAAGCATGAAAAGAAAATTTGTGAATATGAATGTGAAAAACAAAAGAAAAAGAATGCTTGTTTGAAGGAGAAAAATAGATAATGAAATAATGTAAAAAAAGGTGTTGGAAGGGTGAGCAATATAGAAAAGAAAGTGTTGGATGGAGTTGAAACGTGTACTTAACCTTGTATAGTGAATGTTTTTTTTTTTGGCATTGGCAACTTTGAATCCATGGTCTTATAAATGTCCATTTGTTGTGAACCTAACCAAGCTACAACCTTTAAAGACCTTAATGATCTTCTTGCTTCCATAATTTCTTTGATGATTGTTTAGATGAATGTATGAATTGGTTTGTATTTGCATCATTTGTCAGGTGAGTGAAATTGTCCTGTGGTTGCAAACACGTTAATTTCTTCAATTCTTATTCGAAGAGGAGTGTTAGAGTGATTCGAGCATGAGAATTTAGTTATTACTTGAAGCATTGCATGATATTTATTTAGGAACTAAATTCTTTTGCATTGTTCGATTCTAGGAAGTTGTAACCATTGCTTGTGCATAATTATTTTTTTAAATGAGTCATAAATCCATTCTTGGTTAAATTAAATGCTCGAGCAAATACTTTTTTGTTCAATGAGAGGCATACTTTGCATGAGGACAAGCAAAGATCTAGTTGGGAAGAGTTTGTTGAATGCCAAACTTGCTTTAAATTGATCATTAATTATTGGCATTTTTAAACTCTTTTGTGTTGTTTTGTTAGATTTACTCCATGTTATCATGCTATTCTTCAATATTGTGAAAATACATTTGGTTTCTTTGATATGTGTTTTATTGTGCAGAAATTAGGCATAAAAACAATGAAGTGTAAGACACAAGCAATTGGGCAAGGAAGCCAAAGGAAGATAAGGATTTCAGCACGTTCGTTGTGCAAACAACCAGCAAGGAGTGCCAACGAATGTTCATTGTGCGAATTCAAGGAGAAGTCCCAGCGAACCATCTTAAAAAGATGGCAGTAAGAAAAGGGAAATAAGTTTTCTGGGCGAACAAGCAGCGAATGTTCATTATGGCGAAGTATCAGCGAAGAGCCAACAAACCATCCCAAAACTGAAGTCAGTAGCTAAAGGACCCTAAGTTCGCTGTGCAAACTTGTAGCGAGGTAGTTCGCAATGTGAAGAATTGCTTGCACAGTGAACTTCAAATATTTCTCAGGGGCAATTTAACTGTTCAGAGGCACTTCAGGTGCCTAAAATAATGTTTGTTGAGCAAAGAAACGGTTTACAGTGTGAATTTGACAAATTCTGAAAGTACTATATTAGTACTTTTCACTACTTTTAGGGATCATAACCTATTTTACACACAATAATTTCATTTTCTCATATTTCTTTACCAAAAGGTGATATTTTTCAAATAGAAGCTGAATCACATCCGAGTTTGATTCTTCAACATGGATGCTCATTCGTCTTCTTCCAAAATTTGTAAAGCAAGCTACAATGATTATGGGTAGCTAATTTTCTTTGTATCAGAGGTATAGGTAGTCTGCCTTTTGCTTATATGTATTTTTTTATTGGCCTTGTATGTGAACAAGTGATGATCAATCTATGATGAATATTTTCATTCTTAATGATCTATTCTTGTTTTGTAAAACTCTAGACCTAGATTTTATAAAACTTGACCTACAATATTCATCTATCAGTTTATAGATTGGACAAATCGGTCTATGGTCGATAGTTGTTTTGTGCTGAACTTAAAGCTCACTATATTAGTTGTTATATGGAGAAATCATGTAGCGATGGATATATTTTTTTCTCACGACGCCGCTCTAGACATAGATGATGTTGAGAGAATGCGTGACGATATTAATCGGATCCGACTTTACATGCAATATTGAAAGAATACATATAAGTTAGGGTAGACGAAAAATACTTTTGATATACTTTGGTAACAAAAATATTTAGAATTTATAAGCTTTGCTACTAAAAATGTGACAATGTTATGAATAAAACTTTAAAAACCTCTTATTCTTAAACGATAAACTGTTGAAAGGCAAGCAACAAAATATCCTTAATCCCTGTGGAGATGATAACAAAAACCCCTTTTAATTACGATTCGAACACTGTTGCGCGTGAAAAAAAGTATGTAGTGGTTTCTTTTTTATTTTGTTCTCAAAAGTGATGTGTATGTAGTATGTTTTATGTGGTTGATGTTACGGGTATTTTTGGAGAAGAAGAAAAAAGGTTTCTTGTTTGATGTGTGTAGTTTGTAAGGTTAATGATGGGGTTTTTTGAATCCTTATCTTAAGAGCGTTGTGTCTGATGAAAGTAGTTTCAAAAATGGAAAGAAGAAAACATGTGGTGGGTTATGTGTAATATACAATAGGTTATGGTTCGGTCGTCACTGTGAAAGTTGAATCTAGTTCACAAGGTTATTGTTTTTGAAGAGGAGATGCAAGGTTGATGGAGGTGGAGGGTTATTTTAAAAAACGAAAAAAGAACGTTCACTTATCTCTCTCCTTGTGTATGGCGCGGGAGGGAATTATATGATGTGGGGAGTAGTTAAGGTGTGTTAGAAAATTAAGATGGAGAGTCTCAAGGGCATGTATGAGGTCATGTGGATAGTAATATGAAGAAAAAAATGTGATGTAGGTGTTCTATGTTACTGCCCTCTTTTGTGTATATAAGGAGAAAGTGGATGAAGAGAGTGACATGAGGAGATATAGGTGAGGTTTGCGCATGCATGTTGGTATAGGTTACTATAAAAATGAAACAAAATTAAAAGGCCTTTTGAAACTTTATTAAGTTTTACTTTAAAAAAAATTAAAAATTAAATATTAAAAAGAAAATAATAAAATGGAATAAAATATTAACTATTTAAAAATAAAATCTAAAATAAAAATATGATTAGTAAAAATGGCTATTTAATTAAAAATTAAAATAAAATCGGTTAAAAACAAATAATCGGACTGGTACTGAAGTGCTCAAAAAAATAAAATGAATACACCAAAATGATCTGCATGAAATAAATGAATCGAAAAAATACAGCATTTGGTCAAATTTTGAAATAAATTTTCCCCAGTTAAAAGGTTCAAATCAGTCAAAATGCGACCGAAAATCAGTCAAAAATTTAAAAACGAGTGCGCCAGGTTAAACTACAGGGAACATAGATTAATATAACTGACATTTACAAGCTCAACTTTGAAACTTTTCGTGCACTGGTTTTACGCACAGTTGACTTTTAGTTTGATTGGTTTTGCTATAAATCTAACAAGTTTATTCTGGCTGATAAATTAGGCATTATGCGTAATGAAATGTATGATAGGCTATGCAGATGATGCGAAGAGAGCCGAGATCTTAGGGATGAAAATTAGGGTATAATAGAAAGTAATCTAACTTGTTAAAAATCCAACTCCCAACTAACAAACCGACCTAACCAACTAATTTCTCAACCTCTAACTACCTTGACTCAATGAGTTTTCGGTTAACTCCATGAGTTTCATCTAACAAACTCCCAAGCTAACTTAAATAACCCAAGTCTCACTCCAAACCAAATTTAATCTCTAACCTAAGCTCTATAAATGAACAGGATCACCCTCATTTGAAGCTCTCGACCATTTTTTCACACCTTGCTATGCAGATTCTGAGAATTCTCTCTGCAACTCACACTTCATTTCTCTCTTCTCTCTCCCATACCACACACAGATTTCTCATCAACCATTGTTACACAAGCTTCACTTTGAAGCTTGTGATAACAAGAGCTTGACCATACTCTCTTTCTTTCTCTCTGCACACACACACAACAACACTTTCACAAAATTTCATCCTACGAACTATCACGAAAAGAATAAGAAGAAAAATTTCATCACATGTTCGTTAGAATCTTACTTGAATTCGCCATAGCATTTATTTTTCTCGACATCTTCCTCTCTAATCCTCTCTTCTCTCTTTCGCACACGCCTTCCGAAGGTAAGAAATCTCCTCGCTGACACCTGCATTGTTGCTTACTCTTCATTTTTTTTCATGCTTCATCGTGGATTAGGTTGAGGCATGACATTCTGGTGGTTTCTCTGTTAGGCTCGTGAGGTTAGGATAAGGGATTCTGAGGCCATGATTTGTGCTTAGGTGAGAAATTAGAGACGTCGATGTTAGGTATTTGAGAGAGCATTCTGAGAGGTTCATGTTGCCCTAGGTTTAGATCTATTTTACCTCCCTCCACCACCTCTGGTGCGGTGGAGGCTATCTCCTACGAGAAATTTGGGCTAAAGGCGAGAGAGAGAGAGAGAGAGAGAGAGAGAGAGAGAGAGAGAGAGAGAGAGAGAGAGAGAGAGAGAGAGAGAGAGAGAGAATGATCATATGACTTTGAGTGAGGTTGAGCCTCTGATGCTCCATCTCTCTTCTCTTGTCATTGTGTCGCTACTGCGAAAATCGGCGCCGGCTGAACAGAAGAGTCGCCACCGTGCGTTATTTATCCCAACAGAGGGAAAGGAAACGCTCGAAGTAAACCTACCGCAAAGACGGGAAAGGAATGGTCATCGCAACCAAATCCTGGATTCGGGAGTCGGTTACGCAAGGGGAAGGTATTAGCACCCCTCACGTCCGTCGTACTCGACGGGATCCACGCTAGTTTTCTAGTACGGATTGTTATTCTATCTACTCTACAGGTCTGGGGTTAAAAGAAAATAAATTGACTCGGCAAAGTATCGCACTTTATGCCTACGTATTCCCGTCTGGAACGAGAAATCAGAGTCAACGTAGTTCGCCTACCTACGGGAAAGGAGGGGAAGGTTGCTCGCTAGGATATCGCATCCTATGCCTACGTACTTTCATACAGCATGAAAGATCAGAGCAAACGTAGTTCGGGCCACGTACGACACAAGTCTGTCTTGATTGTTTTTTATCCTTCTGAAAAAGGTTTTCTCCTGATTACGCGTCCCAGCGGACAAAAATGACTCTTTGATTGGTTTACAGTCTTTTACGCAAGAACTGTTTTTTAGTGTGTTTGCAATCTCTGACGCACTAGAGACTATGATTTGAGAGTGACTACGTCGTATGTCACCCTAAGGGTAACACACCAAGCAATCAGATTACTGAAGAGTGACCCTCCAGCAACCTTTTCTCAAATAGCTTAAGGCTCGTAACGTACGACATTGATTAACCTTATTACTGGGTTTTTGAATTGTTCCGAGATGAGAAGAAAAAGAAGCTCTAAAAAGCCTATGGTTGAAAAGGGAATCAAACCTACCCTAATGTTGTCATGCATGGATGAAAGCCTAGTGTCTGTCATAATTCCCTCCTGCACAAAGGAAATCAGAGATCCTAGGGGATAAACGGCAAAAGAAACAGATACATACAGTAAAGCAGTATAATGCATGAATGCAGCAGGAAACAATATGCGAAGTGAACAGCTTCACTTCAAACCCAAGGGGAAGATTAACAAACAATACAGCAAAGAAAAACACCAGCTCAGCAGCCCCCCACCAGCTCCTACAGCAAACAGCATAAGCCATAGCTCTGACAGCAACAGTCCAAACAGCACCAGCTCTGGCAGCTACAATTGATACACAGCAAAAGGTTAACAACTACCACTTGAGGCAAGATCCTATGATATCCAAGCTCCAGCTAAGCTCTTATCCTTCAATAATCTTCAGCTTCAACAAGCACTGAGTTCCAACCAGCAAAGCCTTAGCCTTCAACAGATATCTAGCTTTACCAGGTACCAGCTCCCTCTTCTAAAATCATCAATAAATTCCATCCTCAATAGGCTTTTAATCTTCAATGCAGACATCAACTTCAATAAGCTCCCAGCTTAAGCAAGCTCCAATCCCTAACCAGTAACCACCTTCAACAAGCTCCTGACTTCAACTTCAACAAGTAATAAAACCCTAGCTTCAACAAGCAACCAGCTTCAACAAGCTTACTTATACTTCAATAAGCTTCAACTTTCTCTTTACCAAGCTTCAACAAGCACCTCCATGGGAGAATCACTCAACAAGATCAAGTTATAATGTTAAGAAACTCAATGACAACCAAAGGAAATTACTAAGATTTTAACATTGCAAATGAAAGGTATCCTCAAAGTTCTACTCACTTGGGCATACCACTCATCCCTCCTAAGGAGAGATGGAGCTTCCCAAGGAGGACTTTATGTCATTGGATAGGATAGAGGCAAACAATGCACTCTATGTTTGACAGAAGAATTTGTCTATTCTAAGCTCTTCCTATTTTATCCTATTTCTCCTAAGTCTTCAATCAACATCTTCAATCCAAGCAACCCTCATGCCTCAACCTTTGATATTTGTATCCAATCTCCTTCATTGATTCTTCATGCTTCCACAAGCTCAAACCAAGCCCACACCCCAAAATGAAAGCCCAGAAACCCAAACAGACAAACATAAACCCCAAGTGGGAACACCATACAAACACTCTATTTGCAAAATATACTAAAAATAGTAAAATAGCATTTAAAAATATAAGATTTATTCTAAGGGGATTTATACCTCTACCCTACATACCCTATATGCCCCATACTCTAATTCAAGCTAGAAAACCCAAAATAAAATGTTATACTGCACCTATGTTGAGTTTATACCCTAATTATACTAACCTAATGTTCTCTAATCAAAACTAATCAAAATTAATTCACAAAAATATGAAATAAATACAGGGGGAACTTAATGTCCTAATCTAACTACCACAAAAAGAATGGAATCAAAATATGAATTTAAAGGACCAAACAAAATTCACAAAATGATATGTACAAACAAAATGAAAATAAAATACAATTAAATGAAAAAATCACCAAAAATAGAAAAATGCTTAAAATGATATTTTTATTTCTTTATAATTTTCTTCACACAATTATTGAAATGTAGAAAAAATCCCCATATCAAAATGATTATTTTTCTATTTTATATGAATTTTCAAAAAAAACAAAAATAATATGATGAAAATAATGAAAATATGAAATAAAGAAAAAACACGCGTGGCAGATAGTAATTAAAAACAGTTCAAAATCCCAGCTGGGCCCAGGAGGGGGTGTAGAAATCAATGTGCGCCAGGCCCATGCTTGTAATCAGAAAATGACAATAAAAAAAACAAGCATCGGTGCAAATAGCACCCAAAACACATGCAAACTGGATGGGCCTCTTAGATGGGGGGTGGGAAAATCATTTGAACCCCAAGCCCAAGGTTAGCGTTTTAATGAAACGCTTCGTTTCATTCTTCAGCACAAATCCTTCACAAACTGAAATGCACGCACAGCCACACGATCTGGCTTCAGTCAACGAGTCTAACCCTAATCCAATGGCTGCAGATTCATCTTCTTCGTTTGAATGAGTTTTGGAGCCAACTTCCATGGATGAACCTTCATGAACCCTCATCTGCAGCTACTCGTAAATCTCCAATTCTCAACCAAAATCAACAATACAAAGCCCAGACTTGCTCCATTTTTCACGCTGAGTCTAATTGTGGTATCAAAATCCAATAATATGAACCCTAACTCTAAACACGAAATTCAATCCAAGATTGCTCAGAAACTCAACATTCACCAATCACCAAATTGTTGTGCTTAACCTCTTCCTCACCTTACTAGGAGTAATTCTAACCATCACACTAAGCTAATAGCTCTATATCCAGCATGTAGTCAATCCCAACAGAAAATATGTCACCATGTAAACCATCACCAATTCTCTTCAAAACTATCCAGAAAGTTCCTCCTAACCACATACTACTCATTTAACCTAAAGATTCATGCTAATTACACCTAAATAAAGCTGTAGGTTGGAATTTACTAACCTGAGAAAATGAGTGAAACAGATGGATCAAATCACCAAATCAAGCCTTGCAAGTCTCCAGATTCGTTCAGTGTGGTGTTTTCTTACTTCTATATGCAGCAAATCCTCTTGAAACTGACTGGATCGTGGAAACTGATTTGGAGTTGCAGGTGTGGAAATTGAGAATCAAGAACACGATTTCACCATGTAATCACTCAGATTTTGATTTGGACACACTCAGAAACATCAATGGAGTTGAATAGGATCAAGAAAATGGAATATCAATGGAGAAATTGAAGAATTCGAAAATGAATTGCAATGGAGGATTTTTGATCTCACTCTCCCTTCTCTCTCTCAACAATGGCTAACCCTTGATTCTGATCCACTCTAAATCATTTATAGGCAATGTTGGAACCTTCTAGAAGTGACTGGAACAATCCCATGAGATTTTTCAATTCTCACTTGAAGAAATTCTCACTTGATGAGATCAAAATCAGTTGGAGTTTTGCTTGCTATACCACTTGGTTATGGTTTGAATTTGTCATCAAATGAGATAATGAAAGTGTGCATATGGTTCTTTGCCTTGCATTCCATCCCTTATGTGATTTGGTATGTGTTACTTCCATTACAAGCTATTGAGCATAGCTCCATAATTCTGGCCTTAACTCAAAAAAGTAACAATGCCATTGATCTTAAAATGTGTTTTCCATTCAGTTTGATAGGTCACATGATGTATTTTGGCCTTGGATCAAAAAATCCCAAGTTTGGTCACTTGAAAAATGAACTTTAACCTTCCTTATTTGGTCATTTATGCCACTTTGAGTTCCAAGCATTTTAAAGTCCTCATGATCTCTTTTCTAGCCTAAAAACCCCCTTTTTAGCACATCTCATGTTGAAAACTTTTTCATTTGAAGAGTGGAAGATGAAGATATGGGCCTATGTTAAAAAATGACTTATAATTCAACTTTCCCAAAATACCCCTGAGTTGCCAAAACCATAACTTGAGTTCCACAAATTCTCTTGAGGACTTATAGTACTAAAATTAAAGCTAAGATCAAGATCTACAACTCTTATGTTGGCCAAGAATCCATTTGAAAACTCCTTGATGGGCAAACGTTACTTGGAAGTCAAGTGACTTTCACAGATAAATTTCAATGTCCTCTGATGACCCCTAACTTGCAAGAACCATAACTTGAGTTCTAAAAATCTTATTGAAGAATTCTAGTACTCAAATTAAAGGTATTGAGAAGCTCTACAAGTTTCATGTTGACCAAGAATTCATTTGAAGCTTGCATTTTGACTTGTCTGGCTTGGAAGTTAAGCCTAAATTAGGGTTTTTTACACTGAAACCCTAATTTAGTAACTCCTCTTCTTCTTGATTCCTTTGATTTCTCCTTGGCACAACACCACACTTGTATACACATATCCATTCATGAATCCCACATCCTTCCACTAAGCCTTGATTCTCTTCAATCACTCAATTGACCTAGGGTTGACCCAGATGAAACCCTAGTTGACTGCATCCCACAGTGACTCTTGTAATCAAACCAATGACTTGCTTCATCTTCAAAATGACCCTTTAGGCCTTCCATGATGATAGCACACATTCCATACCCTCAGTTCATAGCTCATATCTCATTGATGACCCTCAAACACACCCCAGATAGGAGAGAGATCCACTGCTTGACCTTCTAACTTCTCAAAACTTCAATTCCTTTCCTGGTGACTTGAATAGACTTAGGCTTGAATAAAACCCCTTTTGATGTGCCTCTTTAGAGAATAATGGCACTTGACCCCTTGTTGGATGACTTGCTTATGCTATGCTATGCAAATGATTGAACTATGTACATTATCTACTATGCAAATGACAATGCAATTGAAACATAAATCAAGTAAAATAAGTTGGTCAAATTTTAGGGTGCAACAGCTGCCCCTATTCAAGCGGCTTGGACTCGACTGGGTGAAGAGCGGACGGCCTTCAAACATTCGAGGTACGAGACGATTGAATACCAAAGAACCCTGAAATTTGCCAACCGCAGAAATAAACTGCACCACTGCTTAGGGACCGACATTCGTCGAGTGAACCTGATTGTTCGTCGGAGAATAACTCTGATTTTGACTCCCACCACCCATGTAACACCACAGGTACTGAACTATCTTTGCAACAACACCTCTGTCCACAACTAGACTAACCTTGTCAACACAAGAAAAGAAACAAATTCATCCACACGAGTAAAGATCCCGTCATTACAGGAAAAACTTATTCACGATTGCTCTTAAATTTCGTCAACACGAGAAGCCATAAATTCGTCATCACGAGGAAATCCTATCATCATAGGAATACAACTTGCCCTTATCAGTACTTTTCAAACTCGTCCTCAGCAAGATTCCATATTCCATCATCATAGAGAAATAAAACTTGTTGACTCCACTGGGGATGGGCTATCCGCATCTCGTCAACACGAGGAAGATAAGTTCATTAACATGAATAAATCCTATCATCATAGGAATACCATTATTGTACATCTCTGCACTCACATTTCGTCGACACAAAGAAATCCTATCCACATAATCATAAATTGTCCTCATCAGGACACATATTCCGTCAACACGGAGAGAGTAATCCGTCAACACGAATAAATCCTATCAGCATAGGCGTATATTATCCTCATTAGGACGCCATATTCCGTCAACACAGAGAAATCAAACTTCGTCCTCAACAGGACCCCGTATTCCATCATCATGGAGAAATCAAACTTCGTCCTCAACAGGACCCCGTATTCCATCATCATGGAGAAGCAATTCGTCAACACGAATAAATCCTATCATCATAGGCCCAAATTGTCCTCGTCAGGACTCCATATTCTGTCAACACGGAGCAATAATTTCGTCAACACGAAGAAATCCTATCAGCATAGGCATAACTTGTCCTCATCAGGACTCCAGATTCCGTCATCACGGAGACAGCAATCCGTCAACACGAATAAATCCTATCATCATAGGCATAACTTGTCCTCATCAAGACTCCAGATTCCGTCATCACGGAGACAGCAATCCGTCAACACGAATAAATCCTATCATCATAGGCATAACTTGTCCTCATCAGGACTCCAGATTCCGTCATCTCGGAGAAATAATCTTCGTCCTCAATAGGACTCCATATTCCATCATCATGGATAAATCAAACTTCGTCCTCAACAGGCCCCCATATTCCATCAACACGGAAGAATGATTCAACAACACGAAGAAATTCTATCAATATAGCTGGAGATATTCTGAAAACCAATGGTCGACACCCGTCCTGACAACAAGCGACCACTTCGGCAATTTTGATACGTGGAACCCTGAGATGCTACAGCAGCAATCATACTTGACAGAACAGTCCGCTAATCGGACACGAGAAAACCTCAATCAGTAACTCTGTGAGGATGATGATAAACTGAATCGCATCATCGTATATCTCACGGCAAGACCTTGATTATCTGAAAAGACCCCGGAGCTTTAGAACTTCATACTCCTGTCGAGAAACATACCTGAAAGCAAAAGGTTAACCAACCTGGCTTATGTTTCAAAATGCGCATGCTTGAAAATGGCGTAATGTTCCATACAGCATGGAAATGCTACGTGTTTTCTAGATGGATGCAAACATGATAATGCATGCAAATGCCAATGCAGGTTCGAACTGTTGGGGAAAGCTCTGATAAGCTCGCTTTATCGCGGATGCTGGGGACAAATACCACCTTGCCGGGGAAGGAATGGTTGCCACCAAGTATCTCGGAAAAATGAATTCCAGAACATACAACGAACTCTGCCGGGGAGAGCTTTAAACCTTCGATTTCCACTGGGAGGAAAGAATAACATCTGCTGGGGAGAGAAAACTCCGCTGGGAAGAAACGACTCTCTTGAAAAATATTAACCGACTCCGCTGGGGAGAATGAACAACCCTACTGGGGAGAATAACTGTCTGACCACAGTTTACAACTCTCTGAAAGCTAAATGACTCTGCTGAAAATAAGGAATCCTTTTGGAGAACTACCACTGTCTGTATACAGCCTACAATCTTGGAATCACCAACTCTGGTGAGGGTAAGCGACCCTGCTGGGAAAAGTAAACCATCTGGCTACAGTTTACATACTCGGTACTGAGGATAGACATCCTGTGGCGAGCATCAATCTTGACCTGCTGGAGAATACCCTTTGGGATAAGCTGCGACTGGCTGGGGAAATTGTCCTTCCTTCAGTAAAGAACATTGTCATCTTAGCTTCAGGGAATGAAGCGCGACCTGCACGGGGATTCACTTCACATAATGATCAAGTCTTTTCGTCACGAGTCTCTGGTTAGGACTGCAATCTTTTGATCGTCCACTTCATATGGGCAAGAACCCTGCAACACCACAAACGAAACAAGACAAGTCTATACAACCAAATCTATTCAAGTTAGCGTTAGTGACATCATTTTCAGTCAATTCGAAGTTTTAGCAATTATTGGCAAGGGCCAGCAACGTTATGCAACTGCTAGTTTTATCAAAACATTGGCGTTTTTCACATACAAAACAGTAAAGAACAAGCATCAAATACTGAATAACATGTTTTATTGATTGGGCCCCTGAATGGGCAAAATTTTGTACACTGGATGTAACTCTTGAAAAGAGGAAGTTACGCACAACAAATATACAAGTATGCACAGGAAGCATAAATACAATGACAAATCAAATTTGCGCATATGTCGGCAACGTGAAGCAGACAAACATCATGAGCTGATCCTCCTATGACTCGCCTGACTCTGACGCTTTCCCGGTATTAAAACTTCTGAAGAGATTGTGTCTGATAATCGAACCCCCAGGTTTATTCTCCCGCACCAATGTGCAACGTAGCATCAAATTCGGACCGCAGTCATTTGCCCTTTTTTTTTAAATCCCTAACTTTTGCGTGAACCGCCCTTTGCGGGTTTTCAGTTCACCGGGATACCCTTTTTTGCCGAAGCCGCCCAGTGTAGGTTTTCAACTTTGCGGGTGTACATTTTTTCAATTTTATCCCTAATTTTTGCCCGAACCTTTTATTCTGTTTTTGGTTCGCCAGGATGCCCCATTTTTGCCTGGACTCTCTTTTTTTGTCCAGCGGGTCAATTTTAAGCAAAGTATCTTTTAACTGCGTCCGAATTCACAGGCGACATAAAGTCTTCACCGTCCATGGTGGACAAAAACAATGCTCCTCCTGAAAAGACTTTTCTGACAACATATGGCCCCTCGTAGTTAGGGGTCCACTTGCCCCTGTGATCTGCCTGCGGCGGGAGAATCCTTTTCAGCACAAGGTCGCCCGTCTGAAAGCTCCGAGGATGTATCTCTTATCGTACGCTTTCTTCATCCGGCTCTGGTACAACCGACCGTATGCTAGAGAAGCTAACCTCTTCTCATCCATTAAACTCAGCTGGTTCAACCTGTCTTTCACCCACTCTGCCTCGTCAAGTTGGACATCTCGTAACACCCTCAGGGAAGGAATCTCAACTTCCAGTGGTAACACTGCTTCCATTCCGTATACCAACGAGAACGGGGTTGCCCCGGTTGATGTGCGCACCGTCGTACGATAACCGTGCAAAGCGAAAGGTAGCATCTCGTGCCAGACCTTATAGGTCACCACCATCTTCTGAACAATCTTCTTTATGTTCTTATTGGCCGCTTCAACAGCGCTATTCATCTTGGGTCGGTAAGGAGAAGAGTTGTGATGTTCGATCTTAAAATTCTGACACAGCTCCTTCATCATTTTGTTATTTAAGTTTGAACCGTTGTCGGTAATAAGCCGCTCAGGGATCCCATATCAGCAAATGATATCTCGTTTGATAAACCTGGCCACTACCTGCTTGGTCACATTAGCATAGGATGCCGCTTCCACCCATTTGGTAAAATAATCAATTGCTACCAAAATGAACCGGTGTCCGTTAGATGTCGTCGGCTCAATCTTTCCAATCATATCAATTCCCCACATCGAAAATGGCCACGGTGACGACATCACGTTCAGAGGACTTGGAGGCACATGGATCTTATCCGTATAGATCTGGCACTTATGACACCTTTTCGCAAACTTGAAACAATCAGTTTCCATAGTTAGCCAGTAATAACCTGCCCGCAGCAGCTTTCTCGTCATAGCATGCCCACCAGCATGTGTACCAAATGTACCCTCGTGTATTTCCTCCATGAGCAACTTCGCCTCTTTCTCGTCTACACAACATAGCAACACCAAGTCATGATTCCTTTTGTATAGGACACCGTCTGGGTTTAGATAGAAATTACCAGCCAATCTCCTGAGGGTCTTCTGATCGCGACTGGATGCCCCAGCCGGATACTCCTTGTTCTTCAGGAAATTCTGGATATCAAAATACCAGGGCTTATCATCGGATGCTCCATCAATGGCAAATACGAAGGCGGGTCTGTCAAGCCGAGAGATGACAATTCTGGGAGCCTCATTCCAGAAGTTGACTTTATACATGGAAGACAATGTGGCCAGGGCGTCAGCCATCTGATTTTCTGCTCGCGGCACATGATGCAATTCAACCTTGTCAAAGAAAGGCAACAACCTCCTTGCATAATTCATGTACGGTATCAAGTTGGGCTGACGTGTCTCCCATTCTCCTTTTATTTGATTCACCACCAGAGTTGAGTCTCCGTATACATCCAGATTTTTGATTCGCAAATCAATGGCTTCTTCAAGCCCCATGATGCAAGCTTCGTATTCGGCTTCGTTATTGGTAACCGGAAAGGTCAATCGAGCAGTAAAGGGGATGTGCGACCCATGTGGAGTAGTGATGATTGCCCCTATTCCGCTACCATAGGAATTCACATCTCCGTCAAATATCAACTGCCATTTGGAATCCGTCTTTGGCCCTTCATTCGGCAACGGTTCTTCCTAATCTTTCATCTTCAGGTACATGATATCCTCGTCAGGAAAATCAAACCTCATCGATTGGTAGTCCTCAATAGGCTGCTCAGCCAGATACTCTAATAACACACTCCCCTTTATAGCCTTCTGTGAAACATACTGGATGTCGTATTCGGTCAAAACCATCTGCCAACGGGCAATTCTCCCAGATAGTGCCTGCTTTTCAAATACGTATTTGATAGGATCCATCTTCGAGGTGAGCATGGTTGTATGATTCAGCATGTATTGTCTCAGACGCTTGGCGGCCCAGGCTAGCGCACAACAAGTTTTTTCGAGCATTGAGTATTGAGATTCACAGTCAGTGAACTTTTTACTCAGGTAGTATATCGCATGCTCTTTACGCCCTGTCTCGTCATGTTGACCGAGAACACAACCCATACTCCCCTCAAGAACCGTCAAATACATAATCAAGGGTCTCCCTGCTACTGGAGGTATCAAAATAGGAGGCTCCTGCAAATACTATTTTATTTTATCGAACGCCTTTTGACAATTTTCATTCCATGTTGCAGCCTGGTCTTTTTTCAACAGCTTGAACAATGGCTCACACGTAGCTGTTAGGTGAGATATGAACCGAGTGATGTAGTTCAATCTCCCTAAAAACCCGCGCACCTCTTTTTCTGTCTTAGGCGTCGGCATTTCTTGTATTGCTCTTATTTTCACCGGATCAACCTCTATTCCCCTTTCACTCACGATAAACCCCAGCAGTTTACCCGATCTCACCCCGAAGGTGCACTTGTTAGGGTTCAGTCTCAGCCTGAACTTCCTAAGCCTCTTGAATAACTTCAGCAGATTCACCAAATGTTCTTCCTCCGTCTGGGATTTGGCAATCATATCATCAACATAAACCTCGATCTCTTTATGCATCATGTCATGAAAGAGAGTCGTCATTGCACGCTGATACGTTGCCCCAGCATTCTTTAATCCGAAGGGCATCACTTTGTAGCAAAATGTTCCCCAAGGCGTAATGAAGGTAGTCTTCTCCATGTCTTCTGGCGCCATTTTAATCTGATTATAGCCCGAGAAGCCGTCCATGAAGGAGAATACGGAGAATTGAGCGGTGTTATCAACCAGCACATCGATGTGAGGAAGTGGAAAATCATCTTTCGGGCTCGCTCTGTTCAAATCACGGTAATCTACGCACATTCTCACTTTACCGTCTTTCTTTGGCACTGGCACAATACTAGCGACCCATGAAGGATATTTTGTAACAGCTAGGAAACCAGCATCCCACTGCTTTTGAACCTCCTCCTTAATCTTCATAGCCATGTCCGGTCTAGTTCTTCGGAGCTTCTGCTTGACCGGTGGGCATTCTTCTTTTAGCGGCAGACGGTGCACAACCATATCCGTATCCAGCCCAGGCATGTCTTCGTACGACCAAGCAAATATATCACTATACTCTTTGAGCATTTCAACCAATCTTCGCTTGATGTCGCTCTACAACGCGGCCCCTATACGGATGTTCCTTTCAACCCCTTCCGACCCCAGATTGACGATCTCAATGACCTCCTCATGAGGCAGAATGATTCGTTCTTCTTGTTTTACCAACCAAGACAACTCTTCTGGAACGTCGCCATCTTCAATAATCTCTTCTTCGGTCTGAAATACCGGGTGCTCAAAGTCGAAGTGAGTCATAGGCGGTTCATAGATGTCATCTGAAATAGTAATCCTGCAAAGGAAATGGTTAAATGCTTCAAAATACATACAAAGCGAATAACCACGTTGCCCTTTTACTGTAAAAATAAAAACAGGAAAAACAAAGATCGCAATATTTTTACATGGAAAAACGCCTTTTTATTTAACGATCAAAACAGTGCAATGTACATAACAGAACGACCCTAAGCAAGATCACGATTGTAACACCCATTTTAATTATTTAGTCATTTTATTATTATTTTAAAAATTATACGTTGGTGTGTCCTTTGGTGGGGGTGTATTTGGTGATGTTTGGTGGGTGTCCCTAATGTGGGAGGACTATTGGTGGTATTTTGGTGTGAAATATAATAATATAAAAATAATAGTAATATTGGTGGGGGTGTTATTATTATTATTATTATTATTATTATTATTATTATTATTATTATTATTATAATATTTATTATATTTGTTAATATTATTAATATTATTATTATTTTGGTGAAATAATGATATTATTATTATTATTATTATTATTATTATTATTATTATTATATTTATTATATTTGTTAATATTATTAATATTATTATTATTTTGGTGAAATAATGATATTATTATTATTATTATTATTATTATTATTATTATTATTATATTTATTATATTTGTTAATATTATTAATATTATTATTATTATTTTGGTGAAATAATGATATTATTATTATTATTATTATTATTATTAATGAGTATTATTATTAATATGATTATTATTATTAGTATTAGTATTATAATATTATTAGTATTAATAATAATATTGTATTATTTTATTAAGTTATTTTATTAATTGGGATTAGATTTAATAAAGAAAATAGAATGTGAAGGGGTGGGGAGAGTGGTACGATACATTTTAGAAATTGAGAAAAAGGGCGATAGAAAAGAGAGAAGAGAAAAGGACGAAAGAAAGGAAAAAGAGCGAAGGAAAAAGGGAACGAAGAACGGAAGAGAAAAGGGGAAGGCCAAGAGACCAATTCTAGGAGGATTTCTATCGATCAACCAATTGATAAGGTAAGGGGGAGGAATTTGATTGGGAATGGTTTATACATGTATAGGGTAGAGGGGATTCCTTAACCCCGTAGGAATTTATCGTTATATAAAGTTTTATATTGGCATGCTATGATTATTGTTGATGTTGGGGGATTGATGAATGCTGATGATGCATTTTGGTGTATATATATATATATATGGTGATGATAGTAACTGTAATGTTGATCCATTTTGTTGGATTGTTGATGTTACTGTAGTATTGATCCATTTTGTTGGATTGTTGATGTTACTGTAGTGTTGATAGTAACTAGGAATATAAAGCTGATGAGATTCTGTGTTGTTACCGTAGTGTTGGCAATGACCATGATTATAGCTTTGGGAAAGTTATGTGTTGTTTCCCTATAGTCTTGTTAACGACTATGGTTAGGACCTTGGTGAGATTCAGAGTGACTCTGAAGTGTCGGTAATGTACCATAATGTCGGTTCTAGAGTAGAAATTATAGGATAATTGGTAAGTATAATATCTATTGGCATGTTTGTGATTGTGGATTGATGTTGATGAATTGTTGATTTTGGTGTATAGGCTGAGGTGTTGGTTTAGGGAGGTTCTGAGTAACCTCAGAGACTTTTGGTGAGATGTCTGAATTGGTCTCGTGTGATCCTTCTAGCCTTGCTGTAGTGTGAAAATGATGAGTATGGGATATAACTTGTGTACTTGGTGATAGTACGCGTTTCCCTTAATATTGTTGGTGAACAATTAGTTGATGTATATGTGTGTAGTGATCAGTAGGATCGTGTATTTCCCGAGCGGTGAGATGTGTTTATATTTGGTGTTAGAAAGTGAGACTACTCACTGTGTGATTGAATTATATGATGTTGGTGTATGTTATATCTATACATATGCATTGATGTATGATGATATGATCAGGAGGATCGTGTGCACTTAGTGTGCCAGAATGTAATAGTTATGCATTGGTGTCTTGCATATCATGGTGTTTTGGTGGGATGAATCATGTCTCAGGAGGAGCGTAAGTGATTCATCCGTACTCCTTTGTGGAGAATGGTGGGGGGATAGATCATGTCTCAGGAGGAGCGTAAGTGATCTATCCAGGTTCGATTGAATGAACCAATGAGTCGGTACCGCATGCATGGTGTTGTGTTGCATAATTGCATTATAATATGTTATATTGTAATTTGAACAGTAGGTTCGTTATATGGTATTGTTGGGGTGAATAATTGATCTGATGGTGTGTTTTACTGCCTTATTTACATGTCTTACATTACCATTATATTTTTTATCATGATTTCTCACCCCTTTGTTGTTGTTGTGGTTTGTGCTTCTTCGGAAGTACAGATAATCCAGGTACTTAGCTAGCTTGGATTATGGTGTGACAGTCGAGTCTAGGATGCTCTGATACGTAGCACGGGACTTGGGCGTTTTTATTTACTTTATGAAGAACTTATATTTTATTTTCCTGTGAAACGTATCAAACCTTTATTGGATTTTATTATTTAATATTCCGTTGTATTGGAGAAAACCCTTTTTATAAGGAAACGTTGTTTTCATGTGATATCCCACTTGGGAAATTGGAACTCTGATTTTGTTTATTTATAATGTTTATTAATTTAATTGATTTTGGGAAGTGGGGTGTTACAACGATGCCCCGGGTAGGACACCGGATTGTTCAACAATTAAGAAAACAAAGTATTACTGTTTAGTTGTCACAGGAACAGTCTCCTGAATAGACCAATTGCAAAGCCCTTGTCCTGGCACGCTCGGATGAATCCAGGCGTTCATGTCGCTGTCGCTGTCTCCTTCTTCGGTATCTGAAACTGCGTTGATGGTCTCGTGATATACTCCACTAGCCGTAATTGTTATTGGTCCTTTGAAACGGGGTGCCCTTGCAGTAGGCGTTGATGATGAAGGTTGATATCCCAGCCCAAATCTGTCCATTTTCACAGGAATATCCAGAACCTTGCCCCAGCCCTTTGTCTCACCAGTCTTTACTAGAGCCTGAGCCTCTTTGTATGATGATACTGCAACCTCTGATGCTTTACTCGGCCCTGGAACTTTGTCCTTGATGCGCAACCCTTCAAAGGCTTGACAGGGTGTTTCATGAATCTCGCCGTCGACCTCCACGTACTTGAATGACGACAAATGGTTGACCTGTATATCCTCCTCTCCACAAACTGTGACCACACTGTCCCCCACCATGTACTTCAGCTTTTGGTGTAAGGTAGATGTGACTGCCCCAGCACCATGGATCCATGGTCATCCGAGAAGACAGCTATATGCTGGCTAGATGTCCATAATGTAAAATTCAGTTTCAAAAACCTCCGGCCCCACCTGCAAAGGCAGAGTTATGGATCCAAAGACTGACCTTCGTGTACCATCAAATGCCCTAACCACCAAGTCACTAGGCGTACAAATGATCCCCCTGATGTCCAATTTCATCATTGCTTTCTTTGGCAGCACATTCAAGGAAGACCCGGTATCTACCAGCACGTGGGACATGACCGTGCCCCTGCATTCAACTGAGACGTGTAACGCCATATTATGCTCTCTTCCCCTCGGGGTCAAATCAAAATCCGTAAATCCCAAACTATGGCCTGCATTCACGTGCGCCATTACCCCCTCCAACTGGTTCACAGAAACATCTTGGGGTATAAACGACGTGTCCAGAATTTTCAATAGCGCATTCCTATGGGATTCGGAACACAATAACAGCGATAGTATGGATATCTTTGACGGCGTCTGTTGAAGGTGCTCAACAATTTTATAGTCACTCTTACGGATAAGACGCATAAACTCTTCTACATCCTTCAGTGCTGTTTCTTTTTCATTCCTCTGCACAGGAACATCCTCATTCACTTTACCTTTACCTTTTTCCAATCGTTCAGCCTCTACCTCAGGCGATATAAAAATTCTCCCGCTCCTCGTCATCCCTCCAGTCCCGACGACATTGTCCACAACCTCAGCTGGTTGTTTACTGATATCAATTTTCTCCCCATCACAATATGCTTCCAGCCCATAAGTCCATGGTACTGCCTTAGTGCTCTCATAAGGGATTGGCCCTGCCTTTGTTATGGTGATTGTTGGCCGCCGGGCTGGCGCCGTTATAGTTATCGTTTTCCGTGGAATTGTCACCGTAGCAACATCACTTTGCTCATCCGCTAATACTTCTGCAGGTTTCTCAACTGCCGTTCTGTCAAATTGCAACGTGCCTTCATCTATCAAGGTCTGAATACCCTTGCCCCAGCCTGGGTCCAACATTCTAGGCAAAACTCATCGCAGCCCGGATACACACCTCCTTTCAATAACCTGCTCTTTATTTCACACAACGGTGTTTTCAGTTCATCAACATCCATAACCAGGTTCAAACCCTCCTCAGTCAAAATAGCATTTGCCCCATGGTTGGGCATTGGCTGCTGTACTATATTCGGACCTGCTCGTCCAAAATTGATGGCCTTGCTATCTAGCAGATCCTGAACCTTATGTTTAAACGCATGACAGGCCTCTATGTCATGCCCGGGAGCCCCGGAGTGGAAGTCACAGTGTTTGTTAACATCATACCCATAAGGAAGGGTTGGTCCCGTGGGTGGTGCCAAGGTCCTTTTTTCAACTAAATTTAGCCCCAACAGTGTCTAAAAGAGTTCCGCGTACGTGGAAGGAGGCGCTTCAAACACTCATTTCGGCTTCGCGTTCGGAAATCTTCTTTGGACAACGTTCTGCCCCTGCTGTTGTTGTGGCTGCTGCTGTGGTGGTATATGTTGTAGTGGTATTGGTTGTTGATGAAATGGAATTGTGACGCTTGCCACCTGTTGCGGATGATTATACTGATTCCATCCTCTGCCCCAGCCTCGGCCTCGGCCCCCGAATACTGCACTTGTGTCACCCTGACGGCGACCACCAAAAGCTTTTCTGCTACTTCCAACTGAAGTGGATTCCTCAGCTTGGAATCTCCCCATTTTAATATTACTTTCAATCTTCTCGCCCATCAAGATTAGATCTGAAAAACTGCCCAAGGAAGCGGGAAACAGCTTATCATAAAATATACCAGTGAACGTTCCTATGAACATGTCATTCATCTCCTTCTCGACCAAAGGAGGATGAACCCTCGCAGCCATGTCGCGCCATCTCTGCGCATATTCTTTGAAACTCTCATCTTTCTTCAGTGACAACCCCTGTAACTGGACCCGGTTTGGTGCCAAGTCACTGTTGTACTTGTAATGAGTCACAAACGCTTCAGCCAGTTGTTTCCATGTCTTTATCTGAGTAGGCTCCAACCCCATGTGCCATTCGAGGGAGGGACCAGACAAGCTGTCTTGAAAGAAATGCATCAACATTCTCTCGTCATTCGAGTAAGCGGACATCCGTCTGTAGTATGACCGCACATGCACCTTCGGACAAGTATCTCCCTTATATTTGTCAAATGTGGGAGCTTTAAACTTCAGCGGTACCCTCAGGCCAGGCACCAAACCCATTGTGGTCATATCTAAACCAGCAGCACTTGATTCACAACACCTTTCACTAGCTCCTCGAGCATCTTGATTCGCTGAGTGTTGTCTACAGGACCTTCAAAACCTCTACCAGAGAAAGCATCCTCTTGTTGGTCTTCCATCCAATTACCATTCTCATTTCTGTATCCATCATACCCATTATGGCGACCAAGTCTAGTCTGATTCATCACAGGGCCCCGTCCCCTGTTACCATACCCTTGAGTGACCCCAGTAGGTCCAAAAGCCATCATTCCAGCACCATTTCCGTTACCGAATCCACCATAGCCCTGATTGGCATTACCAAGTCCATCCTGTCCGAAACCCTGAGCGTTGAGATCAAACTTCCCATCCTGGTTAGCATAATCGAACCCCTGGTCGTTATAGCCAAATCCGTTGTTACCGAAGCCATTACCTCCATTCTTATCACCGCCCAGATTGGCGTCTCCGAATCCAACGTTGTTAATGACAGTCTCATTACCAATACCTGTATTACCATTCCCGGCGCCAGCGCCATTGTTCATATTCACAACAGGTATATTCACCACAGGTGGAGCTACTGGTGTAGGAGTACCATCCCCATGAATGGTGTCAACACGTACAGAATTGTGGTCTTCGTTCCCATGCCCAGCATTTCTCACCAGCAATGGTTGCACCAAAGTCTGCAGGTTTTCCTGTCCCTTCATAATTGTCTCCATCGTCTGCATGAACAGCGCCAGCTTCTCACGCATTTCCTGCATCTCGCTCTGCATCTGATCCATAACTCGTTTGCAGTTGGTACGAGTAGAGTATCGGTGAGGACGTTGACTTTCAATCCTGGAAAAACCTGAGAAAATGCAGGAAATGAGATACAGTTCAATAATTACCTGATGAATGCAATATGAATGCAAATGCAATTATGTAAATATGCTACAGGTTATATTCCCCCGATTCTAGTTCCGGAGAGAAAGCCATTATGGCAATGGAGTCCCTATCCAGCAAGCAATAAACCAGAAAATCCTCATATATAACAAATGCCAAGGGGCTGGGTACAGGAGTTCAACTGAATACAACCGTAGAGACCTCGGCCAACAAGTCTGGCGATGGCCCAAATATAAGTACAAATAACAAAGGTAAGGCATAGATACATCAGGCCAAATGGCGTGCTCGGACGTCCTCCAATATCCTCATCGTCTCTGAGTGCCCTAGTCGGGAGATCAACTCCTGAATCAGTAAAGCATGCCGCTCGGTAGTGGATCTCAGCTTCGCGGCGTCGTCCTGGGAAGCTCATTTGCTCGAACTCTCGTCAGATCTGTACCTCTTGGAACCGGCCTTATCCTCGTAACCTCTCGACTTCTCGTCACTGTCACTGACTCTGAGATCAGCAGTACTCCTAAGGGATGTTACTTCAGCAATCCTTGCTTCCTGGGCTTTAACCTGTGCCTCAAGCGTGGCAATCTGCATTTTCAGTTCGTCTTCGTGCTCTTTCCACTTGGTGAGCATGGCATTCCACAAAGCTTCCCACTTGCTGATACGAGCATAAGCTTTGCTTAGAAGTTCCTTCTTGGAAGTAAGCACCTTGCTTACACCGTTCAAGGCTATCCCCACTTTTTCTTTCTTGTTGGTTGCTTCTGTTAGCTCTGATCCCAACCTGTTAATCAATTCGGTCTGTTCCTTCACAGTGAAGGTGGCCTCCTTCTTCTCTCGTCGTAACTGGAAGATTTCCTTCTCTAACTCCTCATTGGCTTTCTTCAACTCCTCATTTGTAGCCAACAACTTGTTATATTTCTCACTCTCTTCTGCAGGAGGTACCTCAATCAATGGGAGATACAGGGGTTTCACAGCAAGATAAGGCATTAAAGAAATACTAGCTCTCTCACGGACCCACGCCAAATAGGGATCATAAGCTTTGTTGTTGCTCTTACCGAGCAAAGCTTTCCCCCTCCTATGGATGCCAGCCCATGCATGCCTTAATCTGGTCAAAATAACCTCGTCTAAGGAGCCTGTGAGATACAGAGATTCCTGTATCTCAACCTCAATAGGAGCATCTCTCAAGGCATAACCAAACTGTCGTACCAATAGATAAGGATTATAGTAGATACAGCCTTTCCGTCCAATCAGGGGAACATTCGGAAAGCCACTGCAACTATATATAATGTCAGTACCAAGCATACCCCGATCAAACCAGATGATATTCTCAGCAGATAGCCCCATCAACCGGGATGGCCAATCCAAAGTATCAATGGTATCAACAAACGGCCCAGTCTTCGGAAGGTGCCTCTGGAACCACCTGTACAAGAGAGGAAGACAGCAGGAAACATTCTTGCCACGACGTTTCTCATTCTTGTAGTGAATATAATGATAAACATCGCCCAAGAGAGTAGGAACGGGATTCTTCGAGGCGAGAATCAAGAAGGCATCCGAATCAACAAAGTCTGGCACATTAGGAAACAAGACAATCCCGTAGATGCAAACAGCCAGAATAGCACTAAAGGAAACCCAACACTCATTCTTCGCGCACTGTGTAGCCTTCTCAACTAGGACAGATAAGTGAAAACCATAAGCTCCATTCAGCTTGACCAAGCCTCCTGGAAACTCAGAAACGTCCAAACTGACAATCTCTGTGAGTGCAGATAACTCAGGCTCAGCATCAATATGTACAAAGGGCATCTGGTCTAGCACGGGAATACCCAACATAACATAATACTCCTCCACAGTGGGTGCCAGAATGTAGTCTGGAAATAAGAAACATCTCAGCTGCGGCTCATAAAACTGCATCAACGTATACACCCCAGTAATCTCGAAAGCTGAAGGTGTGTACAACAAGCTAAGCAGTTTCCCATGGGATACTCTGAACCCGACCCTCACACTCTCATCTTCCAAAGCAACTAAACCCAGTAATGAACTGATGTCTGGTGAATGCAACCTGTAAGCAACCGTCTTCTTCAGGGACTCCATGCCTGGCTAGAAGATATCCTAGAATCAGAGGGGAATGATCACCTGCAACATAAATACACGTTAATGAAATGCAAACATGAAAATGCACATGCATATGCAATCAAGGGATCAAGTGCACTGCTGATAGACTGGGTTGCTCTGTACTGAAGCCTTGAGAACCATTCAATCTTTATTCCAAACCAAACCAACCACTCAAAAGAACCCTGTAGCCACATCTTCCTGATAGAGATAAACCAGGTATTCTGAGGTCAAAGGTTTCCTGCAAACAGACCCACCTACCCCTCACAGGTGTGTACTTAACTCGCAGACGAGGTACGGCATCCTATGCGGGTTCAACGTCACAGACTTTCAAGAGCGATGATATGATACCCAGAAGGTGTGGCATCATCATCCCTTGAAGCGGCCTCACTTAGTTGAATCCCAGTTGATAGGTTCCCAGAGTCGACAATCCGAGGGTCAGACAACTTGTCGAGCCCTAAGGGCCAGGCAAGAAGCATCAAAGAGAATCTCGTCCGAGTGAGATTTCGCGGCTAGCTGGTGCGAGCTAAGCAAGCAGGCTAACCACTACTCTCTCTAGATCTATATGCGTACTCAAGCCCGGGTTCGGCTTATCTCTCAACAGATTACCCCTACCCACAGCAGCAATGATAATATAAGGTTAGTAATAACATTGTGGAAAGTAAAGATAGAATAGTAAATCCATACAACACCCCTGACGGGAAAACAAGCGCTAGGATTGACTCGCTTAGGGAACCATTGGAGTCCCCAGCAGAGTCGCCAGCTGTCGCTACTGCGAAAATCGGCGCCGGCTGAACAGAAGAGTCGCCACCGTGCGTTATTTATCCCAACAGAGGGAAAGGAAACGCTCAAAGTAAACCTACCGCAAAGACGGGAAAGGAATGGTCATCGCAACCAAATCCTGGATTCGGGAGTCGGTTACGCAAGGGGAAGGTATTAGCACCCCTCACGTCGTCGTACTCGACGGGATCCACGCTAGTTTTATAGTACGGATTGTTATTCTATCTACTCTACAGGTCTGGGGTTAAAAGAAAATAAATTGACTCGGCAAAGTATCGCACTTTATGCCTACGTATTCCCGTCTGGAACGAGAAATCAGAGTCAACGTAGTTCGCCTACCTACGGGAAAGGAGGGGAAGGTTGCTCGCTAGGATATCGCATCCTATGCCTACGTACTTTCATACAACATGAAAGATCAGAGCAAACGTAGTTTAGGCCACGTACGACACAAGTCTGTCTTGATTGTTTTTTATCCTTCTGAAAAAGGTTTTCTCCTGATTACGCGTCCCAGCGGACAAAAATGACTCTTTGATTGGTTTACAGTCTTTTACGCAAGAACTGTTTTTTAGTGTGTTTGCAATCTCTGACGCACTAGAGACTATGATTTGAGAGTGACTACGTCGTATGTCACCCTAAGGGTAACACACCAAGCAATCAGATTACTAAAGAGTGACCCTCCAGCAACCTTTTCTCAAATAGCTTAAGGCTCGTAAAGTACGACATTGATTAACCTTATTACTGGGTTTTTGAATTGTTCCGAGATGAGAAGAAAAAGAAGCTCTAAAAAGCCTATGGTTGAAAAGGGAATCAAACCTACCCTAATGTTGTCATGCATGGATGAAATCCTAATGTCTGTCATAATTCCCTCCTGCACAGAGGAAATCAGAGATCCTAGGGGATAAACGGCAAAAGAAACAGATACATACAGTAAAGCAGTATAATGCATGAATGCAGCAGGAAACAATAGGCAAAGTGAACAGCTTCACTTCAAACCCAAGGGGAAGATTAACAAACAATACAGCAAAGAAAAACACCAGCTCAGCAGCCCCCCACCAGCTCCTACAGCAAACAGCATAAGCCATAACTCTGACAGCAACAGTCCAAACAACACCAGCTCTGGCAGCTACAATTGATACACAGCAAAAGGTTAACAACTACCACTTGAGGCAAGATCCTATGATATCCAAGCTCCAGCTAAGCTCTTATCCTTCAATAATCTTCAGCTTGAACAAGCACTGAGTTCCAACCAGCAAAGCCTTAGCCTTCAACAGATATCTAGCTTTACCAGGTACCAGCTCCCTCTTCTAAAATCATCAATAAATTCCATCCTCAATAGGCTTTTAATCTTCAATGCAGACATCAACTTCAACAAGCTCCCAGCTTAAGCAAGCTCCAATGCCTAACCAGTAACCACCTTCAACAAGCTCCTTACTTCAACTTCAACAAGTAATAAAACCCTAGCTTCAACAAGCAACTAGCTTCAACAAGCTTACTTATACTTCAATAAGCTTCAACTTTCTCTTTACCAAGCTTCAATAAGCACCTCCAAGGGAGAATCACTCAACAAGATCAAGTTATAATGTTAAGAAACTCAATGATAACCAAAGGAAATCACTAAGATTTTAACATTGCAAATGAAAGGTATCCTCAAAGTTCTACTCACTTGGGCATACCACTCATCCCTCCTAAGGAGAGATGGAGCTTCCCAATGAGGAATTTATGTCATTGTATAGGATAGAGGCAAACAATGCACTCTATGTTTGACAGAAGAATTTGTCTATTCTAAGCTCTTCCTATTTTATCCTATTTCTCCTAAGTCTTTAATCAACATCTTCAATCCAAGCAACCCTCATGCCTCAACCTTTGATCTTTGTATCCAATCTCCTTCATTGATTCTTCATGCTTCCACAAGCTCAAACCAAGCCCACACCCCAAAATAAAAGCCCAGAAACCCAAACAGACAAACATAAACCCCAAGTGGGAACACCATACAAACACTCTATTTGCAAAATATACTAAAAATAGTAAAATAGCATTTAAAAATATAAGATTTATTCTAAGGGTATTTCTACCTCTACCCTATATGCCCCATACTCTAATTCAAGCTAGAAAACCCAAAATAAAATGTTAGACTGCACCTATGTTGAGTTTATACCTTAATTATACTAACCTAATGTTCTCTAATCAAAACTAATCAAAATTAATTCACAAAAATATGAAATAAATCCAGGGGGAACTTAATTTCCTAATATAACTACCACAAAAAGAATGGAATCAAAATATGAATTTAAAGGACCAAACAAAATTCACAAAATGATATGTACAAACAAAATGAAAATAAAATACAATTAAATGAAAAAATCACCAAAAATAGAAAAATGCTTAAAATGATATTTTTATTTCTTTATAATTTTCTTCACACAATTATTGAAATGTAGCAAAAACCCCCATATCAAAATGATTATTTTTCTATTTTATATGAATTTTCAAAGAAACAAAAATAATATGATGAAAATAATGAAAATATGAAATAAAGAAAAAACACGCGTGGCAGATAGTAATTAAAAACAGTTCAAAATCCCAGCTGGGCCCAGGAGGGGGTGTAGAAATCAATGCGCTCCAGGCCCATGCTTGTAATCAGAAAATGACAATAAAAAAAACAAGCATCGGTGCAAATAGCACCCAAAACACATGCAAACTGGATGGGCCTCTTAGATGGGGGGTGGGAAAATCATTTGAACCCCAAGCCCAAGGTTAGCGTTTTAATGAAATGCTTCGTTTCATTCTTCAGCACAAATCCTTCACAAACTAAAATGCGCGCACAGCCACACGATCTGGCTTCAGTCAACGAGTCTAACCCTAATCCAATGGCTGCAGATTCATCTTCTTCGTTTGAATGAGTTTTGGAGCCAACTTCCATGGATGAACCTTCATGAACCCTCATCTGCAGCTACTCATAAATCTCCAATTCTCAACCAAAATCAACAATACAAAGCCCAGACTTGCTCCATTTTTCACGCTGAGTCTAATTGTGGTATCAAAATCCAATAATATGAACCCTAACTCTAAACACGAAATTCAATCCAAGATTGCTCAGAAACTCAACATTCACCAATCACCAAATTGTTGTGCTTAACCTCTTCCTCGCCTTACTAGGAGTAATTCTAACCATCACACTAAGCTAATAGCTCTATATCCAGCATGTAGTCAATCCCAACAGAAAATATGTCACCATGTAAACCATCACCAATTCTCTTCAAAACTATCCAGAAAGTTCCTCCTAACCACATACTACTCATTTAACCTAAAGACTCATGCTAATTACACCTAAATAAAGCTGTAGGTTGGAATTTACTAACCTGAGAAAATGAGTGAAATAGATGGATCAAATCACCAAATCAAGCCTTGCAAGTCTCCAGATTCGTTCAGTGTGGTGTTTTCTTACTTCTGTATGCAGCAAATCCTCTTGAAACTGACTGGATCGTGGAAACTGATTTGGAGTTGCAGGTGTGGAAATTGAGAATCAAGAACACGATTTCACCATGTAATCACTCAGATTTTGATTTGGACACACTCAGAAACATCAATGGAGTTGAATAGGATCAAGAAAATGGAATATCAATGGAGAAATTGAAGAATTCGAAAATGAATTGCAATGGAGGATTTTTGATCTCACTCTCCCTTCTCTCTCTCAACAATGGCTAACCCTTGATTCTGATCCACTCTAAATCATTTATAGGCAATGTTGGAACCTTCTAGAAGTGACTGGAACAATCCCATGAGATTTTGCAATTCTCACTTGAAGAAATTCTCACTTGATGAGATCAAAATCAGTTGGAGTTTTGCTTGCTATACCACTTGGTTATGGTTTGAATTTGTCATCAAATGAGATAATGAAAGTGTGCATATGGTTCTTTGCCTTGCATTCCATCCCTTATGTGATTTGGTATGTGTTACTTCCATTACAAGCTATTGAGCATAGCTCCATAATTCTGGCCTTAACTCAAAAAAGTAACAATTCCATTGATCTTAAAATGTGTTTTCCATTCAGTTTGATAGGTCACATGATGTATTTTGGCCTTGGATCAAAAAATCCCAAGTTTGGTCACTTGAAAAATGAACTTTAACCTTCCTTATTTGGTCATTTATGCCACTTTGAGTTCCAAGCATTTTCAAGTCCTCATGATCTCTTTTCTAGCCTAAAAACCCCCTTTTGAGCACATCTCATGTTGAAAACTTTTTTCATTTGAAGAGTGGAAGATGAAGATATGGGCCTATGTTAAAAAATGACTTATAATTCAACTTTCCCAAAATACCCCTGAGTTGCCAAAACCATAACTTGAGTTCCACAAATCCTCTTGAGGACTTCTAGTACTCAAATTAAATCTAAGATCAAGATCTACAACTCTTATGTTGGCCAAGAATCCATTTGAAAACTCCTTGATGGGCAAAAGTTGCTTGGAAGTCAAGTGACTTTCACAGATAAATTTCAATGTCCTCTGATGACCCCTAACTTGCAAGAACCATAACTTGAGTTCTACAAATCTTCTGGAAGACTTCTAGTACTAAAATTAAAGGTATTGAGAAGCTTTACAAGTTTCATGTTGACTAAGAATTCATTTTAAGCTTTCATTTTGACTTGTCTGGCTTGGAAGTTAAGCCTAAATTAGGGTTTTTTTACACTGAAACCCTAATTTAGTAACTCCTCTTCTTCTTGATTCCTTTTGATTTATCCTTGGCACAACACCACACTTGTATACACATATCCATTCATGAATCCCACATCCTTCCACTAAGCCTTGATTCTCTTCAATCACTCAGTTGACCTAGGGTTGACCTAGGGTTGACCCAGATGAAACCCTAGTTGACTGCATCCCACAGTGACTCTTGTAATCAAACCAATGACTTGATTCATCTTCAAAATGACCCTCTAGGCCTTCCATGATGATAGCACACATTCCATACCCTCAGTTCATAGCTCATATCTCATTGATGACCCTCAAACACACCCTAGATAGGAGAGAGATCCACTGTTTGACCTTCTAACTTCTCAAAACTTCAATTCCTTTCCTGGTGACTTGAATAGACTTAGGATTGAATAAAACCCTTTTTGATGTGCCTCTTTAGAGAATAATGACACTTGACCCCTTGTTGGATGACTTGCCTATGCTATGCTATGCAAATGATTGAACTATGTACACTATCTACTATGCAAATGACAATGCAATTGAAACATAAATCAAGTAAAATAAGTTGGTCAAATTTTAGGGTGCAACACATTGCACTGTAGGCTTTCTCACATTAGGCCTACGCGTTTTGGCTCGTGGACCTCGTTACTACACCTCCCTTCCAATATCTGACCCCTGCTACGTGAGATCTTTGGGCCTAGAGCCTTTTCCAACAATACATTACTAACTGCACTCTTTGTTTTGGCAGTGTACACTTGTTCTTTTCGTTTTCTTTTTAATTCAAAGTTTACACTCCTAAATTCATCTTGATAACACATTTTAATTGGCATTTTTTCCTTTAATTGTTGATAAAAAGGCTTGGAATTTTGGGTGATTTAAATCTATCTTGAAAATAATCCATGTTAATTAGATTTTAAACCTTGTGGGTAGAAATTAATCCTAGTTTTAGGGTTAAAAGCTTCTCATTAATTTTGACTTGTTAGAATCTTAATCTTTAATCTTAGGATTACTGAACTAATTTTCTAACCAATCACACATGCATGACCCTTAGGTATTAGTCTTATAAGTTAAAATTTTAATTCACCTTCTTGAATTTCCCTTGACTAATTGATCAAAGTATTCTTTGATTGAATAGTCTGCTCATTATTCATACCCCCTCATCCAGTCAAGTGATTTTTGATCACTTGATCAGATTTCCCTTTCACTTTGTTCACAACCAAGTCACTCTCGAGTAAAGCTTCCTCCAAGAACTTGAAGACACAAACAACATTGGAGCACTATACAAAGCAACACATCAAAAGGAATCTTCACCAGACTTGTCAATTACAGTTCATGTTGCACCTCACGAGCCTTAAGTAGTGGAGAAGGAGTGAGAATGGAGCTTTCCTACACTCATTCTGAATATTTTAAACATGAGACGTTTGGCTTGCTCGTTTGAAGTATTCACTTCCACTTGTTAGAACAAGATTTATTCTTGACATATTCTTTTTTAGTTTTGATGATAACAAAAGTATTAAAAAAACAATGGTTTATTTGATGTGAGTTTTATTTATGCAGGTTCTTTTTCTTGTACATAAATAATCAGAATCTAGTTTACTTAGACACACTTGGGAGTTGCTTCATTGCTAGATTCTGGTGGCAGAGTCTGAAAAACAATTGCTAGTGTAGCTTGGCGCAGACTCTGAGCTGAAAGCCTCAGTATTCAGACGAGTTACTACACTTGATAATTGTATATCAGCATCTGGTACCATTTAGAGTTGGTGATAAAGCTGTGGATTTTCCGTACTCCAGAAAGAAAGTTATATTGTCTTATCAGCTTGTCAGCTAGAGTCTACTAGATTTCAAGGCTAAAGAAAAGTTGACATGTTATATGGATGTCTGCTCCCAGCGGCTCTATCAGTACAAAACCTCTTGAAGACTCAAAGGTTAAACGCGTTACACACTAGATTCAGAATCTGCCGTGCATCCCACTTCAATGTCTCTTGAACTATGGAGTAAAAGAAAAGTCACTTGATCAAGTCACTTCCTCAATGGATAGTTTCTAGAAAGCCTATATATATATATATATATATATATATATATATATATATATATATATATATATATATATATATATATATATATATATATATATATATATATATATATATATATATATATATATATATATATATATATATATATATATATATATATATATATATATATATATATATATATATATATATATATATATATATATATATATATATATATATATATATATATATATATATATATATATATATATATATATATATATATATATATATATATATATATATATATATATATATATATATATATATATATATATATATATATATATATATATATATATATATATATATATATATATATATATATATATATATATTAAAGTTTGAATCTTAACAAGGATTCTTCTAATGAAGGAGTAGCAAGATTAAACAATTATCAACTCTAATGTAATATGTAGATTTTCTGTTTTAGGTTGTAATTTTAAAAGCCTTAATATTTCTTACCTATGTATATATTATAAATCTTAAGTGCTTTTGGTCTTTGTTATGGTGATTTCCCGTACCTCTGATACTTGTATCATGTACACCTTGTTCTCTATTCTGATGAGCCTTCAGTATTTTAGATTAAGTCTCATGCTATGTGCTTGAGCAAAAAGTCATGTCTCATTAGGATTAAAGCAACAAGTCTTGAGCCAAGATGCTTAAGCCACATAAGTCTCATTGCTTAAGCGCTTGAGCTGTAAAAGTCTTATTCAGCTAGTTTGATTCAGCAAGGGGAAGTTTCCATCTGAGGGGTGTGAGTAAGAATTCTCGAGTGCTACTTTAGCTAGGGAAGTCTCAGTATGGGTGGACAGAACAACATATGGCTCAACTAGAATATGAGAGTAAAGGGAAGTCTTAGGCATGTGCTCTAAGCGAAGGGAAGTCTCAACCAGAAGACAGAAGAGCAGGTGGCTCAGTCAGATGGTGTGACCAAAGGTTAAGTGTTAGACATGTTTTATAAGCAAGGGAAGTCTCAGACATTTGGTATGAGCATTTGTAAAAGTCTTATGCAGAAGCATAAGCAATTGTAATCATGAAGTGGTTATAATGAAAATATCTTGTGAGGCAATGGGACTGGACTACTCTCAGTTAGGATAGGAACCAGTATAAATCTTTCGTGTCTTCTGCTGTTATTTTATTTACTTCAGTTATATCTGCTGTCAAAAAAATTAACTCAGAATCTGAACATCAGTTCTGATTCTGAAACCCTGATCATAAGCTAAATTAAAAGAGAACACGAAACACAATTCAATCCCCCCTCTTCTTGTGTACTTTTCACACCTATTGGTATCAGAGCCTGGTATGTGCTTAAAACTTAATAGTGACGCAGATAATGATCCAATAAGAAAAGTATTTTTCTTCTTCAAGAAGGAATCAAGTGTCACATGAAAAATATCATACGACTTTTCCTACCATATTCAAATGGATGTTTCCATTGAATTTAAATGATAGAAAAGCTAAACATATTTTTAGCTCATCGGACTTGATAAAGGGTTGCTGAAGCTCTATAAAATATCCTTGAAATAGGTATTACTATAGAAGTTGATGGTGTTAAAGGTGATCATCTTGAAAATCTCTTTCACCAACTCAGAAGATGCATATTGAATATCTTCAGAGGTAGTTGCATTCTTGTAGATGCACTATCTCACTTCTGAGTATATCAACATCATTTATATGTCTGATGCTTGAAATATATTTGAATTATTGTGCTTGGGTTTGTGTGGATCCATTTTTGAAGCTTGAAGTAGTTACACTTCATCTAATCTTTTCAAGAAAATTCTGAGAAGATTGTTCCTTGACTTAAATCTAAAGTCATAATTTTTTTTATGTTTACATCTTAAATTTGTTGTGTTCTGAAGGTTTGTCTTGTAGTCTTCAAAGGAAATAAATGAAGTTAGATGATGAAAAACTATTCAACAGATCACCTTCTCTTTTTAGCTTAAGTTCTTTGGAATGACTAATGATAAGAAACTTAGGTTTCTTGTCAGAAGGACTTCCATACTGGCTAAATGGATTGTGATATCTGTTGATAGAAGAGTAATTTCAAAATATTCTTAAATATTTATATTTCAACTGATTTCCCAAATCTAAAAGCAGGAAGAAAACACTACCAGAACCTAATATCAGATGCTTTTCATTGTTTAATCTTTTGAAGCTGATATTAGTGCAGGATGTAGATGAAAAAAAGAATTTGTAATCTGAAATAAAAATCAAGTATTGAAAAGTAAAAGATGGTGTCAAATCTATCTTTAAAATATTTTATTATATGGAGTTTGTTCTTTAAGGTGATATCTTAAGATACTCTATTGCTTCTTGTTTGAGGACCATCATGGAAGTTGTTTTAAAAGACATTTCTATGAGAAATCTTCAACTTCTCTTTGAGTTTTGTCAACTGTACTAAGACAATGCTTTGATATGCTTTATGTCAATTTCCGATAGCAAACACCATCTGGTTCTGATCTTGTCAATGATTTCATATTCAAAAGATTTAATCCCAGACAATAAGATTAGTGACACTGCTTAGAACATGATTATGTTCCTATCATATCTCATCCTAGACTTATACTCTGGAGTGATTTATGATCTTGCTATTAGATTGATATGTAAGGCATAGAAAAAAATTTTTGTACTTACTGTTGCACCCCAAAATTTGACCAACATTTATTTATCCATCAAGTGTTTGAAGGTTGATACCTTCATCAGAAAGTTCAAGAGATCCTCAGAGAAATTGGTTGAAACCAAGGTTGTGTGCTTCATAGCTTGAGAGTTGTGGGAGCTCCTCAGATGATTCTGAGACTTTGAGAATGAACTTGAAGCTTTGAGAAAGCCCATGAGATGCCTTGAAAGTCATCATGAAGCCCAGAGAAGTCATTATGCAAGAATGCAAGAGATTCAGCCATGAATGGTAGAATTAGGGTTTGACTGGGTCAACTGATGATTTGGAGAAGGTTGAGACCCAATCCAAGGGCCATGTGATCATGGAGTGATGTATTGAGATGTTATAAGGATGATTCCTAGACCAACTCATCATGATTGAGGAGTTTGAGAAGTTTTAAGCTAGGGTTTCTAAGGATTGTCAGTGTAAAATCCCCAAGTTTGATCCCTATCTTCCAGGCAGTTTTAGCTCAAGATGTGATTGTCATATCATCTTCCCCACAACATGAATGTTGTATAGCTTGTTCTTAGCTTTAATTTGAGTGGTAGAAGTCCTTGATAGGATTTGCAGAGCTCAAGTTATGGTTTTGACAAATTACAGGTCATCTGAGGTATGTGAATCTGGGTCCTTGAAAGTCACCCAACTTGCAGACAACTTTTGCCCTAGTAGGATGATTCCTATGGTTTCTTGGTCAACATGAATGTTGAAGATCATCTTCTTAGATTTCTAGAGAGTACTAGAAGTCCTTGATAGGATTTGTAGAACTCAACTTATGGTTTGTACAAGACAAGGGTATTTTGGTCATTTGGTGATTATAGGTCATTTTAAGCAAAGGCCATATCTCCTATTTCCAAGCCTCAAATGGAAAAACTCAAAACATCAAAGTTGTTCAAAATGACATTTTAAGCCTAGAAAAGTGGTCATGAGTTGTTGGAAAAGCTTGTAGCAAGGATTGACAAAGAGTGGTGAAAATGACCTAAAAATGGCATATAAGTTAAATAAGTTCAAATTGGAAAATGGTTTGAGAGATCTACAAATCCAAAATAGGTCATGTGATATGTCATTTTGAATCTAAACATCATTTTAAAAACAAGCAAGAATCGTGTGGACCTCTACACGCTTCTCACATCAAAACCATTGCAAACAGAATCATACACACCATTAGAGGGTCACTTGGAAGAGATAGCAAGCACTGAAACCATCTCTACACACCTCTACCATTACTACTTGACAGGTTGGTTTTCTTCTCCATATCTCATTAATTATATGCTTTCTGTTAGATTTTTAGGTATAGACTTGTTAGGATAAGATAGTTGACCATTTCTTGAGAATTAGAGAGCTCTGCGTGAAGTTCCATGGCAGGTCATGATTTCTTTAAAGTTCAAGAATGAGTTGTAGGTTGAGTTTTAATACACGAATTATAGCTCAATATGATCAGGATAATATAATGAACAAGATTACACCATTAGATTTGAGCTTTAGCAAGATTGATCTCAGAAGAATATGGTTGAACCAAGACCTTTAGGCATTCTGTTAGAGTGATACACGAGGCTTCAGGAGAAACTAGTGGTACCATCGTGTTCAGGGAAGAAAATGGTACAATTTTGGTCTTTGAAGTTTTTAATTCCATGAAGAATTGAGAGAGTATGAGATGGTGGAAGATTCTTGCATGGGATACGATTTCTGAAACCCTAGATGGAAGTTGGGGACGATGACTCTCCACCGTCAGATCATCTCAAATATTTGACTTGTTAGACTAATCGCACGGCTGTTATTCAAATGGAAAACGGAGGGAAGTTGAACGCAGTAATACGCTGCGTTTCACTTAATGGTAAACCATGGGCCTGGATCAAACTTTGCTATACGCACACCCATAATGAAGCCCATCCAGTTTTTAACTAAAATCCCTTGTTAAATGCACCGCAACCTTTTCTTTTTTCTTTTGTTTTTCAAATTGTTTTTCTGAAGCAAATGGGCCCAGACACGCATGCTATTGACACCACCCCTTTAAGGCCCACTCTGAATAATAACTGGGCGACTTCATTGTTACACCCCCATCCCAACTTTATTCAATTCTTTTATTTTATTTTCTCTTATATTTTTAGCATTTTAATAAATTCATATAAAAACAGAAAGTGAACATTTTTTTTATTCTTGTTTTTTATTTAGACTCATTAAAATGTGTAGAAAAATGATAAAAATAAAAATGGGATTTTATTTTTAGTTAGATATTTTTTAGCATTTTTTCATTTAAATAGCTTTTAAATAGGATTAATCTTGTACTTGATTTTGTAGAATTTGTATTAAGGTTTTCCCTTAGGCTTTTTGAGCCATTCTTTTTGGCATAGTTAGATATTGAATCATAGTTCCCTCCGGATTTATTTCAAGATTTTTAGATTAAAATTTGATTAGTTTAATTAGGTTAGCATTAGGGCACCAAATTAGGGTTTAGGTTTAGCATAGGTGAAGTAAATCACTTCTTTCAGGAGTTTTAGTTTGATTTTTTGGGTATGGGACTATAGGGATATTATGGGTAGGTGTAATAGGCCCTTGTGAGCAAATATTAGATTTTTCCCCCTTTCTTTAGTATTTTCAGAGTATTTTCTGAATGGTTTGTTTGTGTGGCATGTTTTGTGTTGATTGTCTATCTTTGGGGTCATCTTTAGGGAATTGTTGTGGGGCTTGGTTTGCTTTGAAGACCTTGTTGAAGGAGCATGATGAAGGAGAAGATTAAAGATCAAGACCCAGTGGTTGAGAGGTTGGAGCTTGCAAGGATGCATGGATTGAGGTCCTAGTCTAGGAGTTTGTTCTCTGTTTGTGAGGTTTGAGATCCTGAAGTTTGAGGGAAGTTCATGGTACTTTCCTGAGGAAGGCACTATGGATATCTTTCATTCTTCCTTCTCACCTCTTTCCCAAGTATCCAATGATGTTGGAGCCTTCATGTGAGTTTAGTTTCTCCTGAGGAGGAATGTAAACTGATCACAGTTGTTGAGCCACATGGGATATGATTCCTAAGTGGAAGCCCCCTAGTACTTTCCTGAGGAAGGCACTATGGGTCTGTTCACTTAGTTCCCTTAGTTCATGTAGGATTTCTCAAGTATCCAATGATGTTGGAGCCTTCATGTGAGTTTAGTTTCTCCTGAGGAGAAATGTAAACTGATCACAGTTGTTGAGCCACATGGGATATGATTCCTAAGTGGAAGCCCCCTAGTACTTTCCTGAGGAAGGCACTATGGGTCTGTTCACTTAGTTCCCTTAGTTCATGTAGGATTTCTCAAGTATCCAATGATGTCGGAGCCTTCATGTGAGTTTAGTTTCTCCTGAGGAGGAATGTAAATCGGTCACAGTTGTTGAGCCACATGGGATATGGTTCCTGAGTATAAGCCTCCTAGCGCTTTCCTGAGGAAGGCACTATGAGTCTGCCTACTTAGCTCCCTTTCTTTGGTAAGCTTGTTTTGAAGCTTGAAGGCTGGGATTGATTTCTCTTATTTTAGGGTTGCTTTAGGGCTTTGCTTAGAGGTAGATTAGGGTTTTGTTTTTAGGGTTAGGATTAGGGAGAGATTAGATGTAGATAATTTCTTTCTCAAGCATGGATGGTATTTCATTTCTTTTATCTGTATGACTGCAGTTTACTGTTTATTGCTTGATTGCATGTTGTTTATTTTTCAGTATGATTACTGTTATTTCATGACTGGCTTGAGGTCGAGACGAGCTTGTGGAGGCTGAAGCCCCACACACATTTCCTCCCTCACTTGCATTGCATGCATTTTACTGTTAAGCTGATGCTTTGTCTGTTTTGGTGTATCATTGACATGATCCCTTAGGACTCTCATTTCCTTTGATAAGGATTTGATGATAGACTTTTAGGTTGAAACCTATGCATGACAACATCTAGGAGTCCCTTGTTCAAACCTCAACCATAGGATGAATCCATGGCATGATAACAGTAGGACTTGATAGTCTCCCTCCTAGTTAGGCCTGTTCTCTTCTCATCTCCCAAACAGTTTAAGATACAGTAATCATGAATGATTTCTTTCGTACGTTACGAGCCTTAAGCTATCTGAGAAAAGATTGTGGGAGAGTTTCTTTTCCATAGTCTGGATGTATAGTATGGTACCCTTTGGGTGACATGCGACCATTCACTCTCAGGTCATAGTCTCTAGTGCGGTTGAAATCGCAAACACAATAAAAAAAACACTTCTTTCAAAACAGGAAATAAACCGTAGTTTCCCGAACTACGTGAGCTCTGATCTCTCATGCCTGTTGAGAGTACGTAGGCACAATATGGCGAAGTCTTGGCAAGCTACCTTCCCCCACAATCCTTCGTAGGCCGAACTACGTTGACTCTGATTTCTCATTCTCTGATGAGAATACGTAGGCATAAAGTGCAACGCTTTGCCGAGTCATTTTTCTTTTCTCTTTGAGCCAGCCTTGATAGGTAGATAGATAAAACCAACCCGTCCAAGTAAACAAACAAGCGTGGATCCCGTCGAGTACGACGGACGTGAGGGGTGCTAATACCTTCCCCTTGCGTAACCGACTCCCGAACCCGGACAATGGTTGCGATGACCTTGTCTTACCCTTTTTCGTCAGGTTTTTCCGATCGTTTCCTTTCCCGCTCTGAGGGATAAATAACGAAAGATGGCGACTCTTCTGTCATGCCGGCACCTTATTTTCGCGCAAGCGACAGCTGGAGACTCTGCTGGGGATCGAACCCAGAATCTCTGGTTCTCCGGTTCCCGACGCGAGTCAATCCTAGCGCTTGTATGTTTGCTTGTTGGGTTGCGTTTATTTATCGCATTTTTACTTCTCGCACTTTATTTCCCGCATTTTATTTCCAGTTTGATATGATTATCTATGCTGCTGTGGGAGAGGGAGGTTACTATGAGTGAGAAGTCGGACCTGGGCTTGAGTATGCACCTAGACATAGTTGCGGAGAGTAGTAGACGAACCTGTCTGCTGAGCAGGCACAGTTCCATACGAAATCTGCGCTCAGACGAGGTTCTCGCAGAGGTGCTCCTTTCCGGTCCTGAGGATCTGAGGGGAGTCCAGACGTGAGGATTGTCGACTCTGGGGACCGATCATTTGGAAGTCAGCTAAGTGAGGCCTCTTCATGACTTGATGATGCCACTCCTTCTGGGAATCGTATCGTCACTCATGAAAGTCTGTGACGTTGATGACCGCATAGGATGCCGTACCTTTGTCCGTGGATTAGGTCCATACCTATGAGCGGGATTGGGTTTATTGCAGGAAACTTTGACCTCCAGACCACCTGGTTTTCTTGACAGTGGATCAGTTATGTTGGTACCAGGTTTCTCAGTTGCAGATTTGTCTGTTCTTGATAGAGCAGGTTTTGATCAGAGTATTGTCATCAGTGGTTTGTTCTGGATAGAGCAGATTTTGGGGTCTGAAGATCTCATCAGCAGATGTTGTTTGTTCTTGATAGGGCAGATTTTGAGTGGGGTCTGAAGATCTCATCAGCAGCTGTATGTTTGTTCTTGATAGGGCAGATTTTTGATTTGGGGTCTGAAGACTTCATCAGCAGATATTTCTTGATCATACATCAGGGGTCCTTATTATCAGACATTTGTTCTTGACAGCAGAATTTTGATCCTATGTATAAGGTCCTATCAGATGATTGTTCTTGGCAGATCAGATCTGTGGTCCTCCACCGGGGTTTTCTTCTCGTCAGTGATTGTTGATACAGAACCTCCACAGCAGCTACCTGGATATATTATTGCATGACTGCATTCTGCATTAGCTTGCATATTCATGTTTGCATTCCATTAGCATGTGTCTGTGCTGCAGGCGCATTTCGTACCCTGATTCTGGTGTCCCGAGCAATATGAGATATTTTCTTCCTTGAATGGATCCAGTCTTATCACTGCATTGACACTATGTTGGCGCGTTGACACCAGAATTAGGGGTGATCCCCTAAACGCACAGACACCCATGGCATTAGCATAATTCATCTTGCATGACAGAAGCCGGGGCGTGTCTTCTAACCCTTGTGTTGACAGGTTTGACTCAGAATCGAGCAACTCAGACTAATGGAGCAGGTACAAGCTGAGTTGGGGAAAATCCAAAGCCAGTTGGGGCAGGTCATGAATGACATACAGGTAGTGCGTCTGGACCAGCAAGTACTCAGAGAAGAGAATCAACAGCTGCAGAATCAGTTGAGCTTTCTCATGGGAGTGGTGAGAAGTATGCTAAAAAAGGAGAGTGATCGAGCACCCGAGGTGGAGACCAAGGTGCTTCCTCCATTGCCGTCAGTGCCACCTGTGCTGAAGCCAAGTGGACCTCATGGATCCGCTACACAACATGAAGCTCAAGACCTGTCTCGTCAGCAGCCGCGCCAGGCATCTCAGAATAACCCTGAAGGTCGTAATCAAAAGAAGAAGTTACTTGATAGAGCTGTAGACCCCATACCTGTGAGTTATGCCCAGCTATTGCCACTGTTGGTTCAGAACCGTGTTCTCAAGCTTCGTACTTCGGATCCACCGGATGACGTGGCACCAGACGTTGATCTCAGCACACATTGTGATTTCCACTCGGGAGCACCGGGGCACCATGTCGAAACATGTAAGGCTCTCAAGAATAAGATTCAAGACCTTATTGACTCAAGGACAATTAGGCTTGTGTCGGGCGGCATGAGAGCATCGGGAAAGTTTATTCCGTACCCTGCAGGAGAGGTGAATGATTCCACTCCTTTGCCTGAAGCTGAGAAAGATCTTGAATATGGGACCGTTGCCATTCAGAAACGACGACCTCTTACTCCTTGGCGGAAAGAATACCAACACCAGAATCAAAAGAGGCCTCGCAACCACTTAGAGCGAAGGAATGCTCCTTTCCATCCAGTGCCTGTGCCGTATAACCGGATTCTTCCACAGTTGATTCAGAATTCTTTGGTGGAACCGAAAGCTCTCAAGCCCGTGCCAGAGCCTTACCCTCCAGGGTACAATCCCCATGCTCAGTGTGGTTATCATGGTGGATCTTCGGGGCATTCGACTGAAGATTGCAAGGCTTTTCAGGCAAAAGTGCAACAATTGATCGACAAAGGGTGCATTTCCTTTCCAGAAGGAGATTTGGTTGTGCGTGACAACCTCTCAGCTGTCTGAGCTCGCAGATTCAGAGGATTATTTCCAGAAGCCAGTGGTCCAGACAGGCAGACGTCCTCAGCATTGGCAGTCCTCAGATTTTTTACCATTTGCATTTGTAGTTTCTTTTCTGTTAGTTACTACTTGCTGTTAAACATTGTATGTTTCGAATGGTAATGTTAATAAAGTGACTATGCATTTTTCTGAATTAATTATGTCGTTGTCACTCATTTACTGCATTGCACTGACACTTGCATTTTATTCACTCCACTTTATCACTATGATTAGCAAAGATTGGAGGGAGGATGATGAAACTGAATACTCATAGCCGATGATCGTATTGCTTTCAGATAAAACCTTGCCGATGACGTATAAGGCATTGTTTCAAATTCCCTAAACACCGGAGAGATAAGGAAGAGAATCCCTTGTTAACCACTTCGAGCCGAGAAGTAGAAGTTCCTTTCGGACTTTTTAACCCTCACATCTTAACCCGGGGCAGGGTAGTTGTCAGTTAGCTTGATCGAGCGTTCAAGTCTTATAGAGGAGTGTTGTCCTTCGAGGACCAATCACATCATATTCCTCGCCAGAGGTCGTACCTCGTCAACCACAATGGTTAAACCTCACCAACCAGGAGTGAAACAGTTATAATCCTTTCGGAGCAATCAAGACAACCAGTGTCGCACGACTCGTTCCAAAAGAAGAAAAAAAGGAATAAGAAAGCCCGCTAAGTAAAAAAGAAAAGCTAGAAAGCAAATACTTAGGCAAAAATCAGGGCATCCCGCTGGACTTCAAAAGAAAAATCGAAAAGAACTCTGAAGAGTCAGTCCAGGCAAAAATTAGGGAATCAAAAGAATGGAAAAGAAAGGATTATAAAAAAGAAAAATCCTCGAACAAGGACAAAGTCGTGTAGACACAGACGCCGAAAACGAAAAAGGAGTAACTGTCACTCCGAAACACCTTGTGAACTCTTTAACCAGTTGTTCCCAATGTTCAACACACCTCTCGAAGAGGCGAGCGCTCGAGCTAAGTTAACTGAGCTTTAGGATCGGAGAACATCACGTAGAAGGGGTGGGTACAAATCATAATTTGAGCCAAATGTCCTTTGTTTCACGAACCGTGAACCCGACCACGATACAACCCTTAAAAGACCTAATTGAGGCAGGGTTTATTCTGAAAGCGCATTACGATAAGGTTGAGTAACCTGACTCCTGCATGATTTGCTAATCATATCCTTATTGTATTTTTCACTGATCACATCAGCATTACGTTTGAACTCTTTGGTTCATTCGTCACTCACTAGCATGACACGTAAATGAGTGACAGTACAACATTTTTTCGAAATTTGCATGAACACTGTATTAAAATTACCATTCGTGAATAGACAATTTTAATTGCAGGTCAGTAGCTGATACGGAGGAACTTCAACAGGGAATAGTCAATCAGGACTGAATCGTCAGAGGTCTGGATCAGAACGGTATGCTGCGAAGCCCGGTGAAGTTGGGGTAATGACTTCCAGTGAGTGTGGAATCAGTTTGTCTGAGGACAAGTCCCGGAGTATCAGTTGATTATGAGGCAGTTTATGCAAGAAGCGGTTGATCGGAAGTGAATCTTCTCGAGACCCAATCAGGGGCAGTTATCAAGAATTCTTGCGGGTTGGGGGCAGATCCCTCCAGTGTTCAATCAGAGCATGTTGAGTCGCTCATCGCTCGTTCAAGGGTAAGCTACTTCAGAGATATTGAAGCCGACTATGCTGAGAGTTGATTAGCGGAGGATGAATCCTTCCGTTGTACAGATGTTGGGGCAAGCCATCTGAGGATTGTCTTGTTGCCAGTTGTTTTCTGTTCAGAACGAATTATTCCCAAGAGTCGGATTGGGGCAAGTTGAATTGTACTGGGGCAGTTGTTCAGGTGAGTTTGTTCTCCCTAGCAAGAATTGAGTGTCGGGGAGTCGTGTCCTTACCCTGCCAAAACCTGAGCCTTCTGAAGAAGCCTTGCTGGCATTGGATTGTTATCCTACAGCCCAACCTGTTACTCGGCTCCATGATTGGTAGTCTGTATTCCCTGTGTTGATGTTGTTGAATCAGGAGTATTTTCCCAGTGGAGTGTTGAGTAGCTGAAGTTGTTTCCCCACAGAGTTATCATCCCTAGAAGAGTAGCCGAGACGGCCACGCAGTTTATGCTCGCGATTAATATCGCTTTCTCTCAGCAGGTCCAGGTTCTCGTAGAGCTTTGTCCCCCTGCAGCGATCAACTGAAGTAGTTTCCCCTGCAGCAGTCAACCGAAGATCATTTCCCCAGACGGAGTCCAATTAATGTTGGCGTGTTAATATTCTCCTCAGCAGGATGGTTCCTCTACCTGAGTAGTTCTTTCTCCTTGACAGGAGGTTTGCCCCTCGGCATTTATTTTGCTGATGGGATCGCATCATTGTGCATGATTGCATGGCATTTAGCATAAACGCATAGCATCTCCACCGTGTGGAGCATGGCGCCGAAGCATATGCATCATAAACATGATCTAGGTTGCTACCGTTCTTGTTTTACAGGTGTTCCGCCGAAGGATCAGTTGCTCAGGACGAGTCCTGACATTCTCCCCAACGAGGTCGCGTGCTCAGGATGATTCCTGATATTCTCCCCAGCGAAGTCTTCAGTTCAAAACGATTCTTGGATTCCTCAGCAGGGCCGTTTGCTTAAGATGATTCTTAAGACCCCAGCGCAGTCTCCAAAGTTGGTTACTCAAATTGATACTTGGAGTCTCCAGCTAAGATCGCCCAGGATGGTTCCTGAATCCCCAAGAGAGCCGAGACCTTGGAAGCTGCTCAAGCCGCGATCGATTTGTCCCTAACAAGAGTTGCCCAGGATGATTCCTGGAACCCCCAACAGAGTGGAGGTCTTTTCCCCAGCAGATGGTTGGCACTTCCCCAGCAGCAGGCAGGTAGATTGATATCCCCATCCGAGCACAGCCATGAGTGGCAGATGAAATGTTCCCCCAAGCAGATCCTGAAGGATTGTCCAGCAAGCAGAAGTTTGTTTATCCCCGTGAGTTTGAGGACTTAATGACATGAGTGTCTTGTAGCCTGAAGGCTATGTTCCCCAGAAGGGTCGTTTCCCAGAGAGCCGTTCAGGGCATTTATCGCTTTCCCCATGCAGAGTATAGCAGAGGATAGTGTGTTGATCAGCCTGATATGTTGTGTTCTCCGGAGGAGTCCGTCATCCTCAAGTGTAAGTCCAGTTGAGATGGGCAGAAAATGCAGTTCCCTTGAAGGGTAGCTCTTCCTCAGCAGAGTGGTTACTCTCCCCGAGAGGATGATTCCTCTTCCCAGCATTTATTTTGATGGGGGCAGTTTCTTGCATGATCGCATAACATTTACTCAAAAGCGTAGCATTCCGTTTCGCACGGAGCATTACGCTCATTTTTCCAGCATTTGCATATGAAGCATGAACCAGGTGGTTACCTTGTTCTCGAGCAGAAGTACTTGCTCCCCAGTAAAGTTTACAGGAAACGTCTGAGTGAGCTCTTTCGTTATTCCCCAGCAGTTGTTGAAGTCGTTTGAGTGAACTCTCTCGCTATTCCTCAGCAAAAGTCTACAAGGTTGTTTGGATGAACCATTCTCCCTTTTTCCCAGTGAGTTTGCAGGATTGTTTGGGTGAACCCTCATTCCTCTCTCCCCAACAGAGGTGTTAATCTGATGGTTATTTCTGGTGACCCGGTGTTTGCTTTTATTTAGCAACGACTTAACAGGATGTCAAGAGAATAGCAGCGTGATATGTTTGCTCCAACAGTGATGTCTAATCTGAAGATTGACTTCGTAAACGCCTGAAGGCGATATCAGAAGGTTCCTGTGGATTCAGGTTTCCTTGTTGATGAATCAACGTTTGTCTGAAGACAAGGTTCAAAAGTTTGTAGATACAGCTTTTGTATGCAAGGTGATCCGTGTTGGCCTGAAGACCAAGTCAGTTGTCCTGACGTGATGATTGATTGCGATCAAGTGAATTGTGGTTTTCCCGACTGATGTCGAGGCCTGAAGGCTATGGTACCACATTGACTAGCGGTTTTCCCGACTGAAGTCGAGGCCTGAGGGCTATGGTATAATCGGACTAGTGTTTCTTCTAACTGAAGTCGAAGATGTTTCTCCAGCTAAAGCGGAGTTTGCCTGAAGGCAAAATGTTTGAATCCCCGCAGAGTCATGAATGGCTCAGGATACCACTTCTCTGAATGAAGTCACAGATTTCCCAAGCTGAAGCGAAGGTGCCTGAAGGCAAGGTTATCCCCAAAGTCATGAATGACTTAGGATTCATTTTTCGGACTGAAGGCCGAAGTATATCCCTGACTGAAGTCACGGATACTCTATAGCAGAGGCGGAGTTGCCTGAAGGCAGATCCATGTATCCTTGAAGGCCAAGGATCATTTTCTTCAGACTGAAGTCGAAGATACCTCCTGCAGAGTTGCCGACGGGCAAAGTTTACATCCTTGAAGGCCAGGGATGCTTATCTTCAGAAGTACTTGAAGATCTTTTTTTAGCTGAAGCTGGAATCGCCGACGGGCAAGGTTTATATCCTTGAAGGCCAAGGATGTCTATCTTCAGAAGAACTTGAAGATTCTCCAGCGGGTCTGGAGTGGCCAGGGGCCAGGGTTTCATCTATCCTTGAAGGCCAAGGATTTCATCTTCAGAAGTACTTGAAGATCTTTTCTAGCTGAAGCTGGAAGTGGCCAGGGGCCAGGGTTTCATATATCTTTGATGTTGAAGTTCTACGGTGGGCTCAGTATGCAGTAGTATTTGGATGTTCGTTATGGTTCTGAGGGAGAACCCCAGATCAGAGTGTGCTTGGTTAAGTCTCTCATTCCCAGCGGAGTAGTTTCAAATACGCAAGTGTACCTTTTGTTCCATTTACCAGGGGTGAGCCCCAGGTCAGAGTTGTTCAGTGTTGTATTTTCTCCAGCGGCGATGCGGGGTATTTTGATTGTCCGACGGCGATGTCAGATTTAGTTCTCCAGCGGCGATGCGGGGTATTTTGATTGTCCGACGGCGATGTCAGATGTAGTTCTCCAGCGGCGATGCGGGGTATTTTGATTGTCCAACGGCGATGTCAGATGTAGTTCTCCAGCGGCGATGCGGGGTATTTTGATTGTCCGACGATGGTGTCAGATTTAGTTCTCCGGCGGCGATGTTGGATGTTTGTTTCCCCGAGTTATGGGTGTTCTTGACGGCGATGTCAGGTGATTCGGTGTTCCAGCGGCGATGTTGGGTGTTTCTCAGAATTTTGTTTGCTTCTGACGGTGATGTCAGGTGGTTTAGTCTTCCAGCGGTGATGTTGGGTGTTTGGTTGTCTGATGACAATGTCAGAAGAATTTAATGTGGATGACTGACGGCGATGTCAGATCAATATTTCTCCAGCTAGTTGTCGTGCAGCTATTATTGCAGTGTTCAAAGATTTGTTCCCCGCAGAGTATCGTGTGCTCGTGCAGTTGGCAAATTTTCGGGTTTACCGGTATTCAACCGTCTCGCACCTTGATTGGCTGAGAGCCGTTCGCTTCTCACCCAGTCAGGTTCAAGACGTTTGAATAGGGGCAGCTGTTGCACCCCAAAATTTGACCAACATTTATTTATCCATCAAGTGTTTGAAGGTTGATACCTTCATCAGAAAGTTCAAGAGATCCTCAGAGAAATTGGTTGAAACCAAGGTTGTGTGCTTCATAGCTTGAGAGTTGTGGGAGTTCCTCAGATGATTTTGAGACTTTGAGAATGAACTTGAAGCTTTGAGAAAGCCCATGAGATGCCTTGAAAGTCATCATGAAGCCCAGAGAAGTCATTATGCAAGAATGCAAGAGATTCAGCCATGAATGGTAGAATTAGGGTTTGACTGGGTCAACCCTGGGTCAACTGATGATTTGGAGAAGGTTGAGACCCAATCCAAGGGCCATGTGATCATGGAGTGATGTATTGAGATGTTATAAGGATGATTCCTAGACCAACTCATCATGATTGAGGAGTTTGAGAAGTTTTAAGCTAGGGTTTCTAAGGATTGTCAGTGTAGAATCACCTAGTTTGATCCCTATCTTCCAGGCAGTTTTAGCTCAAGATGTGATTGTCATCTCATCTTCCCCACAACATGAATGTTGTAGAGCTTGTTCTTATCTTTAATTTGAGTGGTAGAAGTCCTTGATAGGATTTGCAGAGCTCAAGTTATGGTTTTGACAAATTACAGGTCATCTGAGGTATGTGAATCTGGGTCCTTGAAAGTCACCCAACTTGCAGACAACCTTTGCCCTAGTAGGATGATTCCTATGGTTTCTTGGTAAACATGAATGTTGAATATCATCTTCTTAGATTTCTAGAGAGTACTAGAAGTCCTTGATAGGATTTGTAGAACTCAACTTATGGTTTGTACAAGACAAGGGTATTTTGGTCATTTGGTGATTATAGGTCATTTTAAGCAAAGGCCATATCTCCTATTTCCAAGCCTCAAATGGAAAAACTCAAAACATCAAAGTTGTTCAAAATGACATTTTAAGCCTAGAAAAGTGGTCATGAGTTGTTGGAAAAGCTTGTAGCAAGGATTGACAAAGAGTGGTGAAAATGACCTAAAAATGGCATATAAGTTAAATAAGTTCAAATTGGAAAATGGTTTGAGAGATCTACAAATCCAAAATAGGTCATGTGATATGTCATTTTGAATCTAAACATCATTTTAAAAACAATGGTTTAAGCACAATTTTGATTTGAGGCCTAAAAATGGGGGATGCTTTGTAATCATGTTACTTGCATAATAAGGCAACTTTGCAAAACTCAACATAAGGCAGGGATCAGCTTGTTTTCCACACATACCATCTCAATATCTCATGAGGAGAGATTTTAACACAAGTTTAGAGGGTTGTATGCATGAGATGAGAGATATTCAACATGTCATCAAGTGAGATTTCCAAGACTTTCTAGTGCATTCTAGGAGGTTCTAGACTCTTCTATTGACTGTTATATATTGAGGAGCTCACAATGAAGTGGGGGGGTAGAAAAAATCAGTGGAGAGAGTGAGGGAGAGAGTGGAATTCCAAGCTTCCTTCAAGAACAAGCAAGAATCGTGTGGACCTCTACACGCTTCTCACATCAAAACCATTGCAAACAGAATCATACACACCATTAGAGGGTCACTTGGAAGAGATAGCAAGCACTGAAACCATCTCTACACACCTCTACCATTATTACTTGACAGGTTGGTTTTCTTCTCCATATCTCATTAATTATATGCTTTCTGTTAGATTTTTAGGTATAGACTTGTTAGGATAAGATAGTTGACCATTTCTTGAGAATTAGAGGGCTCTGCGTGAAGTTCCATGGCAGGTCATGATTTCTTTAAAGTTCAAGAATGAGTTGTAGGTTGAGTTTTAATACACTAATTATAGCTCAATATGATCAGGATAATATAATGAACAAGATTACACCATTAGATTTGAGCTTTAGCAAGATTGATCTCAGAAGAATATGGTTGAACCAAGACCTTTAGGCATTCTGTTAGAGTGATACACGAGGCTTCAGGAGAAACTAGTGGTACCATCGTGTTCAGGGAAGAAAATGGTACAATTTTGGTCTTTGAAGTTTTTAATTCCATGAAGAATTGAGAGAGTATGAGATGGTGGAAGATTCTTGCATGGGATACGATTTCTGAAACCCTAGATGGAAGGTTGGGGACGATGACTCTCCACCGTCAGATCATCTCAAATATTTGACTTGTTAGACTAATCGCACGGTTGTTATTCAAATGGAAAACGGAGGGAAGTTGAACGCAGCAATACGCTGCGTTTCACTTAATGGTAAACCATGGGCCTGGATCAAACTTTGCTATAAGCACACCCATAATGAAGCCCATCCAGTTTTTAACTAAAATCCCTTGCTAAATGCACCGCAGCCTTTTCTTTTTTCTTTTGTTTTTCAAATTGTTTTTCTGAAGTAAATGGGCCCAGACACGCATGTTATTGACACCACCCCTTTAAGGCCCACTCTGAATAATAACTGGGCGAATTCATTGTTACACCCCCATCCCAACTTTATTCAATTCTTTTATTTTATTTTCTCTTATATTTTTAGCATTTTAATAAATTCATATAAAAACAGAAAGTGAATATTTTTTTGATTCTTGTTTTTTCTTTAGACTCATTAAAATGTGTAGAAAAATGATAAAAATAAAAATGGGATTTTATTTTTAGTTAGATATTTTTTAGCATTTTTTCATTTAAATAGCTTTTAAATAGGATTAATCTTGTACTTGATTTTGTAGAATTTGTATTAAGGTCTTCCCTTAGGCTTTTTGAGCCATTCTTTTTGGCATAGTTAGATATTGAATCATAGTTCCCTCCGGATTTATTTCAAGATTTTTAGATTAAAATTTGATTAGTTTAATTAGGTTAGCATTAGGACACCAAATTAGGGTTTAGGTTTAGCATAGGTGAAGTAAATCACTTCTTTCAGGAGTTTTAGTTTGCTTTTTTGGGTATGGGACTATAGGGATATTATGGGTAGGTGTAATAGACCCTTGTGAGCAAATATTAGATTTTCCCCCCTTTCTTTAGTATTTTCAGAGTATTTTCTGAATGGTTTGTTTGTGTGGCATGTTTTGTGTTGATTGTCTATCTTTGGGGTCATCTTTGGGGAATTGTTGTGGGGCTTGGTTTGCTTTGAAGACCTTGTTGAAGGAGCATGATGAAGGAGAAGATTGAAGATCAAGACCCAGAGGTTGAGAGGTTGGAGCTTGCAAGGATGCATGGATTGAGGTCCTAGTCTAGGAGCTTGTTCTCTGTTTGTGAGGTTTGAGATCCTGAAGTTTGAGGGAAGTTCATGGTACTTTCCTGAGGAAGGCACTATGGATATCTTTCATTCTTCCTTCTCACCTCTTTCCCAAGTATCCAATGATGTTGGAGCCTTCATGTGAGTTTAGTTTCTCCTGAGGAGGAATGTAAACTGATCACAGTTGTTGAGCCACATGGGATATGATTCCTAAGTGGAAGCCCCCTAGTACTTTCCTGAGGAAGGCACTATGGGTCTGTTCACTTAGTTCCCTTAGTTCATGTAGGATTTCTCAAGTATCCAATGATGTTGGAGCCTTCATGTGAGTTTAGTTTCTCCTGAGGAGGAATGTAAACTGATCACAGTTGTTGAGCCACATGGGATATGATTCCTAAGTGGAAGCCCCCTAGTACTTTCCTGAGGAAGGCACTATGGGTCTGTTCACTTAGTTCCCTTAGTTCATGTAGGATTTCTCAAGTATCCAATGATGTCGGAACCTTCATGTGAGTTTAGTTTCTCCTGAGGAGGAATGTAAACCGGTCACAGTTGTTGAGCCACATGGGATATGGTTCCTGAGTATAAGCCTCCTAGCGCTTTCCTGAGGAAGGCACTATGAGTCTGCCTACTTAGCTCCCTTTCTTTGGTAAGCTTGTTTTGAAGCTTGAAGGTTGGGATTGATTTCTCTTGTTTTAGGGTTGCTTTAGGGCTTTGCTTAGAGGTAGATTAGGGTTTTGTTTTTAGGGTTAGGATTAGGGAGAGATTAGATGTAGATAACTTCTTTCTCAAGCATGGATGGTATTTCATTTCTTTTATCTGTATGACTGCAGTTTACTGTTTATTGCTTGATAGCATGTTGTTTATTTTTCAGTATGATTACTGTTATTTCATGACTGGCTTGAGGTCGAGACGAGCTTGTGGAGGCTGAAGCCCCACACACATTTCCTCCCTCACTTGCATTGCATGCATTTTACTGTTAAGCTAATGCTTTGTCTGTTTTGGTGTATCATTGACATGATCCCTTAGGACTCTCATTTCCTTTGATAAGGATTTGATGATAGACTTTTAGGTTGAAACCTATGCATGACAACATCTAGGATTCCCCTGTTCAAACCTCAACCATAGGATGAATCCATGGCATGATAACAGTAGGACTTGATAGTCTCCCTCCTAGTTGGGCCTGTTCTCTTCTCATCTCCAAAACAGTTTAAGATACAGTAATCATGAATGATTTCTTTCGTACGTTACGAGCCTTAAGCTATCTGAGAAAAGATTGTGGGAGAGTTTATTTTCCATAGTCTGGATGTTTAGTATGGTACCCTTTGGGTGACATGTGATGCATTCACTCTCAGGTCATAGTCTCTAGTGCGGTTGAAATCGCAAACACAATAAAAAAACACTTCTTTCAAAACAGGAAATAAACCGTAGTTTCCCGAACTACGTGAGCTCTGATCTCTCATGCCTGTTGAGAGTACGTAGGCACAAGATGGCGAAGTCTTGGCGAGCTACCTTCCCCCACAATCCTTCGTAGGCCGAACTACGTTGACTCTGATTTCTCATTCTCTGATGAGAATACGTAGGCATAAAGTGTGACGCTTTGCCGAGTCATTTTTCTTTTCTCTTTGAGCCAGCCTTGATAGGTAGATAGATAAAACCAACCCGTCCAAGTAAAAAAACAAGCGTGGATCCCGTCGAGTACGACGGACGTGAGGGGTGTTAATACCTTCCCCTTGCGTAACCGACTCCCGAACCCGGACAATGGTTGCGATGACCTTGTCTTACCCTTTTTCGTCAGGTTTTTCTGATCGTTTCCTTTCCCGCTCTGAGGGATAAATAACGAAAGGTGGCGACTCTTCTGTCATGTAGGCACCTTATTTTCGCGCAAGCGACACTTACATGTATAGTCTTATAGAAAACATGAGTATCATAATGTATCTACTACAGATATAAAGGAAAGAAGCAGAGGTGTCTTCCATAAGGTTGTTTACAAGATTTATTAAAGGAAGAGCCAACAACCCAGATTCAAGTACTGGTGGTATTGAATTTGGTGAGAGTAGTAGAATCAAAGGTTATACATCCATTGAATCAGAATCCACTCAAAGCTGTGTCCAGACTCTATTGGTCAAGTCTGAATACTGAATCGAGTTTGGCCAATAAAAAAAAGGTATGCTCGTTCTTTTCTGGATTATCTTTTGATTCAATGAAACATTTGTATAGATATAAATACAAAGTTTCCGTTTGATCTGTAGAGAAGTTCCTTTGAAAAAGAGAACTTTAGAAATCTTTAAGAGGAAACTCTGTTGTATTTGTCTGCACTGAATGTCTTATTAAGCTAGATGATGATCATATTTATGAAAACAGTTTTCTCACTTTTTTAGATGATATTGTTGCTTGTTAGCTGTACAAAGAATACAATTCATATTCATCTATCACTCATGACTCTTGTTTCAAGATAAAGTGCTAGTTCTAAATAAAATCTTAGAGACCTATGACTGATAGTTGATATCTCTATCTAAGTCTAGTTCTTCTAGACATTGATGGTTGATAGCACTGAAAGTTGTCAGTTTCTAAGATTTAGAAGAAGATTCTTTACTTCTGATATAGTCGTTTAAGTAAAAAGCCTTCTAAAAGATTTTATAATACTTAAATTTTCATAAAGGTGAAACTCATCTAGTGGAATTAAAGTATTTGTTGGATAAGAACCTTTGGGTAATGATGTTTTCTCTTCTGGTACCGGCTATTACTATTTCGTGCCTTGTGGAACATCGTTGTGTCCTTTTTCTGACAAGATTCTTATTTTTGTAAGATTCTTGCTCAGTTTCTTTTCTCTTTTATTCTTCTTTTTCTTTTTCTTCTTTTTCTCTTGTTTGTGCATTGACCAAACCAAACCTGAGATGAGTTCTTCAGTTAATTCTCCTTTAAATCAGCTGGTTGTCATCAATGAAAAGTTTGTGGATTTTGATGAGTTGCTTAAGATTAGTTTCAACTTCTGGAAGACTGTGTCTGAACAATGGTGGAATGGATACTTTGAGATGCTCTGTGGTTTCACCTATCCAAGTCTTGTCAAAGAGTTTTGGATCAATGCCTCCTTTGTTGAGTTGAATTTTGAGTATGCTACTTTATCTAGAGTAACTGGTGTTTCTATTATAGTAACCTCTAAAGCGATTGCAAATGTGATCAATTGTGAGGAGATTGGAGAAATCCTATGAACTCTTGTTTGGGAAGACTATCTTTCTACTTGGCGTATCTTTTTAGATCCATCTAATACATCAGTGGTTTAAAATCTTCTTCCCAATGATGTTGTTTGGAGTCATATTCTGAATTCAAACTTACTTCATAAGGATAAATATTTAGACAAAGTGAACCCTATTGAAAAAGATCTACTTCTACTTCTTAACTCAAATTTGAAGATTGATCTTCCTCAAGTTATGTTTGACCATCTGAGGAGGTCTCTTTCTTCTGTTCAAAAGGGAAAGACCATATCCATTCCTTTTGGACGAGTTATTTTTGAAATACTTGTTCAGCAAGGGGTTAACATAAGTTCTGAGGCTAGTTCTTCCAAGATTTGGAGAGATAAGTGTGAATCTATCTATGAAAGATTCTGATGTTAGATTTTTGCATAGTTATGCCTTGTATTGTTGTTCAAATTTATGTACTAAGCATCTTATTAATGAATCTAGAGTGTGTTCATGCTTGTGTTCAGTTCTAACTGATTAATATTTATTCTTGTTATTCAATGAGAAACTGAAATAGTTAAAAGAACTCAAATGTTTGCAACTTATTTTATTAATAAAAAGGAAGCTATTATAAGAAAATTGGACTTTCTAGTCTAATGGATGAGCCCTTAAGAACTCTCTAGGATCATCTGACATGTCTAGATTATCTAAGAAATCTTGTCATTCTTCCCTAGCAAACTCCAAAGCCTCTTTTCTCAGTTTTTTTTTCTGCGTTTGGATCCAGAAGACTTTCTTGTTTTGTATGTCTTCACAAAGGATGCTGAAGAGGAGAACACTTCTGAGGATGTCTGCTTGCTTGTAGATCCTTCGGGTGCTATTTTTCCTTGGTTTGCTTGAGTTGCTGCATTCAGTAGTGTTGCCTTCCTGAAATATCTCTTTAGAACCCAAATTTTCTTTTGCTTATACATCTTGGTAATTTAGAGATTAAGTGATGATGGAAGAAAGCTTACTAGAGTCCTTTTTATAGACGTGTTACATATATTATCTTGAATTTATTATTATTTAAGTTCTAATTAAATTTTATCAGTACTCTAATAATGACTCTTAGAAATGTGATCTAGCAGTCTAATCTATTAAAATTCTATAAACTACTATGAGTTTATGTTTGATCTATTTTAATTGTCGTTTCTGTGTCAGTTTCACTTAGATGTACTTTTAGAAAATCTAAAATAAATTACTGGAATGTACTTACATGCTGAAAAGAATTCTTGGTCAAAATAAACTTTTTCATTAATTAAACTGATGGATTACTTTTTTTTTTGAAAAAAATGGGTACACGGTGATTTCTAGATGAGATCCCTAGCTAGAGCATCTCGTGCCCAGTGGCGTCCACTATTGTCATAGTCTACCTCCTCATCTTCATAATCAATCATCTTTTCCTCTTCTATGGATGGAAATGAGCGGTAGAACTGCTTGTTGACCCTTTTTTTCTTCTTTGACCTCTTCGTGCTTTTTCTCCTTGGCTTCAAGGCAGCTACTTTTGAACCTCTTTCTGAAGGTCGTTCAGGTGCTGCTGAAGTAGCCTCTTCAAAAGCAAGTTGTGTTGAGGGAAATGGTACAGTTGTAGAGGACTCAAAAGCAGCTCGCCTCTGAGGGGGTTGGGTTGTCAAACTTATAGAACTCTCAGTTACATATGTTACCACAAATGTATTATGACAATCAATTGATGACTCCATATCTTTTGGTTGATGATTGATGAAAAGAACTAAGTAGTTGGATGCTTATGTGGATACCAAGAGTCTAAAATTAATCCTTATTTAATTCTTAGAATAAGTAGCAACCACTAAGACTTCAAAGCATGCACTTTACAAACCATAATTACTCTTATTACTTGATTACTTTTCCTCTTTGGAAACTGATCCAGTAATGATGATTTGAGATACATTTAATTGAGATATTCTTTCTCTTTTCCTTTATTCTTTTTTATGTGACAAAAGGAGGAGAAGTAATAGTAATTATTTAAGGGGAAATTGAACCCATTGAATACCTGTTATGTACATATTGGTCATTTATTTTCTGTTTTTATGGTTACCTTGCCCAAGGCATATTTTTAACTTTCTTGTACATAGGTCTAAGGAAAGGCTTACAAACCTTAGACTTAGCCTATCAGACCCAGAAGGAGCTTACAAACCTCATCTTCTGGTGTTGCCAATGAAAGTTAAAAAGGGCAACATATTTTAACTCTCTTGTATGTGTTGCCAAAGAAAGTTAAAAAGGGCAACATATTTTAGCTCTCTTGTATATAGTGTTTAGTAAGAGCTTACAAACCTCTGAATTAGCCTATGAAAACCTCGTATTCTGGTATTTCCAAAGGGAGTTAAAATATTGTTATTTTGGTGTTGTTATTTTGGTGTTCTCAAATATGGAACTAAAGGGGAGCTTACAAACCTCAACCTTGGAACTATTTGACTCAGGGGGGCTAGTAAACCTCAAATCTTGATGTTACTAAGAAGACTAATTTATTTTTTCTTGAAAAATAGTTCTTAATGTTAGAGTTAATAAAAATCAGTTATGGACTATTAGACCCAGTGGGAGCTTATAAACCTCATACCCTGTTGTTGTAGAGAAAATTAAATGCCCAACATTATTCTTTAAATACTTGTGTTTGTCATCATCAAAAAGTTAGAGATTGTTAGAACAAGATTTGTTCTTGACATATTCTTTTTTAGTTTTGATGATAACTAAAGTATTAAAAGAATAATGGTTTATTTGATGTGTGTTTTATTTATGCAAGTTCTTGTTCTTGTACATAAATAATCAGAATTTGTTTTACTTAGACACACTTGGGAGTTGCTTCATTGCTAGCTTCTGGTGGCAGAGTCTGAAAAATAATTGCTAGAGCGCTTGGCGCAAACTCTGATTTGAAGACCTTAACATTCAGATGAGTTACTACACTTGGTAATTTTATATCAGCATCTGGTACCATTTAGAGTTGGTGATAAAGCTGTGGATTTTTCGTATTGCAGAAAGCAAGTTATATTGTCTTATCAACTTGTCAGCTAGAGTCTACAAGATTGTAAGGCTCAAGAAAGGTTGACATGCTCTACGGACGTCTTCTTCCAACGGCTCTATCAGTACAAAACCTCTTGAAGACTCAAAGGTTAAACACATTACACACTAGATTCAAAATATGTTGTGCATTCATCTTCAACGTCTCTTGTACTATGGAGTAAAAGCAAAGACACTTGATCAAGTCACTTCCTCAACGGCTAGTTTCTGGAAAGGCTATATATATGGCTAAGTATTCAAGTTTTAATCTTAACAAGGAATATTCTAATGAAGGAGTAGCAAGATCAAGCAATTATCAACTCTAGTGTAATATGCAGATTTTCTGTTTTAGGTTGTAATTCTAAAAGCCTTAATATTTCTTACCTCTGTATATATTAGAAATCTTAAGTGATTTAGGTCTTTTTTATGATGATTTCCTGTACCTCTGATACTTGTATCATGTACACCTTGTTCTCTATTCTGCCGAGCCTTCAGTAGTTTAGATTAAGTCTCCTGCTATGTGCTTGAGCAAAAAGTCTTGTCTCATTGGGATTCAATCAACAAGTCTTGAGCCAAGATACTTAAGCCATATAAGTCTCATTGCTTAATTGCTTGAGATTTGAAAGTCTTATTCAGCTAGTCTGATTGAGCGAGGGGAAGAAGTCCCAAGTGCTACTTGAGTAATGGAAGTCTCAATTTGGATGGCCAGAAGAGCAGATGGCTCGCCCAGAGGGTGTGAGTAAAAGGGAGTCTTAGAAATGTGCTCTAAGAAAAGTAAAGTCTCAAACAGAAGACAAAAGAGCAAGTGGCTCAGTCAGATGGTGTAAGCAAAGGTTAAGTCTTAGACATGTGCTCTAAGCAAGGGAAGTCTCAAACAGTTAGTCTGAGTAGTTGTAAACGTCTTATGTAGAAGCATAAGCGATTGTAATCATGAAGTGGTTATACTGAAAATATCTTGTGAGGCAAGAGGACTAGACTACTCTTAGTTAGGAGAGGAACTAGTATAAATCTTTTGTGTCTTCTGCTTTTATTTTATTTAATTCTGTTATATCCGCTGCCAAATGAATTAACTCGAAATCTGAACATCAGTTATGATTCTGAAACTATGATCAGAAGCTAAATTAAAAGAGAATGCAAAACACAATTCAACCCCTCACTTCTTGTGTACTTTTCACACCTTCACCACTCATAGACTTTAGTTCAATTCAAATCGCATGATTGACAAGTCTTGTCCCCACATACAACAAATAACACCTCAGAAACTTCATTAATCAACATCAATAATACTCTATTATGGATCAAACATAATCCTTATTAATTTATTTCCTGTTGGGTTAATCACCTCTTGGTTAAAATACCATTTTCTTGGTTAATCACTGATTCTCGATTAAAAGACCAATTCCTTTCCTTTTGGGTTAATCACCTCTTTGTTAAAATACTCGTTCCTTAGTTAATCACTGATTCTCGGTTAAAAGACCATCCTATCTCTTTGGGTTAATCACCACTTCTTGGTTAAAATACCATTCCTTTGGTTAATCACTACCTCTTAGTTAAAATACCAATCTCCTTTGGGTTAATCACTTTCTCTTGGTTAAAACACCATTTCTTTGGTTAATCATTATCTCTTATTTAAAATTACATACCCTCTTTCCTTTTGGGTTAATCACCTCTTAGTTAAAATACCCTTTCCTTGGTTAAGCACTGATTCTCAGTTAAAAGAGCACGATCTTTCTCTTTGGGTTAATCACCACTTAGTTAAAGTACTTTTTCCTTGGTTAATCATCGATTCTTGGTTAAAATACCAATTCATTTCCTTTTGGGTTAATCACCTCTTTGTTAAAATACTTTTTTCTTGGTTAATCATTGATTCTTAGTTAAAATACCATTCTCTCCTTTCTTTTGGTTAATCACCGACTCTCAGTTAAAATACCATTCTCTCCTTTCTTTTGGTTAATCACTAATTCTCAGTTAAAATACCAATTTCTTTCTTTGGGTTAATCACCACTTCTTGGTTAACAAACCCTACAACTTCTCCCCTTGGGTTAAGTACTACTTCTTGGTTAACAAACCCTACAACTCCTTTCCCCTAGATTAATCATTGATTCTCGGTTAAGACACCATTTCTCTTATCTCTTTTAAAATCTATTTCTTATTTGGTTTAAGCACCACTCCTATCACTCTTTCCTTATCTTCGTTTTGACACCACTTTCACTTTTTTTCTTATCCTTAGTTCCATGAACTATGGAGCTCTGATTTCCTTGTTGCACTATGAGAATACGTAGGCACAAGATTGCGAGATCCTGGTGAGCACCCTTCTTTCATAACCTTTTCCAACCTTCCTTCCGTTTCTCCCTTAGTTCTCCGAACTACGAAACTCTGATTTCCTCGTTGCACTATGAGGATACGTGGCACGGGGGCCCCAATTCTCTGCAAGCACTCTAATTATAAACCTTTTTCACCTTTCACAAGTAATCTTTAGATAGGAACACCCATCCATGCAAATAATAGGCAAATGGTTCTCGTTGAGTACGACGGATGTGAGGGATGCTAATACCTTCCCCTCACATAACCAATTCCCTTACCCGTTTATCTTTCCTCTGGGTTTTATTGATATTTTCTCTTTCCTTTAGGAATAAATAAAGTTTGATGGAGACTCTATTATACCGTCGAGCATGCAATGTGCTCGGGTATATTCCCGCTAGCTTTAGTAGTGATTATAACAACTAGAGTGAATATTTCATTGAAATCAATACCTTCTTTCTGAGCATACCCTTTAACCACCAATCTTGCATGATATCGTTCTACTTGATCATTACCATCTTGTTTGATCTTATATACCCATTTGTTCCCAATGGATTTCCAACCGTTTGGAAGTTTAGCAAGTTCTCATGTTTTGTTTCTACGCAAGGCTTCCATTTCTTCATGCATTTCTGTTATCTATTGAGAAGCATCTGAGCTTTTTCCAGCCTCCTGAAAGGTTAATGGCTCTCCTTTTTTTGTTAAAAGACAATATGCATGATGAGTTATCATTACATAGTCTAAATGCCAGTATGATGTTATAATCCGATGTGATGATCATCAAATGTATGTATTATTGGACTCATCTGGTGCTTGTTCCTCTGGTTCTACTTTAGAAGAACCGTCTTCTTTAGACTTCATTTTTATCTTAATAGCACTAGTTTCTTTGGCAATATATTCATGTTTCTGCTTACTTTGCAGTTTATTTTTTGCAAAGACTGCATCTCTACTAACAAGAAGCTTGTGAGCAATGGGATCCCATAAGCGACACCCCTTTCACGTTGTTAGCATAACCCAAGAATATACATTTTCTAGACTTTGGATCTATTTTTGTTCTTTCTTGGGAGTTGCACATAGTTCACACAATACATCCAAACACATGTAAGGAAGAATAATTAGGTGGCTTTTAGTTCCAAATCTCCATTGGTGTTTTTAAACCAATTGCAATTTATGAAGATCAATTAATTTCATAACAGGAAGTTTTCACGGCTTCTACCCATAAAGACTTGGCCATTCCTGCTATTCTCAGCATAGCTCTTGTTCTATCTAGGAGAGTTCTATTTATTTGCTCTGCTACACCATTCTGTTGAGGTGTATGTGGAACTGTGAATTTTCTTATAATACCATCATGTTTGCATAATGTCAAAAAGTCGCCATCTACATATTCTTCTCCATTATCTGTTCTTAAGATCTTTATTCTTTTACCAGTTTCAAGTTCCACTTATGCTTTGAGTTCCTTGAATACTGTAAGCACATTTGAATTATTCTTGATTGGGTACATTCATAATCTCCTAGAGTGGTCATTAATAAATGACAAAATATTTGGCTCCCCCCATTGATATTTGTGGTAACTCCCACACACCAGAATGTATCAAGTCAAGTATGTATTTGCTTCTAGTAGTTACTCTGGAAAACTTCAATCTATGTTGCTTGTTTGTCACAAATTGCTCACTGAAAGATATATTCATTGTTTTGAGCCCGAATAAAATATTTTACTCCACAAAAACTTTCAAACCACGTTCCTACATATGGCCTAGTTTGTAATGCCACACCATTATTGTTTCTTCTTAGCTGGCTACAGCAACCAATACAATAGCATTTTGCTACGTATCCCTCACAAGCATGTATAGATTATTTGTAAGTTCTTATGCTTTCATCACCACAAAGTTTCCCTTTACTACTTTTAAGTTTCCACCTTCAGTATGGATCTTGCACCCTAGGTCATCGAATTGCCCAATAGACAATAAGTTCTTCTTCAAGTCCTTTACATGATGTGCCCCTTGTATTTTGAAAATAGTAACATCATGTGTCTTTAATCTAATAATACCAATTCTAACAACTTCTAAAGTTTAATTATTTACCCATTGATCCTCGTAGCTCCAGTTATGATCCGAACAGTGGACAAATATCAAATAACCGCTAAAGCTAAAAATAAGTTGCAAAAATAGATTAACGACAAATAAATACTCAATTATAAAAACATAATAAAACAGTAAAATAAACAAAACAAACTAAGGAAATGCCTAAGTAAAAACATAAGAGAATGTGCATTAAGATGCACTGATCAAATTCCCCCACACTTGAACTTTTGCACTCCGAGAAAAATAGTATCAAGACTCATGAAAAACAATAGCATTCGGATACTCATTCTAGGCTACAAACTCTTCTTCGGTTAAGATTGCATCGATAGGTACTAATCTTGCATACTAAGGATGTCGTAAGAATACAAATCTGCAATTGTGCGATCATAAATATCCCTCCTATACAAACTAATCTGAATCATGTTCTTATGTTTAAGCCTAACTTACTCATCCTCCTTTTTGCTCTCTTTCATTCTGATGCAATCACATTAAGCCTGTTATCTATTCACACACATGGTAAATAAGCGTGTTAGTGACTATGATCCATATCTTGTCAACAATTCAAAATTAACCACTTTAGCAACAACAATATTTTTTTGAAGGTTTCACAACCGTTAGCCTAAGTGACCGGATGAGGGTCGCCTAACTTAAAAGGTGGATTCCTATTTAGATTTCTTATTAAGCATATGATCATTCACTTATTTGCATCAGCTTTATTACTTAGTGTGTGATTTCTAGATGGTGCTGACTGCTATATAAACTAGTTAAGAGCTATTAATGGATGAGAACTCAAGGTTATATCATAACAAGTATTTAAATCGATTTCCATATTCAGAAGACTTAAGGTGTTAAAAAGGTAACGGTCTTATGAATTTTTCTCAAGTCTCCACAATCTAACCTCAAATTAATCTATAGCCTAAAAATTTCTAAAGATGCATTGTGTTTCTAAATAAAAAAAATTAAGAACAAAAACAAAACAAAAGAAAATTTAAAACAAAACAAAGAAAACAAAATAAAGCAATGGTTCCCTCCCCCACACTTAAAACATGCATTGTCCTCAATGAAAGGACGTAACTATTAAATAAGAGTGAGAGAAATGAAAGAACATATCCCAAATAGTCAAGGTGGATAAGTGATCACATAGGCATCCTTTTCCAAAGAGAGATTTTCTATAGGTTCCTCTTCCAAAGTTGGGATGTCATTAAGTGACTTTGGATAGCATCCATTAATCTTAAAATATTTATTAGTTCGTTCGTCTTTTATCCCAGGATCAAAAAAGAATCTTCGATAGGTAAAAGTGTCGAATGAGCACGTGAACGTGATCTCTTTTTTCACAACATCAAGAATCAAAGGATTAAGGGGTTGCCTCACTAATTTTCTTCCATCTTCCATCGAGGTCCATCCAATTCCCTTCTTATGTTTCTTTAAAACCTGCAAAAGCTTATTTTCTTGATCAAAATCAAGGTTATAAGAAATTATAATTGGAAGCTTTTCATTCCTCTCTAAATAAGCATATCTTAGATTATCATAAAGTGGTTTAATCTCTAAAAAATATAACATAACTCTAAACTAAAATTCTAAAATTGGCTAACATTAACAAGAATCCCTGGCAACGGCGCCAATTTGATCCTCGTAGCTCTAGTTATGATCCGAATAGTGGACATATATCAAATAACCGCTAAAGTTGAAAATAAGCTACGAAAATAGATTAACGGCAAATAAAGACTTAATTATAAAAACATAATAAAATAATAAAATAAACAAAACAAACTAAGGAAATGCCTAAGTAAAAACATAAGAGAATATGAATTAAGATGCATTGATCACCCATGAATACAGATCCTTTCGAGATAGGTTCATAGGTGCAAAACCAACCCTTGCATGGAGTCATGTGCCATGTGGCACCTGAGTCCACTATCTAAACATCATTGAGGGCATTTCCACCTTTAGAACCAATTATTGCTCCGCTATACAAGATTTATCCATCATCTGAGGTACTTGCAAGACAACCTTGGGAGGTGGATGCTTCTGATGTCTTCTCTTCATTCCTCTTGTTGTTCCAACACCCCCTCTTCAATTGCCTTCTCATACCATAATTGTAGCATTTGAGATTCTTCCTTCTCTGAGGTTTTGATCTACCACGATCTTGACTCCCACTAGATCTTCGCTCCATTGATCTGTCTCTCGTCATCACTAAAGCCTTTGCTTGATATTCTAACCTTTCTTCCTTATTCTTGCATCTAGATTCTTCTTTAATAATTGCACCAGCAACATCATCAAAATGAAGAGAGTCAGAAATTTTGTTATTTATAACTTTGATGATGAGTTGATCATATGAATCAAGTAAATTCTGAAGTAGAAGTTCAACACGTTCATTTTCAACTATCGTGAAATTTGACGCTGTGAGTTGAGCAAATATTGTATTCATGGTGCTTATGTGATTTTTTTATATAGATTCATTCATTCGGAGAGTGTAGAGCCTTCTTTTTAAGAGAATTCTTGTGCGAAGTGACTTGACCTCGTAGAATTAAATAAGAGCATCCCAGATCTCCCTTGTAGTATTTTTCTCTGCAATACTTGACAATACCGAGTCGGCCATTTCTAAGTGCAAATTGGCAACAACGTTGTCATCCATCTCTTTCCACTTTTGATTAGTGATATCTTCAGGTCTACCATCAATTGCATCTAGGCAATTGTCTTTTCTTAGAACTGCCCTTATCTTTAATTTCCACAGTGAGAAATTACTCCTATTAAATTTCTCAATCTTAAATTTTAATGTCATAGTTTTGAACCGGATTGCACTATTTCGATGTGAATAGTACATTATACGTAAGTAATATTGTGTGTTTTATCATGTACTTGAACAAATCTAGTACATGTTAACAATCATTCCAAAAGTATACAACCACATTTGAGGACAGTAACCATGAACGATAATTGTAGCAGATTAGTGATAACGAATCAAATGCACAAATACCATTGTTGGGTACCAGAATAACATAATATTATTACACAACTAAAATAAAGACGAGAAACTTTAATGTATTCTCTCTCTCTCTCTCTCTCTCTCTCTCTCTCTCTCTCTCTCTCTCTATCTATCTATCTATCTATCTATCTATCTATCTATCTATCTATCTATATATATATATATATATATATATATATATATATATATATATATATATATATATATATATATATATATATATATATATATATATATATATATATATATATATATATATATATATATATATATATATATATATATATATATATATATATATATATATATATATATATATATATATATATATATATATATATATATATATATATATATATATATATATATATATATATATATATATATATATATATATATATATATATATATATATATATATATATATATATATATATATATATATATATATATATATATATATATATATATATATATATATATATATATATATATATATATATATATATATATATATATATATATATATATATATATATATATATATATATATATATATATATATATATATATCATGATGAATACACAATAGTTTCTATTTATATAGCTATCTATTGTATTTAAAGTTACAAGAGAAACTTATTCTCATCCTTAGAGTTTCAATGGTAAAAAATTTACCACCTTTTAGTTAGTAAAAAGCTTTTGTGGTGCTAACCATTTCCATCACTTAAATGTGACTTTATATCTTCATAGTGCGGCCATCACATGAACATTTAGGGAAAGGAGGATAAATTACTTATGCCCCAATCCTTTTTCAATTGAATATTTATTGAGAAAAGTATTTTCAAAGCTTTGGATAAGTAAAAAATGAAACTCGATGTTGATTGATGGTTTTTTGTGTTAGTGAAAAATTATTTGTGAAACGGTTTGAGATTTATGAGAGAGTGGCAAAATGCTTTGAAAATTATTTGATGTTGATCAAGCATTTTATTTTGAAGAGATTGATTTTTAATTGCTGCTTATTTTCTTGTATTAACAATCATGCATTAGCTAAAAAACAATAAAATAAACTAAAGTAATAAAAATTAAAACAATAAAAGTAAAGGGGAGAGGGACACACTATTAATACAAGAGTTGATCAAAGTTAAAGAAAATATAATCAATAAAAAAATAATAAAAGGGAGAGGGATACACTATCAATATATAATGTGTGAACAATTAAAGGAAATAAAAGAAAATACAAAAAATAAAATAAATAAAATATTAAAAAAAAAAAGAAGGGATGAGGATGCACTATTAACACATGACTAAGAACAAATGACATAAAAATAAAGGGAGATGCACACTATCAATACAAGAGTAAGAATAAAATAAATAAAGTGTAAAAAAAATAATAAAAAAGAAAAATATGCAGTTAGTTAAATAAAATAATTTTTTTTTTGGATATTTTAATATATGAGCAATTGAAATTAATAAGTGCATGACAAAAAAAATTGAGATCAATAAACAAAATGACAAAGAATTCAAGAAAAATAAGAAAAAGAAATAAAATAAACAAAAGGGTGTTTGGCTAAACGGGTGCAAAGACCACAAGAAAATAGTGGCATAAGTCTAAATGGGCACGAAGAAAAGGATGGTCAGGATCTAATCTGAGTTTGTCTTCAAGAACAACAATAAGATACATCCTTGTTTTGGCAATAATTTGCTCAATTTTTCATGGAATTAAGTAAATGAATAATGAAAATGCATCTACTCAATCTCACGAATATCATGGAAAGCTCGGAAATAGAAAATAAGTCACGAAAAAATTAAATCTCATTTAATCACTTTTACTCATGGGGGCTCAAAAGTACTTTAAACTCTTGATTTTGAATCAATAAGATTTCTATGCAAAATGGTAATGATTAAGATACTCATTAAGTGTAGAAAGAATAATAATGCAAAGAAAATTAAATAAACAATAAGCATTAAAAACCTACTTAAATAAAGAAAAATAAAATGTGACTTAAACAATTAAAGAGAAATTTGTGCAAAATTTTGACTTGTTTTTGTGAGTGATTCTTAGGGAGATTTGCGAATGAGAATGATTTTATTTATAGAATTTAAAAAGATAGTTTAGGAATTATGAAAAAGAGGTGAGAAGGGTGTGATTGCCTTCTAAAAATTTATTTAATTAAATAGTGAATTATAATGTAACATTTGCATGGATTAATAATTTAATATATGAGAGATATTTTGGGTTTTTTAGAAACATTGATTTTTGTTTTATGATGCATGAAAATGACTAATAAAATTAAAATGAAATGGATGTGAATCAAAGTTTAAAATGCTCGAAAAAAATTGGGATATGGCGACGGAAAAAGCAAAGAAGTTACCAAACCAAAACCTATTACTCGTACTTTGAAACCTAGCAGCGGTACAACTAAGTAGGGTACTTTCTTCCACTGCAGTAAGATCGAACATTAAAAGAGGAACTTCTCAAACTACCTAGAAGATAAAAAGAATGAAGTATAGAGACTTCAGGTTTAGATATTTTTGTAATAGAGATAAATTTATATATTTATGCATCATTGATATTACATTTTAGATAAGTTTCTCTTATTTTTGTTATCACATTTTTCAAAATTAATTAAAATTGCACACTTTAATTACAAACACCTACAATTAATAAATATTCTCTCCACTCCTTTTCAACTATGTTTTGTAAATAAAAATTATTTTTTTAGCTCAACGTAATATTAATTATTAATTTGTTTATAATAACTCTAACTATTTATCATAGACATTAGAATTCAGTCCCGCACGTGAGAGACCTATTGACAGCGCCCTCCTTGTGACGCCAACATGTTCAAACTTTTCTTCAACATACGTGTTTGAGAGGCTCATGAAACTCTTTGTTTTAAAATCACCTTTCTCTATTACATCTCCAAAATTGATAAGTAAAATATTTAGTATTGTTTTAATTGTGTTTTCGTTGTATTATACATCATCCGGTCACTATTATAAACAACAATTTTTTTAAAATTTATTAAATAAATAATGTATATGAACATTATTATATATCAGATATATCAATTATTTAATAAACTTAAAAAATGTTTTTTTTACTTATAATAGTAGTGATCTGAAGGTATACTAATCTTACATACCTACTAGTATAAGGGTGTTTATATCTGGAAAAAAGTAATAACATTGCAAAGATAATAATGCATGGCTAATTATATATGAAAAAGTAATTGCAAAATATTAATGCATGGATGTCAATTTGCTGGGCCTATTATAACTACAGACAAAATGAACATCATAAATGCATGCACCATAATTTGTTGAACCTTTTAATGTTTCTAACTACTTAACTAGACCTACTACTTCCTTCCAATAAATGCATGCACCAAACATTCTCAACATAAACAACATTGAAAAAACATAAATTTAAGTTATGATTAATGTTTCATGCTGAATAAACTGTACAAAATTCAGCTTCAAAGTTTCAGTAATAAGTCACTAAATTAGCAGCAAATCAACAAATAATGGATGATGTTTTGTCTCAAAAGGAATGGGTGGCATTACATTTATTCAACGAGCAAACCTTACGGTTACATTCTTGCTCCAAAATACAGATGCTGCTGTTAAAACTATGAAGACACCAGTTAAACCAAAAACTGCCTCTACCAAATCTCAATAAGAAACAAATGAAGCACTGGGACGCAGGAAGTATTGTAATTGTTCTCATTGTTATATTTAATGGAGTGAGGCCCTAGGCATTCATTAAAGACAACAATACTAGGGGTAGTTACTTTCATCCATGATCAATAATGAATAATGAAACATCGCAGTAGAATTCAGTCCCGCACGGCTCTGGACTTTAGTACTAGTAGTAAACAACAACAACAACAACAACAACTTATCATAATTCTAATCATCGCCACCCATGGCTCTGGACTTTAGTTACATCCCCATAATTGGTATTTCAACTCTTTCCCATTTTTATTATCACAATGCTCATTGATTTCACATCCTTTTGCGTGTTTCATCGCATATCTGATATACTTACACACATGATGCAGATATTAGTCCTCTTTTAGCCAAATCAGATGACCCGAAAATGGCTCAAGACCCTGGAGTACTTGACGTTGTTGCACAATTGGATAAAGCTTGTACTCAGGCTGGCTTCTTTTATGTGGTAACTAATTCTTCCATCTCTTAACTTTATTACCTAGTTTTAGAATTACGAGATAAAATTGGTTAGTATTTATCTGCATTATATCAGAGGTTCATCTTTTATTGACAGAAAGGCCATGGTATTCCTGATACACTTCTCAAAGGGGTTAGAGATATAACACGCACATTCTTCGAACTTCCTTATGAAGAAAAGGAAAAAATCAAAATGACTCCGGCAAATGGGTCTAGGTTTTCTCGTTTGAATTGATCCTTACATCTAAACTTTGAATATGAGTATCACTTGAGTACTTGTTTCCATTAATTTATACTAATACCAGGCTAACTTCGGATGATGCAGAGGATATGAGAAGATTGGAGAAAATATAACTGAAGGTACACCTGATATGCATGAAGCGATTGATGTAAGTCTCGGTGTTTGCTTCTACTGTCTTTGTTTCTACTGTGTTCTTATAAATCATATTTTTCTTATAACTTAACAGTGCTATAGGGAAGTGACTAAAGGCATGTATGGAGATCTTGGCAAAGTTATGGAAGGGTGCAACCAGTGGTATGATGAAATTGGATTCTCCGAATTGTAGTATGCTTCTAATCCAAAAGGTCTGATTAATTAAGAACATTCATTATGCAGGCCACAAAATCCTCCAAAGTTCAAAGCTCTTATGGAGGAATATATTAGTATCTGTAAAGGCATGGTTTCTCCTAGACTATTTAGCTTTTTCGTCAAGTTTCTCCGACTAAAGTTGTTTTTCTTATATGTTGTTCTTTTGGTTGGAGCAGATCTTGCGAAGAAAATTATGCGTGGAATTGCTTTAGCATTAGGTGGATCACCGTATGAATTTGAAGGTGATAGAGCTGGTGATCCATTTTGGGTGATGTGGATAATCAGTTACCCTGGTGTATCCACTGTAAATGAGATAGGATGGTAAATGAAATCAATCCAGAACCTGAAGCTCTTGCATGTTTTTGCCTTTTTTATTCTTCCTCTTTTTGTTAGACGTTACACTCTTGATGCTGTTTTTTCGTTTTTGCTCCTTTTTCTTCTCCATTTCTTTCAATCAAAACAAATCCAGTGGAGCTCATACTGATTATGGTATATAGAAATCTTAAACTTTACATTATAATAAAGTCTAGAATATTGTTTTAGTCCTTGGCAATGATTTTAGATACTTCTCTGCTTAACAGGTTTGTTGACATTGTTGAACCAAGATGACGATATTAATGCACTTCAGGTTTGCAATATACTGGTCCATCCTGTTTAACAGATACCTTTACTCAGATATTTGTTGCATTCCATGCAACAGTTCTTCCCTTTATAATATTTTGTTATCTTCTTTTTTACTTTCTTGTTTGATACTTTTTCGTTACCGCGTTTTGCCAAATTGTTGAAGGTAAAAAACCTATCTGGCGAATGGATATCCGCACCTCCAGTTCCAGGGTCATTTGTGTGCAACATTGGTGACATGCTCAAGGTATCTTACACTTAAATATTGCCTGAGATTTGGTGATGAGTTTATTAAGTGTAGAAGATATATAACTGCAGATATACTCCAACGGTTTGTACGAGTCAACTTTGCATAGGGTGATAAATAACTCCCCAAAATATAGAGTCAGCATAGTATATTTTTACGAGGTTAGCCCCAATTCGTATTGTATCATTCATTTTTACTCCGTCTTTTAAGTCGGTGATATGATTTTTCACTGCTGCATGCACAGACAAACTTTGATACTGCGGTAGAGCCACTAGATACATATAAAACAAGGACAAATGGCAACAAGAGATTTGAAAGAACCGTGTACGGAGAGCATCTAGTCAGGAAGGTCCACACAAACTTTGTGGAGGAGTGACTTTGTTCTTTCACTTTCTAATGAATAATAAGTTAAGTATCTTGTTGTTAAGCTAGCTCCTTTCATGTCTATGTCTACTAAGAATAATGCTAAGTCAAAATCAAGCATTTGATAGAGATATATATATAAATTTAAGCTAAGCTCTTAAAATTTTATGCCCCGAGAACAATTTCAGTTTCAAGGGGATATTCACATTTCACTCTGTTGTATGATATCATCCAAATATATTATTATTATTAAGCTTGACCCTGTTTTAATGTATCACAAGGTGTAATAGAGAAATATATGGTTCGGATGAAACATACACAAATCCGACATATGAAATGTTATGAACATAAAAATTTGTCAGCTCAGAAAGAGAATCCACGTTTTAAGAGTTATGTGTTCAACACCGCCTCCAATGGGCATAAGAATGAAGTCAAATACAACAGTGTATTTTATGAAAATGAAAACAGAAAACACTTGAATAAACAGGCCCCGAGTGATTTGAACCAATCTAATTTCTAATTGTTACAAAATTGTAAATAAGTGTGTAGACATGCTTGCTTTGCTTGGCAGAGCCACCACTCCGCAGACCATATTTCACCATGGTTCTGGTTTAGCTTTAAACCCTCGGATAGGTCGTCTGAAGCTAGTTGTGTTGATCTGTGTCTGTAGGTTCCGTTTCAGTACGTTTGAGATAAAGTGGAATTCTAGTACCTGTATCCCTAAGTTGATCGACCATGTCGTAAAGATACTCAAATGTAATTTTATATTGTTTATTAAAATCTTCCCTGATGTGTGGCTGAAGACTAAACCAGTCACCCAACAATTTATGAACATGAGAGCGTATTATTCTCCAAGGCACAGGGTACTTTTCACAGAGATTTAAATACTCTATTAACAGATCTGCCTGATCCAACTTCCCATCTACGAAGTCTTCTTCACATCCAGAAACCCATTCGGCTGTACGAAATCCGGCAAAGAGGGCTGGGTTTTCAAGTAGAGTCTCAGCAGAAAGTACCCCTTCAACACCAGTCGCTTCTATACAGTCTTTAACATCATCCATGTGCCTTATGTTCCCGTTGGCAAGGACTGGGATTCTGACTGCATCCTTCACGGCCTTGATGGCTTTCCAGTCTGCTCGAAATTTACTCCCGTCCTTCTCATCCCTCGTCCTCCCATGAACAGCTAAAAGAAAACAACCAGCCTCCTCAAGCATCCTAGCATACTTCAATGTGTCGTCTAACTTCGGAAAGAGCCTAATCTTGCATGAAACAGGAACTTGGAGGTTGAGAGCCAGTTTTTCCACTAAAGATTTCACAAGAGGGAGGTTATCCATCAAGAAAGCACCATAGTTTCCTCGCTTTGCAATGCGCTGAGGACACCTACAGAATCACAAAATATGAAATTAAATCCACCAAAATTTTAATTGCAGTAATCAAAAAGGTAATATCCAAAAGAGCTAGATCAATCACATTGTCGAGCAATACCAAAATACTCTTGAATTTTTGCTTAAGAATGTCATACTTATACTATTTCTATTAGCCAATTTATTGCTTTTCCTAGTATGTGTAGCAAAATGAGGGAGTGTAACCCTTTTCCTGCACATTCAAGGTATCCTCTGGCGGGAACTAATCTCTCAGGGTACAAAGACCAATTTAAGGGGTTGAGATCTCTCAACCAATGTAGTCAAGCATGAGATCTTAAGTAGGATCAGTGGGCTTGTGAAAGATCGTAAAACTCGAATCATTAGCACAGCACGTATGGTAATTTCATATATATTTATACACACAAACACATGAAAATTATAATTCAGGCCCAAAAAAAAAAGGTCCAGGATGTTTTTTTTGCGATCTTGCTTCTAAAAGCTCGATCTTGACCACAATGGTGACAGAAACGATATTTCCTTGATTGTAGCAATCTCAGGTATCCTTGGCACGTAAAATCTTACGATCTAACACTCGATCTTGACTATATTGCTCTCTACAATATCTATATACAGATGTTCTTCTACAACATCAGTTTACAATCAAACGCTAGACTACATGCTTAGGTAACGTCATCCGTGTCACTTTTATCCTTGGCACGTAAAATCTTACGATCTAACACTCGATCTAACAGATGTTCTCAGGTATCCTTGGCACGTAAAATCTTACGATCAAACACTCGATCTTGACTATATTGCTCTCTACAATATCTATATACAGATGTTCTTCTACAACATCAGTTTACAATCAAACGCTAGACTACATGCTTAGGGAATTAAGTTATCTGTCATCCTTGTCACTTTTATTGCATGGATCATTCACCAATCACCACCTCTCACAATACACATCCAAATGCTACAACACACATAAAATAGAGCTTTAAAAATTTTACTCCAAAATAAACAGTATAGAAATTGTTTACTTCAAATTAAAGTGTGTTTGATGTCCAACATAGACACGGACACGTAGTTACATTCAATCACTTTTATTAACATGTTACTGTCATTGCCGTGCCTAATGTGTGTAGGAGTTCTTCATTGATACCAATACCCACTAGTGCATCAACAAAGGCAACCAAGGCTCCAACATCATGTATTCACACATGTTTTGAATTGCATGTTGTAACCGCAATATTCAACCACTACTCAACTCAACAGCAACCACAAATTGAAACAAATATAGTTATAATCTATGAAGTACGGACACCTCTAGGAGTAGGCGTGTCGCGGTGTCCGACACGCATCAGTATCCGACACTTGTATGACACTCGTATGACACGTGTCGGAAAAGTAAAAAATGTGTCAAAAAAGTCAGACAAGTGTCCCCTAAAAAAAAATTTTTTCTTTGTTTCGACACTCTTCGAATCATCGAATCATTGGTTGACACCTGTATGACACTCATAACATATATGTCAAACAATTCAGATAAGTGTTACAAATAAATATTTGTTTTTTTTCTTTGCTGTAATACACTTTTATACATATTTTGAACAAATCACTCACAAATTTAAAATTGTAATACTTATAATTAAGCAATCTTATCAATAAAGAATTAAAGACATTAATTTTGATTAGAATATTTTCAAGATGGATAAATAAAGTTAAATACTCTATTATATATAGCGGTGTGCTATGTTTTGACATTATTGGTTTCGGAGTGTCGTGTCTCAGTGCCCGTGTCAGAATATGTGTTTTATAGGTTATAATCAACCACTAACCACTCATCACAATAAGACAATTCAAAGTGCAAACAAAAAATTACCCAAGATTAATATCAACGTAATCACAATAAGGCTCCACTCTGCGTGCAGCCTCCAACAACACATCAGGATCATTAGCACAAAATTGAACAAAAAGTGGTCGATCCTCCTACAAATATTACTCCCAAAGTCACAATACAACAATACTACAACAACAATAACACTACTTATAGTTATAGAAACCGTAACTACCAACCTTGCAAGTGGTGAATTCTTCTTTTCTATATTTTTCAGTTTCTGAGAATATCCGAGAATGCAACATTGGAGTATACGCAGCTTGAGCACCATACTTCTTACACAACAACCGGAATGGTAGCTCCGAATTATCAACCATCGGAGCAACTATCAGTTTAGGTCGACCCAAGTTGGTCCAATGAGCCCACGCGCGTTGAACGTGTGTGTCTCCGGTAAGGGTTAGGTTACGGGCAGGGTGTTCTTCGGGTGCGATTGAATCCGGAGAAGTTCGGGTTTGTGCCATGATAAGTGGATACGGTTTCGGGAGAAAGTATCTGGTATGAGAAGGAAAGAGGAAAGAGGACAAGGGTTTTGGTTGTATCATGAGCGAACAACGATGGGTTTCGGTAACCAACCCATCGCCGCCAGATAATAATAAGTTAACTCGGTGACCACTCAAGTTACGGGATTTGATTTGGGATATTTACTTGTGTTGTAGTTTTGCAAACGCGTCGTTTTGTGCGGGTAAATATATGGATTTTTTTAAGAAAGGGTTAGGTTAATCTAAAGAATCAATTTGGTCTCGATTATTATGCAGCTCAAACTCTTTTTTAATTTACTTAAAAGATTTTAGTTGATAGTTAGTATAAGGAAGAAGTAGGGATGCAAGTTCGAATCTAACATTTTATTTATTCAAGTTCGAATCTAACATTTTATTTATTCAAGTTTAGAAAGTACTATTTGACAAAAAAAAAACTCTTTATTAAAACAAATAATAATTATATAAATAGTAAAATAAGAAAAGTACAATAAAAATAAGTAGAATTGGAGAATACAAACGGCACAAGAATTATACAAAACTCATCTCCACCAAAAAAAAAAAGTAAATTGAACACCGAGTTGAGAATTTTAAAGAAACTATAATCATTGCAAGACTAGAACTCTAGACAGGGAAACATCGTCAACTGGGGATGGTGTTGTACCCCAAAATTTGACCAACCTTTTATTTACTTGGTTTATGTTTCATTTCATTGTTCTAACATATTGCATTGCATAGCATTTTGCATTTTTACAGGGGATCAAGAGATGTGTGTGCAACAAGAGGAATCTGTCAAGGGTTCTAAGCCTAATCAAGAGGTTGTATTCAAGTCAACAAGGGGCTTATCATCATCAGAGACAAGGCAAAGCCCTTTGGATAGGCAAATAAGTGTATGTGGTTCACCTCCTGTCTAGGAAGCCATTTGAAGATCATCTGAGGATCACAAGCCCATGGTCATGGAGGGAGATTGTCATTTAAGCTCATTAGAGGCCTTGAGGGTCATGGTGAAGTTCATTCAAGTGTTTATACCAAGTGCTAATGGCCACAGTTGAAGTTGGTGCAATTAGGGTTTTCATCTGGTCAACCCTGAGTCAACTATGAAATTGGAGGAGATTAAAGCTCAATTCCAAGTCTCTAAGGTCATGGAATGTTGTGTTAAGATACATGGGATATCATTTCAAAATCAATTTATCAAGAATCAAGAGTGTGAGGAGTGACTGAATTAGGGTTCTCAGTGTAAAATCCCTTATTCAGTGCCTAACTTCAAGACCACCTATCTCAAGATACAAGTACCATCTTAACTTTTTACCAACATGAAACTTGTAGTGCATGTTTTTAGCTTTCTTTTGAGTACTAGAAGTCCTTGATTGGATTTATAGAACTCAAGTTATGATGCAGACAAGTTACAGGTCCTCAGATGAATGTGATTTTGGTCAACAAAAGTCAACCAACTTCCAAGCCATTTTTGACCTAGAATAATGTTTCTCCTCAACTTTTGATAAACATGAGAGTTGTTCCTTATGATCTTAGCTTTCCAAAGAGTACTAGAAGTCCTTCATCTGATTTGTAGAACTCAAGTTATGAGGCTTGCAAGTCAGGGGTATTTTGGGAAAGTAAGATTATAGGTCATTTTCACCATTTTGCACACTTCAAATGAAAATATTTCCAACATAAAACTTGCTCCAAATAGGGTCATTTTCTCAACCAAGCATCAAGGCATCAAAGTTTTGGCCTAGATTGAAGAATCCCTAATTGAATTTCCATGAAAAAGGCTTAAAAGGGGAAAAATCAAAATTAATTCATTTGAAAACATTTTGAACCAACCTTGTGCATATTTTGAGTGTAAATGATATTCTAAACACAATGACATTTTTGGATTTGGAGTTTGAGTACATTTTGGTGGCCATTTTCAAGATTTCTTCAAGGATAAGCAACACATCAAAAACATGCCATGAGTCCAAATCAAGGAGCCATTCTCAGCCCTTGGATCAACCTACACCTTATGCAAGTCAGCTATGCCATTTTTACAGCTTGGCAAGTACAATTTCATGCACTATTCATTTGACTTTGGAGTGAAAAACTGAAAATCAAATTGGGCCAAAGGGAACAGAATTGGGTTTGCTTTTAATCTGAATCCAACATATATAATCCCAGGATCATTTCCATGCCTTCAGAACTGGATTTGGTGAACAAGAGAGCAAGAACAGATTGAGAGAAAACAAGAGAAAAGTGAAAATCGTTTTTTTGAGTTCCATTAAGTTTCAATCAAAACTAAGCATTGCAAAACACTCCTTGAACATCATAGAACGTTTCTGGATAACTTTTTACAAGCTTTGATCACACACTGAGCTCTGAGGAAGCTTCATTTTAGGTTTTCTTTCTTTCAAGTTTTCTCTCTGTTCAAGCTGTTTTAACGTGCCATTTTTATGTCTTTGTAATCCTTGTTCATCATAGATCATTTCTGGTATCATTTGATTGTTGTTTATGTTGTTTTATGTTTTGAGCACCAAGCTTGTTTTGCATGGTTTGGAGTATTCATGAGGTTTTATGCTAAGCCAATGATTGATTCTTATTCCTTGTGATGAGTAGATGAGTTTTGATATAAAGTTTTTGGATTTTGGTTGAGATTTGGTGCTCCTGCGTTTTCCATGTTGGTCGGTCGAGAGGTAGGGAATGACCGGAGGGGGCTCCGGCCACCGTCTGGTTTCCCTCTCTTTTGCTTGAGGGCGATGATGCGTTGGCTAGTCCTCAAGCGTTGGATCTGCTTACTTTTTTATTTCATGGCCAGGATTAAGAAACACGGTGCACCCTCTTTGACTTGTCACACTGAATCTGTTTTAAAATTCATTAATTGATTTGGCAGCGTGTGAGCCACTTGATCTGCATACCAATAGATCAGACGTGTCATGATGAATCCCACCATAGGCCTTGGTTGACTCTGCCACACTGAGCCCACACATTTTATTTTCTTTTTCATTTTCTGTTGGACTGGGCTTATTATCCGCACCCCCCTGCGCGCTGACCCTTTGGATTTGAACTGAACTGGGCTGCTATTGGCACCCCTAGCCCATTGTTTATTTATTTTATTTTCCTTTTGTTTTATTTTTAGTTCTGTTTAGATTTAATTTATTTTAAAATACTTCCAAAGATCATAAAATCCCAAAAAAATATGTTTTAGAATCTTTGAGATGTTCTCTTATTTTTAGAAATTTTTATTTTATTTTATGATTTATTTTTCAATTAAAAATGGGGTTTAACTTTGGAAGTGTTTTATGTAACTTAAATCTTGGCATGCTTTGTTCTTGATTTTATTTCTCTCATTTTATTTTGATCTAATGAATGAAATTCAATCCTCATATCAATGATGAGTTGAAGAATTTTTTAGAACCATTTTGCCCCTGATTGGTTGACTTTTGAGTTGACTTTTGATGCCTTTCATTTGACCCTAAACAATCCTCCTTCACAATGGAGCACCCTTGTGAACCAATTTCTATGGTGATGTTGTGAAGTGACTTTGATTGAGATCTTTTGGCCTCTGATTTCCAACACATTTATGAGCTTCTTGTATTTTATTTGGTAATTTTTGAATCATTTTCCTATTTTTGGGGTAGCTTGCAAATCAAGTTATCCAAAGGAAGGTTCATACATACATCTTGACCTAGTTTGACTTGGATATGACATTTTTGGATCCTTTTGAGCCCTCAATGCCTTTTGATTCATGTTGTTAACATGTTAAGGATGATGCTTGCTCATTTTTAGGTCATAACATTTGGTTTTGCTTGTTCATTTGCTTGGTAGCTTTTGAGTTTCCAACTAGGGTTTCATTGTGAAACAAGCTTGCTTTCTTTTGGGATTTTGCTTGCATTTCCTTATGATTTACTTGCTTTTTCTTTTGAGAACCTTTATTTCATTCCCCTTTCTGTCCAAGGACTTTGGAACACCATTTAGGCTTATCTATGTTCCCTCCTTTGGAGGTATTTGAAACATGAATTGAATGGTGAACCATGAGGACACTTTTGTTGCATCTTTTTGCACAAATCATGATGATGCCTTGGTTGAATGATATTTGGGAATGCCTTGCTGTTTTTCTTCTTTTATTCTAACCCCTCTTTGAGTTAGGGTTCTTTTCTTTGTTCTTTTCATGTTGTTTTGCTTTGTGGCATTGTGGTTGACGTTGTTTGGTTTAGGCCATTTCATCCCACTTTTGGTGCTCTTGTGTGTTTCTATTGATGTATTTCTTGTCTCCTTTATCTCTTGCATCTTTCATATTGTTGTTAGAGGTTGAGATGAGCTTGTGGTGGTCTTTACCCCACACAATTTCCTCCCTCATTTGCATTTCATGTTTACATTCTTGTATGCTTATTTTGTTTCCTGTTGTTTCTTTCCCCTAGGACCTCTAATTTCTCCTGTTCAAGAGAGATTATGATAGACTTTAGGATCTCAACCATGTATGATAACATTAGGTAGCATTTCTTTTTTCATCTCAATCTTAGGACCACTATTGCATGACAAATTTAGGCTTGGATTTAGTCCCCCTTTTAGTGTCCTTTCTCTTCTCATCTCAAAACAATCATAAAACTCTTAATAAAGATAATGGATGTTGTGCTATGAGCCTTATACTTGGGAAATGGTAATTGAGGGGCCACCTCTCAATTGCCTAGAGTGTTTAGTATACGTCCTTAGGGCGATATGCGACGCGTTCGATCCTAGGTTCTAGACTTTGGTACAACATGTATTATAAACACTCCAATTCAAAACACTTCTTCTCTAAAAAAACACAAAAAAACATTTCAAACCTTTTTCATCCTTCGGGATCTTAATCAGGAAAACCATTTTCATAATAAAAGTGTTGTTAACTCTTAGTTCTACCACAAAAGGTAAGGCCTAAGTCTCCCATGCTCGAGCTGCATACACCAACTGCTAGAACTACTTGTTAACCCTACTCGGGCCTAAAAAACAGTTGAACAAACCTATGTTCCCTTTTATCCCGAACTACGTTTGCTCTGATCTTTCATACCAGATGAAAGTACGTAGGCACAAGACACGATGTCTTGGCGAGCAACCTTCCCCCCTTTCACCTGTAGTTAGTCGAACTACGTTGACTCTGACTTCTTATTGTAGATGAGATACGTAGGCACAAAGCGCTGTTGCTTTGCTGAGTCACTTCTTTTTCTTTTGTCCTCAAGCCTGTAGTTAGATAGTTTCAATCACCCTTTTAGATAGACAACAAGCGTGGATCCCGTCGAGTACGACGAACGTGAGGGGTGATAATACCTTCCCCTTGCGTAACTGACTCCCGAACCCAAGATTTGGTTGCGATGATCGATCTTATCCCTCTTTTTGTTAGGTTTTCTCTGAGCGTTTCATTTCCCTCTCTTGGGAGAAATAACGCACGGTGGCGACTCTTCTGTCATTGCCGACCTCAATTTTCGCAGTAGCGACAGCTGGGGACAGTAATATCCCCTATGCGAGTCAATCCTAGCATTTGTTTGTTTATTTTTGGGGTGTGTACATATGTGCTTTATCTTTATTTGCTTTCCGCATTTTATTTTCCGCATCATATATCACTATTGATGTGTTGTGGGAGGGAAGTTTTGATGAGTGATAAGCCAGACCCAGGCTTGAGCATGAACCTAGCTTTAGTAGTGGAGATTAGTGGGGGCCTGTTTGCTTAGCAGATACAGTTCCCCATGAAATTCACACTCGGACGAGATTCCCTTTGATGATTTTCCTTCAGATCCTTAGGATCGGTTGGGATTTTGGATTTGAGAATTGTTGACTCTGGGAACCGATCATTTGTGAGTCAGCTAAGTGAGGCATCTTCGGAAGATGATGATGCCAAACCAGAAATGGTGAACGTATCATCATTTCTAGAAAGCCTATGACGATGATGAACGCATAGGATGCCAAACCTTGTTAGTGATTAGGTCCATATCTGTGAGAGGGGTTGGGTTGTGCAGGAAACCTTGGCTTCTAGAATACCCGGTTTGTAAGTGTGAATCTGTGTTCCTGATATCAGTGGGTCCTACCATCGGTACTTTATTCTTGTTAAGGCGAAGCTTTGGTTTTTCTCGACCAACAGCACAGCAGTCTTGATCCCTTGTTTGCGTTTGCATTTGCATTTGCATTTTCATCTGCATTTCATTAACATGTATTTGTGTCGCATGTGTTTATTTCCCTCCCGATTCTAGTAACCTTGCTATGGAGCCCTTGAAGAGTACAGTGGCCTACAAGTTTCCAGCTCCGGATGTTAGTACTTTGTTGAGTTTGATTGCCTTGGGTGAAAAAGCAGTAATGGAAGATTTCAAGAAGTTTTATGGGAGGTTATTGAGATATGTCCGTAAGCCCTCCACATATGAAATCAACGGTGTCTATGCTCTCCTACAGTTCTATGATGCCCAGTTGAGATGCTTCGTCTTTCCTGACTATGTCTTGGCTCCTACCCTTGAGGAATATTCTGAGCTATTAGGGGTACCCGTTCGGAATCAGATGTCGTTTGTTCATGTTGATACTGAACCTGATCTAGCCGAACTCGCCGCTATTTTACATCTTGAGGCTTCAGAGTTAAATGGGAAGATGATCCAGAGACTTGGGGTATATGGTTTTCCTCTGCCTTGCTTGATTGAGAAAGCTCAGCAGTGCGCTAAGGATGGTTGTTGGTTGTGTTTAGTGCCATCCTGGCTCTTTGTATATATGGCATCATCTTGTTTCCTAACCTTCCGTACTTTATGGATGTAGATGCGTTCCATATCCTGGCTTCAAAAAATCCAGTGCCTACTCTTCTTGGCGATGTTTATCATTCTGTTCACTACAAGAATGAGAAACAAAGAGGAAAGAATGTAGCTTGTTGTGTTCCTCTGTTGTATGCTTGGTTTGTCAGTAATATGCCTAAGACGGGTCCATTTGTTGTCATTGCTAGCACTTCATAATGGTCGGAGAGGTTGATGGGTCTATCTACAGAGAACATTATTTGGTTTGACCGAGACATGCGTGGTACAAATATTATTTATAGTTGCGGTGGGTTTCCTAACGTCCCTTTGGTCGGAAGGAAAGGTTGCATCAACTATAACCCTTCTTTATTGGTCAGACAATTTGGGTATGCACTGAGGGAGCCTCCTAGGGAAGAGAAGATACAGGAATCTCTGTATCTCACTGGTTTATTGGAAGGTTAGACTTTAGGAAGACTTGAACATGCATGGAATAACATTCACAGGAATGGGAAGTCTTTATTGGGGAAGAGTAACAACCGAGCTTACGACCCGTACCTTACTTGGATCCATGATAGAGTTGTGAAGTTCTTGATGCCATTTCCTTCAGTTGCACCTCTATATCCACTCATGATAGAAGAACCCACTACCGTGGACATTCAGAAATACAATCAGGTGTTGTTGGAGAAGGAAGAGTTGAAGAAAGCAAATGAAGAATTGGAGAAAGAAATCATTCAACTCCGAAGTGAGAAGATTGATGCTGTCAATTCTTTCAAGAGACAGACTAAGCTCGTCAACAAACTCGGTACGGATTTGACAAAGGAGACCGGTGACAGAGAACGCACAGGCCGAGATTTGAACGCTGTCCATAGTGTGCTTGCTACCAAAAAGAAGGATCTGGACAAGGCTTACTTGGAGATCTCTAAGTTTGAATCAGTATGGAACGCCATGCTCACTAACAACAAAGAGTGTGAGGACAAGCTGAAACAACAAATCGCCAAGTTAAAGAGTCAACTCAGAGCAAAATACGAGAAGATCTCAGCGGAAGAAGCTCTCAGATATCATAGTAAGCATATATTGAGCCAAGCTATCGCGGACCTAAAGGATTGTAGGTTGAGGGCAGATACCAAAAGAAGTAAACTTGAAGCATGCTTTGGAGAAGGATCCTGGGACGACCATGTTGATAGTCTACAGTGCACCATCAGCCGGCGAAAGCAACTCATACAGGGTCTACTTGCCAAACCAGATCATCCTGAGACGTGAAAGGTGCTAGAGGATTTTCGATCTCGGGGCTCAGCTTGATTATCTTTCTTTGTATCTTGTTGTTTTTTTATGTATCGACCATCATCAAGCTTGTTGATTGAGGTCATCTCTATTTTGTACTCAGCTAATGTATGCGCATTGTTGGCTGGCTTGTTATTATACGAGGAGTTGTTACTCTGTTCACTTGTCTGTGGGGTTTTTCATGGGCGTTTCTTCTTCTGGGAATTAGAATCGTGGGGGAAATTTCCCTGGAACATATTTACATGTCTGCACTCTGCATTTCTTGCATCTTTTATCATTTTGCATAGCAGGTGTTCTTGGGACCATTAATCTTATCGCTGTGTGGTTTATTTTAGTTCACAGGATAGCAGACCCGACATTCCACAGGTACTTGTCGCTACTGCGAAAAATGAGGCCGGCAAGACAAAAGATTCGCCACCTTTTGTTATTTATCTCTCATAACGGGAAAGGAAACGATCGGAAAAAACCTGACGAAAAGGTATAAGACAAGGTCATCGCAACCATGTCTGGGTTCGGGAGTCAGTTGCGCAAGGGGAAGGTATTAGCACCCCTCACGTCCATCGTACTCGATGGGATCCACGCTTATTGGTTTGTCTACGGGTGAAAAGAAATCTATCTACGGCTTTTAAAGCTAAACGGAAAGAATGGACTCGATAAAGCATCGCGCTCTATGCCTACATATTCCCTCGTGCAATGGGAAAGTCAGAGTCAACGTAGTTCAGGAAACTACGGGGGAATTTGCTCGCCGAGATATCGCATCTCGTACCTACGTACTTTCACACAGCGTGAAAGATCAGAGCAAACGTAGTTCGGGAAACTACGGGTAACCGGGGTGTTCTCGATCACACGGGGGTGGAGAAAGGACTGGCGATACTAGCGTACGCATTCTAGAAGTTAGGTGTATGTTGCTCGCTCGACGGAGACTTAGGCGTTACCTGTTTGCGGTAGAACGGACGTAGTATGTCGGGTTTTAAAGGCATGAGAACTACGGGACTTAGAACTACGGTCTGGTCTCAATTGTCCTAGGGCAAGAGAAAAGGAAGATTAGTCGTTAGTGAAAAAGTCTCGATCGCACGGTAGCGAGAGGACAGAGAAATTAGTTATTAGTGTGTTCGCTAGGATATCGTATCCTATGCCTACATATTCTCGTCTGGTACGAGAAATCAGAGCAGCTGTAGTTCGACCAACTACAGCAAAGGGGGAAAAAGGGAAAAGGGAGCTCGCTAGGATATCGCATCCTATGCCTACATACTCTCGTCTGGTACGAGAGATCAGAGCAAACGTAGTTCGGCGCTACGGAAAATCGATTGCACGGGGGCAAGAGAAGAGGTCTCAATCGCCTGAATGCGAGAGAAAAGGGTTTCGATCACACGGGGGCGAGAACAAAGAGGAAGCAGGCTCAACGCCTAAACGGGAAGGAACTCGGGACACACACGCGAGAACCTAATACGTAGGAGCGAGTGCGTCGTATATCACCCGAAGGACATATACTAAACACTCTAAACGATCGAGGGGAGACCGCTAGATTGTTATTTCCCGCGTATCTAACGCTACAGCTCACAACACTCGACAGTTGCACGAAGACTTGAATAAGAAAGATGTTATCGAACGAAGCGGCTCCGCTGGCTCTTGACATGTGCGCAAGCTCCATTCCAATCTTCTCCTTTCTTGATGAGGAATCAGGACCAATGTAATGCTTAGACCGTCATGGTTCGACTTATACGATAAATCAAACTCTCAGAGGTAGCGTATTGACATCTGTGTCAAAGACAAGATAGAGAAATGATATCAAAAATCATTCTCCAATTGAATCATGTCACACGGCCAGCCCGGAATAAAAAACAAAGATAAAATCGGATAGCAGAAGAGAAATGAGGAGAGAAAATAGGAGAGAAATCCAGTAACAGATGGAAATAATATGCTGCTCCTAAAATACGGCGATTAATTTCTACTAGAAGATATTCTAAAGAAAATATAAGGAAATGCATACAGAAAATAGAATAAAATCCTATGCACAATATTCTATAATTTCTACAACAACAAAAAATATAAGTGAAAATTCCATACACAATAATATTCTAAGAAATACTATCTAAAGAAAATGGGAAATTCTATGTAAATTGCATACTAGAAAATAACCTAAAAATTCTATAATATTCTATAAAGAAAATAGAAAAAAAAAGAATATAAATTATATACTATGAAATCTATATTAAAATATGCTAATAATATTCTACACTATAATTCCTAAGAAGAAAAAATAGCAAAATAAAACTAACTATTACAATCAAATGTCCAATACAAGAGAAATTAAAAAATGTAAGGGGAGGGGGGTACACCTGAAAACTGGGGTGAAGTAGCAAAAACAAAATTGGGCTCAACCCACAATACAATCAGAAAACAAACAACAGAAATAAATGGAACCAAGGGGAACAGGGGGGTGCGCTGGGAAGATGGAGGTATGGCCAGCGAAATTGGCACTTGGGCCCAGCCCAATCAATCAAAAATATTCCAGCAGGGGTTCGTTTGGGAATATAGGGTGTACATTCAGTAAAATAGCAAATGGGCTTAGGTTTGGAGCCCAAACAGAACAGCAGGATGGGGGGGGTGTTTGCAAACGGAGGGATATGGATCCAAAATCGAAACAGATTGGGCCCAGCCCACGAAGGCCCTTCCTCTCCCCTTCTCCCAAACCAAACTCTGAAACCCTATGACGTTCTCCTTCCTCTCACAACCTCAGCCGCCGTCGGCCTCAACTTCCTTCTCCATCTCAACCCGTTTCAACCTCCATCTCCTCCGTTCGTCTCAAACTCCTTTCTCTTTCCATCCAACCTCAACCACACTTTTCCCCATTCTTCAATCTCCCTCGTTCAACCAAACAACCCAAACCGGTTAAGAAACATACGAAGAAGAATCTAATGGGAGTTGATGCATATTGATGATGTTCTTGAATCTGGATATTCTTGATGAACTTGAAGACGATCGGTAGATCTGGAACTGATGTTGATAAATCAGTGAAGAACACGGTGGAGTTTCAAAGACATCCAGGGAAACATTCGTGAGGTTCCATGAAGGTTGATGGAAAGGGCGAAAGTTCACCGATCTAGATGGAGTTCTTGGAGAATCTGGAAACTTGCTTGAACTCGAAGGTTGAGGTTCCGTTGTTGAAGATCTGGAGAGATCTTGATCTTGATGAAGCTCGGTAGAGTTGTTTGAAGATTCTGAAAAATCTTGCAAGAATTAGGATGAAGGTATTGATGGAGTGGAAAGTTCATGAAGCGATCTGGCTCTATGAACATAGTGAAGAGGACGACGAAGATCTTGAAGATCTTGACAAATATTGTTGTTTCTGGATTTTCTAGAAAACTTGATGAAGGCGTTGATGAACAAATGAGCAAGATGAAGTCTCCGGTGGAAGGTTGTGAAGATCTTTGATGAACTGATGAACAGGACGAAGATCTAGAGGTTTCTTGATGAATCTGTTGAAGAACTGATGGATGAAGGTTCATGATTCTGGAAGTTTCTTGATGAAGATTTCGACAATGTTGAATGAAGATGATGAATGAATACGGCGGATTTCTGGAGAATCATGAAGAGGACGATGATGGTTGATGATTCTGGAGATCATGATGATGATGAACATTGCGGAAGGTTGGATGAAGATTCACGGCGGTTGAAGTTTTCCGGTGACAGTTGCGGTTTTCCGGTGAGTGGTTACGGAGGTTCCGGCGAACCTCCGGTGGTGGCTGCATGGACTCTGGCGGTGAGGTATGAGGTGTCGTGCACTGGGACAGGTGGCATGCATGCAGTGTTTGGAGAGGACGCGTGGCCTGAGGGAGAGTGAGGGAGTAGGACACGTGTGGGTGGTGAGGACATGCGGAGAAGTGAGGTGGCCTCGTGAGAGGGAAAACGCGTGTGCTATTAATAGTGTGACATGTGGCAAGATTGGATTTGGGCCTCCAAAACGGCCACCTGGCCCGCTAGACCTGATCTAAAATCTGCCTACAAATAACTGCAATTAAAACCAAATCTGATTAAAACCCCAATTAAACGAATGAAAAGATGGATTAAAACTGGTTAACACCTAAACGAAAAAAAGTGTTAATGTTAACTGCCAATTAAAGCTACTCTAATTAAAGATGAAGATTAATATCCTAGTTAAACATCTAAACTATTAATTCTAAAAAATTAAACCTATTAATATCTAAACCAAATTAAGTCTAAAAAACTCTATAAAATCTACTAGTATCTAAACCATTTAATATCTAACAAAAGATTTAACTCTATTAAATTCTAAACCCATTAAAAATAGGAAAAAATCTATTAGACCTATTTAAATCTATTTAATATTCTAAAAACTATTTAAAATATAAAAAAAGAAATACATCTATTAAAATCTATTTAAAAATTCTAGAAAAACAATTAAATCTATTAAAATCAATTAAAAAAATCTAGAAAATAAGGGAAAAAATCTAAAAATGCAATAAAACCAATTAAATCGATTAGAAAAAAGATGCGCGAATACAGCGAAATAAACGGTAAAAACCAGACACCGAAATATCCTCAAAAACAACAGCGAGAGTTGAAAACACCGGGACAAGCACCAATTCCCAAAACAAATCATCGTATTCGAACTAGCCTGAAATGCCTGCAACGCGAGAAGAGGCTGCAATCCCGATAAAGTCAATCTAACTGAAAAAATGCAATGTATGCGGTATGTAAATGCAACATGCAAAAATGAGTCAAAACATAAGCCAAAATGCGATAATTGGTTGGTCACAGGCATTGAATCATTTGATAAAGAAACCTGATTTCAACACCAACCACCTGTGTGACGCCACAGGCATTGAATCAACGACAAACGCTACGATAAGCGGGCAATACGCAAAGCTTGACATTAATATCCTTGATCCTCCATTTCCGCAGAAACAGGCATACTCTACATAAAAGCAAATCTCGTCAACGTCATTGACCTTCCATTTCCTTGGAAATGGGCATACGCTAAATAAAAGTGAGAACTGCCAATATCTCTGACCTTCCATTTCCTCGGAAATGGGTAAACGTTAAATAAAAGCGAGCAATGTAAATATCACTGACCTTCCATTTCCTCGGAAATGGGCAAACGCTAAAAGAAAGCGAGCAATGTCAATATCACTGACCTTCCATTTCCTCGGAAATGGGCAAACGCTAAAAGAAAGCGAGAAATGTCAATATCTCTGACCTTCCATTTCCTTGGAAATGGGCAAACGCTAAATAAAAGCGAGCAATGTCAATATCACTGACCTTCCATTTCCTCGAAAATGGGCAAACGCTAAAAGAAAGCGAGAAATGTCAATATCTCTGACCTTCCATTTCTTCGGAAATGGGCAAACGCTAAAAGAAAGCGAGAACTGTCAATATCTCTGACCTTCCATTTCCTCGGAAATGGGCAAACGCTAAAAGAAAGCGAGCAATGTCAATATCACTGACCTTCCATTTCCTCGGAAATGGGCAAACGCTAAAAGAAAGCGAGAAATGTCAATATCTCTAACCTTCCATTTCCTCGGAAATGGGCAAACGCTAAAAGAAAGCGAGAACTCCATCCGAAGACTTGAACAAGCAACTCTGCGGGGGAAATATGGCAACCACTCCAAAGTCTAATTATGAAGCCTTTTGATGCTGACGAAACTTTCTGACAACAAACTCCAAATTCTAATCATGAAGCTGCTGTAATGTTGACGTAACAGCAATTAGAGGAAACTCTGTTAGGGAATTGCTAACAACGACTCCAAAGTCTAATTATGAAGTCGTGTAACGCTAATGCAACAACCGCTCGAGGAAAACTATGCCGATCTCCAAAGTCAAATCATGAAGTCTGCAATGCTAACGTAATAGCTATTCGAGGAAAATCCTTCTGAACTTCAAAGTCAAATTATGAAGCCACTGAACTTTTCCGAGGAATTTCTGACAACAACTTCAAGGTCTAATTATGAAGCCATTTAACACTGACGAACTCCAAGGTCAAATTATGAAGTCGTCCACTGCTGCTAACAACTTCAAAGTCTAATTATGAAGCAGTGACAACAAGTAACGATTTCAACCGTCTAATCGCTGAAATCTCCCTTTAAAAATGCCAGCAACAACTTCAAAGTCAAATCATGAAGCCTTATAGCGCTGATGTAACGAACTTCAAAGTCTAATTATGAAGTCGTGCAATGCTGACGTAACAGCAATTCAAGGAAAACTCTATCGAACTCCAAAGTCAAATTATGAAGCCCTCTAGACTCCTTCCGAGGAAATTCTAACAACAACTTCAAAGTCTAATTATGAAGCCATTGTAATAGTGATAACATCTCCAAAGTCTAATTATGGAGCATCCCATGCTGACGAACTTCAAAGTTAAATTATGAAGCCGTAACAACAAGTAATGACTTCAACCGTCTAATCGCTAAAATCTTCCTTTTAAAATGCTGACAACAGCTTCAAGGTCAAATCATGAAGCCGTTGAATGCTGAAAGCAACTTCAAAGTCAAATTATGAATCCTTTCAGAACTAACAATAACTCCAAAGTCAAATTATGAAGCCATGTAATGATGGTAACAACTTCAAAGTTTAATTATGAAGCCGTGTAATGCTGATATAACAAACTCCAAAGTCTAATTATGAAGCCATAACAGCAAAATGAGGAGAATTCTGCCGGGGAAACTCTAATGTCAACTGCCATACATTAACCTTGACGACGAGTAATGACTTCAGATGTCTAATCTCTGAAATTTTTCTCTTTTGAAATGCTGACGTGACAGCAACCCTGAGGGAAAACTCCACTGGGGAATTTTTTGAAAACAGATATTGGCGCTACGTAAAGCGCGACCTTGACATCTTTTTCCGAGGAAACAGGCGAAACACTAAATAAAAGTGTGAATCTGGCATCCGAAGACTTGAACAAACAACTCCACGGGACTAACTCCATCAACACGGGTAAAAATCTCCGTCAACACGGGTAAAAATCTTCGTCAACACGGGTAAAAATCTGAAGGTTTAATCCATGGGATCTTTTAACGCTGACGTAACAGCAATCTGAGGAAAACCTCGCTGGGGAAGAAGGGAAACTTAACCAAGTAACTCTGATAAAAACACACATGATAGGACGAACGTCATCATCGCATATCTCATGCCAAAAAAACTGAATATTCGAAGACCATCCTGAACAAGAGTTCCAATCTCCTGCAGGGAAAAACACATTGTCAATTGGAACTGACGGGCAAAAAAAACCTGCTCGGAGGTACACGTCGTCAATAGGGATTGACGGAAAGAAAAGTCTGTCGTCATCAGATGATTGATGGATAAAGCATAACCATCGTATGATCTGAAAATCAAATAACCCAAAGAGTTGTCTGAACAAAGCTGCTGGATAAATGCCCCTGAACTGATTGCAGAGTGATTCACCTTGCCACGGAAGGCTGATAGAAAAACTGGCTTATGCTTCGCATGCATATGCATATGTTTGAATTTTTCTATGGCGTAATGCTTCATATAAGATGGACTGCTACACATTTGATGATGAAATGCAAATATGGTGCAAATATGATGATATATGCAAGATGCAAATGCAGGCTCCGACTGCTGGAGAAAAGCTGGATACGGAACCGCTTCAGCAAAATAAATGCTGAAGACAACGCCAACTCCGCTGGGGATAACCGGGTATCACAGAATTATTCCAGCAAAATAAATGCTGGAAAGGCGAACCGACTCCGCTGGGGATAACCAACTGTGCTAAGTCTGATTGTACTTCCCTGGGGATAGCTTACACGTGCCAACGACAATTGGACTTCTGCTGGGGAAAACAGACGGAGTCTTCCTGCGTATTATTGAAGATTGGATTCTGAACTGATGCGCCAACACGGATTGGGCCTCACGGTGATTGCCAATATGGATTGGGCTTTAGGAATGGCTCGCCAATAAGGATTGGGCTTCCTGACAATTGCCAATAGGAATTGGGCTTTTAGGCTATCCATGATGGGTCAGGTACAACTGACGCTGGAAAACACTCTGCCTGAATTCACGGTCTCTGGTTGAAGGGCCAAGGGATAATAGCACAACTTCCCGACATTCGTCTCACACTTGAAGATTGACTGAACCTGCTTGAGTAGCTCTGAGTAGCTCTGATGACACGGAGGGGAACAATTCCTTCGCTTCTGATATGCCCTAGTCTGTAGGATCTTTGTGGGGATATTCCTCGAATGGAAATCTGAAAATCTGTACCCTGATGGTATGACAAGAACTGCCCTAGCACTCTGAACCTCAGAGAGATGCTTCGGATCAAATGCCCCTCGGGCAAGAAACAACTTCTGCGCTTTTCTCAGAGTGGCCTGCCCCTGTTTGCAACGACTTTGCCCCTGATTGGCTGATCTGCAGGGAAATACACGGGTTGTCCTCGAGAGGTTCATCAAATCTCGACCTGGCTACTTCAGAATAACCGACTTCGGATGGCTGACATCACTATGGATTACTTGATATAGCTTGCCCCGGTTCACGGAGTGTTCGGGCGTTCTATATTCTATCCTGATCAGACTTTCCACTGTAGGAAACTTTCCTGTTGTCAAGCGCTTACTCGCAAGTAAAACAAGTTGTTCTGCATAAAAGATATATCAATGCAATGCATATGACAGTTTTGACATCCAATATATTCACTGGAAAAGGAAAAACAGTTTATGGCATATAATGAACAAATCCTGTATCAGAATATCAACATCAGTACCAACATGGTAAGAAGAACCCTTTTAGGAGTCATTTTCGACGCGATCTTTACCGAAGTATGCCTTCGAAATAAACCTGCTTCAATTAGGACTTTTAAAGGTTGTAACGTGGCCAGGTTCATGGTTTTGAAGGAAAGGATAAAGGCTCAAATTTTATTTTAACCCACCCGTTCACCTTGATGTTCTCCAATCCTATGTTTAGCTAATTCGACCCTAGTGCTCACTTCTCAGAGGTTGAAGGATAGGAGTGATAGTTAGAGAAACCATGAGTTTTGGGAGTGACAGCCACTCACTTTTTCGTCTCTGCCACTTGGGGTCACACGACTTGTATTTCATTTGAGGATTTTTTTTTCCAGTTTTTCGCTTTTCCCTAATTTTTGCCTGGACTGACCCTTTTGAGCTTCTTTTGGTTATTAAGTCCAGCGGGATACCCTCATTTTTGCCTAAGTCATTTGTTTTCAAGTTTTGACTTAGCAGGCTTTTGATTCTTTTTGCTTTTTTTTTTGAACAAGTCGGGTGACACTGGTTGTCTGACTCCTTGAGGAATAATGTGATTGTTTCACTCCTGACGCTTAAGCACTGTGGTTTTTAGGCATGACCTCTAGAGGTGTGATTGATCCTCGAACGGACACTCCTTTCTGCAATTTGGACGCTCGGTCAAATTAGCTAACACCTACCCTGCCCCGGGTTAAGATTGAGGGTTTTTTCGTTTCGAAAGAAACTCCTACTACCAGGCTAAAAGGGGTTGACAAGGGATTATCTTCCTTATAACTCTGGTGTTTGGGGATTTGAAACAATGCATGTACATCATCAACAGGTTTTATTTTCAAAAGCATACAGTTGGAAGCTTGCGCGTCTTAAAACTTCGTCATCCTCCCCGGATTCCGCTTAACCCAACGTTGGATATCTGTAAAACATTATTAGTGAACACGAATAGACTGAATCAAAACATGCATATTCATCTCATTATCACTATCAATTGAAAACAATACAATTTTTACGAATGTAATTTGCGCTTTAACAGGGAAGAAACTACAAATGCAAAGAAATGACATGATAAAACACAGATTGCCAGTTTAGGGGAACCGAGCTTTTCGAACTTGATTTGCTGTCGAGCCAGCAATCTTCAGAATTGATCGTCGAAGTCATCCTGATACTCCTTTGAACATCTGCTCTCAGTGAACTCTCCTGTAACCTGAACTGCTACACCCACTTGGCTGGATGAAGGAAGGTCGACACCCTGAGGCGTGATAGATATCTTGTTGGAATCCAGCAAGGTCTGAATTTGGCTTCGAAGCACCTTACAATCATTTGTTGAATGCCCCTGTGCCCCACCATGGTACCCATAGCAAGTGTTGGCATCAAAACCTGGAGGGTAAGGCGGGATCATTGGATTAGTCTCTTTCGGCACTATCAGCCCACCTTTGACCAAATCTGGCAACAACTGACTATACGACACCAGTAGCTGAGTAAACTGCCTTTCAGGTTTCCTTGGTCTTCGTCGGGCGTGCTGACGCGGTTGACGATGATACGACTGTTTACTCTGACGGGTAACAGATATCTGATATACAGACCCAACATGTTGCTGGCTCTGAGCACTCGAAGTGTCTGGATACTGAATCTGAGGTACGGGAGATTCTGGGATGACATCACTTTCTTTCTCCCATTCTTCTTGAGAACTGGCAATTGATTCATCTTCATAAACTGAAGTATAAGGAATGTCTTGAATCTTTCCGCTCTTGATTCCGCTCTCAACACGTTCTCCTACTCTTATCAAGTCTGCAAAGCTTGTCGTTTCACAACTAAACATTATGTCATAATAACGGCCCTTCAGAGTACCCAAGAAGAGGTCAGCCATTTCTCTCTCCACATACGGTGGTTGAACACAAGCGACCAATTCTCTCCATCTCTGCACATACCCTCTAAAGGCTTCATTCTCTGCCCGAGATAATTCTTGTAAATGCACGTGACTAGGAGTCATATCCAGGTTGTAGTCGTACTGCTTCACGAAGGCATTGGCTAAATCAGACCATGATTTGATGCTATTACTCTTCAAGTGCTTGTACCAATCCAAAGAAGCCCCGATCAAACTATCTTGGAAACAGTGAATCATAAGCTTGTCATTGGTAACATGTGAAGTCATTCTTCTGCAGAACATAACCAAATGTAGCTTCGGACAGCTATCCCCTTTGTATTTCTCAAAATTGGGCATCTTGAAATTTGGAGGTAACACAAGACCTGGCACCAAACACATACTCACAGCATTCAGGTTAAGAGCGTTCTTATTCATCAGGGTAGCAATCTGATCTTCCAATAGTTGGAATCTTCTCATATCCTCAACAGTCCTCGGGTCCTCAGCATTAACCTTCAGAGCGGCCCTCTGACGATCTGACACAGGGAAAGTGAAACGCTGATAGTCTGTGTCATGAAGAGAAGATGCATCTCTGTCTCCGACAGGAATCTGTACAGGCTGGGTTTGGGCAGCATTATTCACCGGAGTCCTCTGAACATTGTCCTCTCCTCTAGTCATAGCTATTATGGCTTCCATGAACTGACTCAACTGGTTCTTCAACAATTCAAATTCTGCCCTGGTAACAAACTGATTCTGCTCTGTGGAGTTCATGCTCCTTCCAGAAACTAACTCAAGTCCAATGCGAATGCTGGGAAGTCAACTGCGAGTTGGACAAAAGACGGGTAAGCTCTCTGTTCCGGCCGAGGATGGACATGCAAGCATGAGATGCACATGAAATGCAATGCAAAATGCAACAAACACGGGATCACAGCCCCTACAAAGCTCTGAATACTGCTGCGTTGCTGACGGGATAAGTTCGCTCTGACGAGAGAAAGCCAAAATACCGGGTAGTCTGGAAGTCAAGTTTCCTGCAAAAACCCTCCCACTCACGGGTATGGACCTAAACTGACCAAGGTTCGGCATCCTATGCGTTCATCAGCGTCACAGACTTTCAAGAAACGATGATACGATACCCAGAAGGTGTGGCATCATCATCTCTTGAAGCAGCCTCGCTTAGCTGAACCACAAATGATCGGTTCCCAGAGTCGACAATCCCTAGGTCTGAAATCCTTTCGACGGCCCACTGGGCTGGAAATAAAAATCATCTCAAAGAATCTTGTCTGAGTGCAGATTTCATGGGAACTAGTGTATGCCTAACATACAGGTTCACCACAAATCTGCTTCTAGTGCTAGGTATATACTTGAGCCTGGGTCTGGCTTAACACTCATCAGAGCTCCTCTCTCCCACAACAACACAGTAGCAACAGATAATAATATAGTGCGGGAAACGTAAATACAGCAGTATACAACATACAACACAAACAAAAACACCCACAGATAAGCAAACAAGCGCTAGGATTGACTCTCGCAGGGACGTTAGATCCCCCGATTGACTCGCCTAGGGGACGTTGGATCCCCAGGAAACTATCGCAGCTCCCTAGCAGAGTCGCCAGTTGTCGCTACTGCGAAAAACGAGGCCGGCAAGACAGAAGAGTCGCCACCTTTCATTATTTATCCCTAAGAACGGGAAAGGAAACGATCGAAAAAAACCTGACGAAAAGGTATAAGACAAGGTCATCGCAACCATGTCTGGGTTTGGGAGTCGGTTACGCAAGGGGAAGGTATTAGCACCCCTCACGTCCATCGTACTCGATGGGATCCACGCTTGTTGGTTTGTCTACGGGTGAAAAGAAATCTATCTACGACTTTTAAAGCTAAACGGAAAGAACGGACTCGATAAAGCACCGCGCTCTATGCCTACGTATTCCCTCGTGCAATGGGAAAGTCAGAGTCAACGTAGTTCGGGAAACTACGGGGGAATTTGCTCGCCGAGATATCGCATCTCGTGCCTACGTACTTTCACACAGCGTGAAAGATCAGAGCAAACGTAGTTCGGGAAACTACGGGTAACCGGGGTGTTCTCGATCACACGGGGGTGGAGAAAGGACTGACAATACTAGCGTACGCATTCTAGAAGTTAGGTGTATGCTGCTCGCTCGACGGAGACTTAGGCGTTACCTGTTTGCGGTAGAACGGACGTAGTATGTCGGGTTTTAAAGGTATGAGAACTACGGGACTTAGAACTACGGTCTGGTCTCAATTGCGCTAGGGCAAGAGAAAAGGAAGATTAGTCGTCAGTGAAAAAGTCTCGATCGCACGGCAGCGAGAGGACAGAGAAATTAGTTATTAGTGTGTTCGCTAGGATATCGTATCCTATGCCTACATATTCTCGTCTGGTACAAGAAATCAGAGCAGCTGTAGTTCGACCAACTACAGCAAAGGGGGAAAAAGGGAAAAGGGAGCTCGCTAGGATATCGCATCCTATGCCTACGTACTCTCGTCTGGTACGAGAGATCAGAGCAAACGTAGTTCGGCGCTAAGAAAAATCGACTGCACGGGGGCAAGAGAAGAGGTCTCAATCGCCTGAATGCGAGAGAAAAGGGTTTCGATCACACGGGGGCGAGAACAAAGAGGAAGCAGGCTCAACGCCTAAACGGGAAGGAACTCGGGACACACACGCGAGAACCTAATACGTAGGAGCGAGTGCATCGTATATCACCCGAGGGACATATACTAAAAACTCTAAACGATCAAGGGGAGACCGCTCGATTGTTATTTCCCGCGTATCTAACGCTACAACTCACAACACTCGACGGTTGCACGAAGACTTGAATAAGAAAGATGTTATCGAACGAAGCGGCTCCGCTGGCTCTTGACATGTGCGCAAGCTCCATTCCAATCTTCTCCTTTCTTGATGAGGAATCAGGACCAATGTAACGCTTAGACCGTCATGGTTCGACTTATACGATAAATCAAACTCTCAGAGGTAGCGTATTGACATCCGTGTCAAAGACAAGATAGAGAAATGATATCAAAAATCATTCTCCAATTGAATCATGTCACACGGCCAGCCCGGAATAAAAAACAGAGATAAAATTGGATAGCAGAAGAGAAATGAGGAGAGAAAATAAGAGAGAAATCCAGTAACAGATGGAAATAATATGCTGCTCCTAAAATACGGTGATTAATTTCTACTAGAAGATATTCTAAAGAAAATATAAGGAAATGCATACAGAAAATAGAATAAAATCCTATGCACAATATTCTATAATTTCTACAACAACAAAAAATAGAAGTGAAAATTCCATACACAATAATATTCTAAGAAATACTATCTAAAGAAAATGGGAAATTCTATGTAAATTACATACTAGAAAATAACCTAAAAATTCTATAATATTCTATAAAGAAAATAGAAAAAAGGAATATAAATTATATACTATGAAATCTATATTAAAATATGCTAATAATATTCTACACTATAATTCCTAAGAAGAAAAAATAGCAAAATAAAACTAACTATTACAATCAAATGTCCAATACAAGAGAAATTAAAAAATGTAAGGGGAGGGGGGTACAGCTGAAAACTGGGGTGAAGCAGCAAAAACAAAACTGGGCCCATCCCACAATACAATCAGAAAACAAATAACAGAAATAAATGGAACCAAGGGGAACAGGGGGGTGCGCTGGGAAGATGGAGGTATGGCCAGCGAAAATGGCACTTGGGCCCAGCCCAATCAATCAAAAATATTCCATTGGGGGTTCGTTTGGGAATATAGGGTGTACATTCAGTAAAATATCAAATGGGCTTAGGTTTGGAGTCCAAACGGAACAGCAGGATGGGGGGGGGTGTTTGCAAACGGAGAAGTATGGATCCAAAATCGAAACAGATTGGGCCAAGCCCACGAAGGCCCTTCCTTTCCCCTTCTCCCAAACCAAACTCTGAAACCCTAGGATGTTCTCCTTCCTCTCACAACCTCATCCGCCGTCGGCCTCAACTTCCTTCTCCATCTCAACCCGTTTCAACCTCCATCTCCTTCGTTCGTCTCAAACTCCTTTCTCTTTCCATCCAACCTCAACCACACTTTTCCCCATTCTTCAATCTCCCTCGTTCAACCAAACAACCCAAACCGGTTAAGAAACATACGAAGAAGAATCTAATGGGAGTTGATGCATGTTGATGATGTTCTTGAATCTGGAGATTCTTGATGAACTTGAAGACGATCGGTAGATCTGGAACTGATGTTGATAAATCAGTGAAGAACACGGTGGAGTTTCAAAGACATCCAGGGAAACGTTCGTGAGGTTCCATGAAGGTTGATGGAAAGGGCGAAAGTTCACCGATCTAGATGGAGTTCTTGGAGAATCTGGAAACTTTCTTGAACTCGAAGGTTGAGGTTCCGTTGTTGAAGATCTAGAGAGATCTTGATCTTGAGGAAGCTCGGTAGAGTTGTTTGAAGATTCTGAAAAATCTTGCAAGAATTAGGATGAAGGTCTTGATGGAGTGGAAAGTTCACGAAGATCTTGACAAATATTGTTGTTTCTGGATTTTCTGGAAAACTTGATGAAGGCGTTGATGAACAGACGAGCAAGATGAAGTCTCCGGTGGAAGGTTGTGAAGATCTTTGATGAACTGATGAACAGGACGAAGATCTAGAGGTTTCTTGATGAATCTGTTGAAGAACTGATGGATGAAGGTTCATGATTCTGGAAGTTTCTTGATGAAGATTTCGGTAATGTTGAATGAAGATGATGAATGAATACGGCGGATTTCTGGAGAATCATGAAGAGGACGATGATGGTTGATGATTCTGGAGATCATGATGATAATGAACGTTGCAGAAGGTTGGATGAAGATTCACGACGGTTGAAGTTTTCCGGTGACAGTTGTGGTTTTCCGGTGAGTGGTTACGGAGGTTCCGGCGAACCTCCGGCGGTGGCTGCATGACTTCGGCGGTGAGCGATGAGGTGTCGTGCACTGGGACAGGTGGCATGCATGCAACGTTTGGAGAGGACGCGTGGCCTGAGGGAGAGTGAGGGAGTAGGACACGTGTGGGTGGTGAGGACATGCGGAGATGTGAGATGGCCTCGTGAGAGGGAAAACGCGTGTGCTATTAATAGTGTGACATGTGGCAAGACTTGGATTTGGGCCTCCAAAACGGCCACCTGGCCCGCTAGACCTGATCTAAAATCTGCCTACAAATAACTGCAATTAAAACAAAATCTGATTAAAACCCCAATTAAACGAATGAAAAGATGGATTAAAACTGGTTAACACCTAAACGAAAAAAAATGCTAATGTTAACTGCCAATTAAAGCTACTCTAATTAAAGATGAAGATTAATATCCCAGTTAATCATCTAAACTATTAATCCTAAAAAATTAAATCTATTAATATCTAAACCTAATTAAGTCTAAAAAACTCTATAAAATCTACTAGTATCTAAACCAATTAATATCTAACAAGAGATTTAACTCTATTAAATTCTAAACCCATTAAAAATAGGAAAAAATCTATTAGACCTATTTAAATCTATTTAATATTCTAAAAACTATTTAAAATATAAAAAAAGAAATACATATATTAAAATCTATTTAAAAATTCTAGAAAAAGAATTAAATCTATTTAAAAAATCTAGAAAATAAGGGGAGAAAATCTAAAAATGCAATAAAGCCAATTAAATCGATTAGAAAAAAGATGCGCGAATACAGCGAAATAAACGGTAAAAATCGGCCACCGAAATATCCTCAAAAACAACAGCGAGAGTTGAAAACACCGGGACGAGCACCAATTCCCAAAACAAATCCTCGTATTCGAACTAGCCTGAAATGCCTGCAACGTGAGAAGAGGCTGCAATCCTGATAAAGCCAATCTGACTGAAAAAATGCAATGTATGCGGTATGTAAATGCAACATGCAAAAATGAGTCGAAACATAAGCCAAAATGTGATTATTGGTTGGTCAAATTTTGGGGTGCAACAGTACTCTACGAGGGGGAATCAACAAAGAGTTATGGAGCAAGTTCAGCTCGAGCTTGGACATGATGCAGGGTGTAGCCAACGACCAAGAACAATTGAGGACATTGGTACAACCTCTGGTGCCAAGGGTTGATGGTAGTGGGGTTCTACATGGTGGAACCGCTGTTGTACCTCCTCCAGAAAACAGTACGCCACAGGCAGATGCTATCCCAACGGTTGTCCCTCCAGGCGGAGGAAACCAGACTGGAATTCCCATCCCAGTTCCAATGGGCCCTGTACAAGGTAACAACGGTCCCCAGTGGGAACAAGATGATCAAGAAGGCATTTTCTCTCTGGGAGATATTGGGGCAGGATTGCAACCCGACGTTGATAGAAGATTCAAGGCTATTGAGGAAAAGATGAGAAGCCTTGAAAGCCAAAACACTATGGGTATGGATATGTCAAACCTAGGATTGATTCCAGGACTCAGGATTCCTCCAAAGTTCAAAGTGTCAGATTTCGATAAATGCAAAGGAACAACATGTCCAAGGGTGCATCTTCGCTCCTATTTCCGAAAGATGTCTGCATACTCCGATGATGAGAAGTTGTTGATGCACTTCTTTCAAGATAGTTTGTCAGGACCGTCCCTCGAATGGTATATGGGCTTAGAGCCAGTTAATTTCAGAAGCTGGAGGGATTTGACGGAAGCTTTTGTTAAGCACTACCAATACAACAGTGACCTAGCACCAAACCGAGTACAAATTCAGAATTTGTCGCAGAGAAGTAACAAATGTTTCAAGGAATACACACAAAGATGGCGAGAGCTTACCACTAGAGTTCAACCTCTCATGGTGGAGAGAGAGCTAATTGATCTATTTGTGGCCACATTACCAGGAATTTACTATGAGAAGTTAGTGGGCAGCATGTCTGGGAGCTTTTCGGACTTGATTATTACCGGCGAGAGGATTGAAAACGGTATTAAAATGGGAAAGATACAAGCGGGGAAAGGGACCTCATCTGGAGGTGGAAGAAAGATTTTTGGTGCAAAGAAGAGAGATAACGAGGCAAATGCAGTGTCCGGCTTTAACAATCGGAATAGATATCTGAATCAGCGTCAACAGCGACCGTATTATCAGCAACCTCCACAAGTAGCTAGTATTGCCATCCCGGCGGTACAACCTCAACAACAACAACCATGTGAGCAACAACAACAACAACGACCTCAACAACATAATTATGCACTGAGACAGTTCCAAGATCGGAGAAGGATGATGGATAGGCATTTTGACACACCACTGATACCCTAAACTCAGTTATTACAACACTTAAATCAGCTGCAGTTGGTCTAGAAAAGGACAATGATGCCTCTAACTAGCCCACCACCTCCTGGGTATGACGCCAACGCTAGGTGTGACTTCCACTCTGGCGCCCCCAGCCACAACATTGACAATTGCAAAGCTTTCAAACACAAGGTACAAGACCTTGTTGATAGTAAGGCTATCAACTTCAATCAGGATGCGCCAAACGTGGATCAAAATCCCATGCCTAACCATGGTAGGGTGGTGGTGTGAATGCTATTGTCAGTGAAGAAGGCTTGAACTTGGTGTCCAATGTGGAGAATCTGAAGACGCCGTTAGGTTTTATGAAGAGCAAGTTGTTAGAAGGAGGGGTGTTCCCGGGCTGTGGAGAGGATTGTGAAGACTGTTTGATTTGTCCCGAAGGATGTCAGAATTTGAAGAACCATATACAACGCATGATGGATGACGGTCTATTGCAATTTGATAGAGTCTGTAAGAAGAATGTTGAAGAGGTAGTCATTGAAGATAAGGACGAGGTGGCCACCATCTCCATCCCGTACAAAACGATTACAATTTCTACGCCTCCAGCAAGGCCAACTATTATATTCACAAAGGCAGGGCCTGTACCCTATGAGAGCTCTAAAGCGATCCCTTGGAACTATGGGGCCGAGGTCTACTGCAATGGTCAAAAGCAGGAACTGAAGGGTTCGCCGTTGGATTCTGTTGACAATCTGGTAGGAACCGGAGGAATGACTCAAAGTGGGAGAGTGTTTGCACCTCCCGAGGTAAGTGCAGACAGAACCGACAAAGGTAAAGGGAAAGTAGTGGTTGAAGAAAGTTCTCAGACTAGAGAAAAGGAATCTTTGCTGAAGGACGCAGAGGAATTTATGCGTTTGATAAGGAAGAGTGACTACAAAATTGTGGATCACTTACAACAGACTCCTTCAAAGATTTCTATCTTATCGTTGCTATTATGTTCTGAAGCTCATAGGAATGCTTTGCTCAAGGTCTTGAATAATGCTTACGTGCCTAAAGAGATATCCGTAAATCAGTTGGAAGGGGTGGTGGCCCACATCAATGCAGGTAACGGGTTGGGATTCACTGATCGTGATTTGACACCGAAAGGGAGAAACCACAATTTGGCTTTGCATATTTCACTTGAATGCCGAGGAACAGTGATGTCACATGTCCTCGTTGATACAGGGTCGTCCTTGAATGTGTTGCCAAAGAAAGCATTGATGAAGATAGATCATCAGGGCCTTTATTGTACGCCTAGTGATTTGGTTGTGCGAGCCTTTGATGGAACCCGAAGATCAGTTTTTGGGGAAATAACTCTGCCTATCCAAGTGGGCCCGAAGGTATTTGAAGCAGTTTTTTACATCATGGATATCCAGCCGGCATATAGTTGCCTTTCGGGTCGGCCCTGGATACACTCAGCGGGAGCTGTGACATCGACTTTGCACCAGAAATTGAAGTACATGGTGGATGGAAATATTGTGACTGTTTGTGGAGAAGAAGGCATCATGGTAAGCCATCTGTCCTCATTCAAATACGTGGAGGTCGATGGTGAAATTCATGAAACACTGTGTCAGGCCTTCGAGACTGTCCAAATCAAGAATTTTATCCATACTAGGTGGCAATAAAATGGGAGGCCTCGTGAGGTAGTCTTTAATGGTGTCGAAAGCCTCTTGCTGCTCCTGTCCCCAATGAAAATCACTTTCTTTCTTGGCCATGAGTAATGGCGAGACCACCTTCGTCTTGCCACTTAGATTTGATATAAACCTTCTCAAGAATTTTATCTTCCTTAATAAAGACTGGAGTTGTTTCTTCGTTGAAGGAGGCCTGAGATCCAAAATTGCCTTGGTATTGTTTTAATTGATCTTGATGCCCTTTTGTGGACTACGAATCCCAAGAAGTCTCCTGCATGTATATAAAAATCACATTTTAGTGGATTCATTTTTAATCCATGCTTTCTCATTCTCTCAAATGAACGTCGAAAGAGGTCTACGTGACCATTCTTCGATGAGGATTTTATGACAATGTCATCAATGTACACCTGCATAAATTTCTCAATAAAATTATGAAATTTAGCATTCATGGCTCTTTGATAAGTTGCTCCGGCGTTTTTTAAACCAAATGGCATTACAACCCATTTGTATGTTCCCAAGGCCCCAAGGCACGGGAACGCCGTTTTGGGAACATTATCTTCGGCTATGAGGATTTGGTTATAGTCGGAGTACCCATCGAGCATACTCAAATATTTGAAACCTGCCGCCGAATCAACCAGCATTTCTGCCACAGGCATTGAATACTCATCTTTGAGGGTAGCGTTGTTCAGGTCCCTGAAATCTATACAGACTTACAGAGTCTCATTCTTCTTGCTAGCAAGAACTATGTTTGCTATCCATTCGACGTACCTTGCGGTTCAGATGAACCGACTTTTGAGCAGTCTCTTGATCTCCTGCTTGATCTTTAGAGTGATTTCTAGAGAGAATCATCATGGCTGCTGTTTTACTGGCCTTTTTCTTGGCTGGATTGGTAGTCGATGTTCCACTACACTCTGACTCAAACCAAGCATTTCGCCATAATCCCAAGCAAAGAAATATTTGTATTCTTTCAATACCTCGATCAACTTAACCTTCATCTTCGACCCAACCTTAGCACTTATGTACGTAGGTCTTTTTGTTGCCCCATCTCCTAAGTCAATCTCTTCGAGTGGGTCTTGCTCCTGCGTTCTCTGCAGCTCAATGGATGGGTTTTTCTCAAACCCCAAAGGCTCATTGTCATAGATGCAATCAAGCCTCTGGCTTTCCAAAGCTGTTGTCTGGACTTGTCCGTCAGTTAATTGTGCACTGTTGTTGGCTTCACCAGATATGTTTTGTTGCTTTCCTGCTTCTAGTGCCGACTTTCGCTTGTTTTCAGTCAAATAGGTCGAAATTCGAGTTAAGCTCTCTGACTTAGTAGTCATTTTCATCAATTGTTGGCCACCCTATGGGTGGAAGTCCTTCTGTGGCCTCCTTTGTTTCGTCAACAGCGTCCCAAATGAATCCATAATCAGGATCCAAGTTTAGGTCGCGATCTGTGTCGATAGAAGTATAAGACCCTGATCCATCGTCACAAGGTGCCACATTTGCTAGTTGTTAGTCAAAAGATTTCTTTGTGCCCTTTGCTTCATCAATCTTATAATAACTCTGATCGGCTTCGATGTTTTTGACGATGTCGTCTTTCCTTCAAATGCTTAATCTCTGATTTAGAGTTGATGGTACTGCCCCTATCCCATGGATCCACTCTCAACCCAACAATAGGTTGAAATTCTCCTTTGAGTTTATGACCATGAACAGCGTCGATCGGGTAGTTGTACCTACAGCTAAATCGACTTGGACAACCCCTAGAATGTTGTTGATTTTTCCTTCGTAATTAGATAAAACAATATAATGTTGTAGGAGATCAACTTCAGTCTTCCCAATCTTCTTAAACAACGTATAAGGCATTAGATTGACAGCTGCCCCCCCCCCCCCCCCCCCCCCCCCCCCCGTCTACGAACCCTTTGTTGACTGCCACTGCATCGACCTTTGCTTTTATGAATAACGAATTTAAATTGTACATTATTCCAAGACTAGGTCTTTCAAACATGGTCGTCCGTTCTTCCACCATGCCACTATTCATCACATAGTAACATAGTGGCTTATCTTCTGTAGTCTCGTCTGGCACAAAATCTTCTTCTTCTTCAGATACTTCTGACACCCTATCATATTTCGCCGGCAGTATCGACACGATGCCATAGTTTACAATGAAATCCTCACCGTATGTTTCATCATTGGTGTCTTCGTACATTTCCTCGTCGAAATTGCCTTCTAGTGACAAGGTATACTCTTCATTTGACTGGGGAATATACTCTAGTTCTTCTTCATCTGACTAGGGAGTGTACTCTGGCTCTTTCTTGTTCTCAACTCCAGATGTGTACTTCGAGCTCTGGATTGACACCACCTCCTTCTCTCCTAAAGCTTCCACAGTCACTGTTGTAGTCTGATTCATCATGATTTTCTCCTTCTCCACCCACCTTGCCTTTGGATATTGCCTTTTCAGTCCGGAGGTTCCGAGAGGCTTCAATTGTGAAGTCGAAGCCTCTTTGGCATCCTTTTTATTTCGTTGATACTGCCTCCACCGTGTCCTTTTCATATGATTCTTCCCTTTGTAATTGGGGGAAACCACATGGCCGCTGGGTTCAGTCCTCTTGTCGGAGACCTTTGCCTCCTTTTCTAGATCCAACACCTTCCATTTCGCCCTCTTGCTCCCCTTCTGGCTCACGGGTGCCAACCACTTATCTTGTGGAGTATCTGATGGCGGCACAAAAGTCTTGGTTTGCGCCTGTTGGAACAACTTCTTGTACTATTCGTTTCATCGAGAAGCACCGTTCTAGTCGAACACAACCCTTGGGACTGGTGGCTTACTGTCTTACAATGCCATTTTCCTACCCACTTCGTACTTCTCAGCAGTCTTTTCAGCAAAGGCGGCGTTGCATCTTAGGCATAACACAACATTTGACCCGCTCACCCTGCATTTCTCTTGGAAATCCGTCAAACGTTCACCAGCTTGAGGGTAAACTGTCATGAATTTCTCCTTAGACTTCTTGTCGGGACCATCAGTAATCTCGACCATCATGCATTCAAAAGCTTCGGTTGTTAAGTGCTTGTTGAGACCCTCAGTAGCCTCAACCATCATGTAGTCATACAGCTCAGAATATAAAGCTTCTTCGACCTTCAGAGGATCCGTGTCCACCTGCATCTTTGGCCTTTCGCCAAATTGAAGTCAACCTTCCTTCAAAGCTTTTTGCACCAAATCCCTGAAAAGAACACATTGAGATATCTTATGACCAAGGAAATTATGAAATTTATAAAAATCCTCTTTTCTTCTTTTGTTCTAAAGGGGGGCCTTTTCCCCAGGAGGGACAATAATTTGTCCGTCTTTAACTAATAAATCAAATATTTCGCCACACTTAGATACATCAAAATTATACGTTTTCGTGACGTATTTATCTAGTTTTTCAGTTTCGACATGATTTTTTCCATTTGATGGTTTTAATATTTTACACTTGTATGGAGGCCCTGGCTTCAGCTCAGCTACATTAACCTCGCTTTCTTCGATGAGCTCCTCATCGTTATAAGAGTATTCGTCAGCGGCCACGTATGAAACTTTCTCTTTCTTGCAGTATCTGTTAGCCTAAGTTTTTTCATTTTATATAGGTTCGACTTGTCGGACCCTATCAGCTAGCTGCGCCATATCTCTGAGATATTACGTGTCTAACTTTTTCCTGATTGAATAATCTAGGCCGCCAACTTCCATTTCGACTAGCTCATGTTCATGGACTTGCGTGAAGCATCACTCTTTCAAAAGTCTAAACTTGTTAAGATATTGGTCCACCGACTCTGTGGCCTTTCTTTTGACATTGGCTAACTCTTTCAGACTAATTTTCGATTGTCCCATGTAAAACTGTTCATGAAACAACCTTTCTAATTGTGCCCAGGTGTGGACATACTGTGGGGGTAATGTGGTAAACCACTTAAATGCATTCTTTGTGAGAGAACTTGGGAAATACTTCATTTTTAAGTCCTCGTTGTTCGCTATGTCACCAACTTCAGTTTGATATCTAGCAACATGTTCGACGGTGGACTCTTCGGTCTCTCTGAAGAATTTAGTGAACTTTGGCACCTTCCACCCCCTAGGCAGCTCTGTTTGAAAAATAAAGTCTGGTAGTGGGGACGTATATGTTGGTCATCGAAGGCCTGGGTTCGCTCCATTGCGAACCATAATCTGTTCCACCATAACTTCTAAGTTCGGCTCGTCAGCCATGGCTTCGTGTTGAACCTGTTTGACCACATAGTTTGCATCTTGGTTCCTATGAACTGAAGCAATGGGAGGCCTTTGGGCCACCCTAGGTGTGTGTTCAACCTCATTGGTTTCTGGTCAACTATTTCCTCGAAGACTTCGTCTTGTCGAATTTGCGTCTCCGGTCGAGGCGGCGGCGTCTATCGACCCGGGGCCCTAGGAGCGCCTAAAAAATCTCCTATTCGTGTCATCTGAGTTTCCAACTGTTGGTAACTCTAAGTCGAATCTTGTATTAATGGTTTTAATATGGTGCCCGTTTGTTGGGTCAACATGTGAACCATTTCGTGATTACTTTCATCCATCTGTTGTCTCATGACGGCGAAAAAACTTAAGGTGAAAGTTGGGATCGAATGTGACAAAAGACTAAACCCTAGGGGCCTAGTAATTTGGTTTGTCAAAGGCCCTAATTCCTGATACGGTGAAAAAGCTGACGAGGAACTTTCTCCAAAAAGTGGGCCACTATGATACAGGCTCGACATGAACTTTGTTGGCATCCCAAAGGCTCGGGGCGTGGGCATTGTGAAACTAGGCATATATTGCCCCCCATTTCCTGTCATCAAAGGCCTAGGTTCAAGACGACGTGGCGTCATGACAGGCCCACTATGTGCAGTCGAAACCGCAGACACAGTGTCAGCGCCAACGTTGGTTGTTTGCGTCACAACCATATTTTCCTCTGAAGACGGTTCTTCGTTTGGACGTGGTATCACCATCTTACCACTACGTAAATGCATACACCAAAACCAACGGGTCCCACCGGGTGTGTCAATTTGTTCACACGCAGTTTTCACGCGAACAACCACTGATCTCCTGACGCAGGTTTACTTGCGGGATCGGCCAAACAAGTCCCAGAACTATCTGGTCGAGTATATGCGATGGTGGTAGAATGATGTTTGTTAGAACAAATTGGAAATAATCTTGAATAAAAATGCATATACTTAAATGAAAGATGAATAAAGTAAACGAGAAAAAGCGACAAGATTTCTTAAAGTTGGTAATGTAAATTGCTTTTAAAAGGAAATATGAACGCGATCGTACATTTTACAGGAATGAAACTCTTTTCTCCTAACGCTTGGTACTCAGTAGAGTGTTTTCCCTTACAATGTTACAAAATGCTCCCCCAAAAATGAACATGGGCATTGTCTTAAATAGAAAAGAAAATAACTGTTATGCTGGTTTTGGTGTTGCCACGTGTCCCTCCACCACCTTTGTAACTTCCCACGTTCTCAGCTTTTCAATTTTTCTTCCCGCTCAAACATTCTTATGCTTCGTGTTCAAATTTTCTTCCCGCTCAAACATTCTTATGCTTCGTGTCGGTTTCCTTGACCATCAGTCGACACCTTCGACGGAATAGACTTGAGTTGACTTATTAAATCCATCTGCTGACGTCGACTTACCTAGTTTCCTTCACCACCTTTCCTAGCCTGTCAACCCACAAGCCAGTATCTATGTCACCTTCTCCCAGTCGAAAACTTTCAGTCAACACAAAGACATACGTCATTTTAAACCATCTTAATCCTTTATTCAAATATCATTTTCAAGGTTCAACTTCAAGTCAATATCATCCTTGTTCATTAACCATTTAAAATTCAAAGAATCATGAAGATTTAAGTTTGAAGATTCATAAACTCAAGACATACTAAGATTCATCACAAGTTTAAGTACAAATATCAAGTCAATATTATTCATCATCATTCAAGTTACAAGTTCAACCTTAATTCAAGGAGATTTTACATGTAATAAAGATCAAAGAGAATTGTTTGTTCAAAGGCACAAAATGCTAGAAGTGATTCAAATTTCACCATGAAAAACTATATCATTCAAGTTTCATTACATGAAAACTTAAAGCTAATCCTAATCCTAAACATCATGTTACATATTATTGCTACTTGCCAAGCATTTCTTGCCAAAAAAACTCCAAGCTACATGACACAAACATTTTTCCAGGGTCCACTATATGACAAGACCTTGCTAGTTCACAGGCGGTAGTGAATTTTCAAGTAACTAGAAAAGGAACAGAGATGCTGACGACACATAATCTGATGCCAATAGCTTTAGTGTTGGTAGCCAATCCACAAACAAGTCATCTGAAATCTTGTCACATGGAGATATTGGATTGGTACGTCTGAAGCTGCTCCTTTGCTTGATGATGTCATTGATGGAGAATCATTTGCCCGTCTTCGTGCAAGTTGGTTGTGGAAGAACAGTTTAGCAATTGCAAGCATAAACACAGACTTAAAATTAAATTTTAAACTCAGTCTAGAAGGGATGCATTTACTGCTTTCAAGAAAATATTCTTCAATGATTCAAAATGGCATGATCTATTCTACATGATTGAAAAATATCCAATATATAATCTATAGTAAACAGACATGCTTGGAAACTAGTATATGCTACGTTACATTTGAAAAAATGTTTTGAAAAGTTTGTCAAGGTTCATTAGCAGGTAGTTCCATTGCAGGATAGTGAATCCAGTGCGTAGCAGAAGCTCTTCATTTGAGTCCACTATTTGTGAGCTCGGCAAAATCTCTGAATCATACAACACAAGGAAAGAAATCAGAACTATAATCACACATTCATAGCCAGATCAGCAAGTCAATATACAATTACGACAAGTTTTAATCTCCAAGAACTCAATCAAACAAGCAATAACGAAAATGGAAAGTTCGAATTCATCACAATCAAACATATTCATCACAATATCACATTTCCAAACACATAATCAAACATGACAAGATAGAAATGGAAACTTTTGGAAATAATTGAGAATCAACATCCATCAAATTTTGGAAATGGCAAGTTCAACAGCAAGAACAGAATCATCATCATTACACAATCACGCATTCTTGGAAAAAATCACAAAAGTGGGGCAAGTTCATAACGGAAATACTTTGTTTCCAAAGCAAGAATTAACATGATGATCTTGCACATTCATTTTCAGATATCAGAATTTAATGCACAGAGCCTATAAAAGTAGAGGCAAACACGCACAGCATGGACATCACAACATCACATACACAACAGAGGCGACACAATTTTGAATCACATACACACAAAATAAAAAGAACAGTAAGCAGAAGAGGACAGAGATGAAACACCCATACAAAATCAACAACACAGATTGGAACGAAAAGTAGGCAAAAGTAATAAAAACACACAATAACAACAACGAAGAAGAAAGATTCAAATTACCTGGTTGCTCCTCGTCACTGCAGGTAATTTCTTCCGATTTTGAGATTTTTCGTCACTCTGTCGCCGTTCGTAATTAAACAATCGAGAGTGGGTATTGAGCACAGAATGAGAGAAGTGAGGTTGCGTAGGATGGTGAGGCAAGCTCTGTCGTCGCCGACACGAGGTCATGGCGCGGCGGGGGAGGATAACGACCAACGAGTTTTTATGAAAGAGCGGAAGAAGAACGTAGCAACGAGAGAGAGGAGAGAATGAGGGAATGAAATGAGAAGTATTGCATTATGAGTTTTCTTTTTTCTTTCTCATTTTGCGAAATTTTATCCCATACCCTTGCAATTATAGCGATACACCTACACTAAAATTTTTTGGACCAAAATACTCTCGTATAAAAAATTATAATTTTTTGGTTTGTGTACCGGAAGACATTTTGGAAGTCTTTATGTTCACATTTTTTTGGTTTGTTTACCGGAAGACTTTTTTGGAAGTCTTCCGATTTACATTTTTTTTTGTTTGTTTACCGGAAGACTTTTTGAAAGTCTTCCGGTTCACATTTTTTTGGTTTGTTTACCGGAAGACTTTTTGGAAGTCTTCCGGTTCATGTTTTTTTTTAATTTTAATTTTTTTTAATATTCAAATTACAAATATATTTATTCTATTTACTCTATTTTAGTTAATTAATATATTTATTCTATTTACTCTATTTATTCTATTTATTTATTTAATAATAATTATTCTACTAATTTGATTTTTTATTAATTTACTATATTTATTTACTTAATAATAATTACTCCACTAATTTGGTATTGTTTTTTTTAATCAATAAAAATAAAAATTGTTAACTAATTTATATATTGATTGTGTTCTTTAAAGAAGAAAATTAACAATTTAATAATATGTTTATATGAAAAATAAAAATAAATATTATATTTAAATTATAATCCTATCATTTCTTCTATCAAAAAATTTCACCAAAAAATTATAATATATACCATTTATAATTATTTAAACAATATTTTATGGGGTAAAATATTTTATGGGATAAAATATTAACATTTAAAATATTAAAAACTAATTAAATCATAAATATTTAGCAGAAGAGTGATGAAAACATGCTTTAGCAGAAGAGTGTAGTGAAATCATCCAAAGGAAGTTTCCACCCAAAATCATTAATCAGGTAGATTCACTATTCCTTATGTTATTGGTCCGCTAAATGTTAGCATTTCTCTGTGTGATTAGGAGCTAGCATCAATCTGATGTCATTGTCCATGATAAGGAAGTTAAAATATGGTGAGTAGAAACCTACTCAAATGATTCTAACACTGGCGGATATATCAATCACATGCCCATATGGAATTCTTGAAGATGTCTCGGTAAGAGTAGATGTTCTATCATTTTCAGTCGACTTTGTGATTCTAGATATGCCTGAGAATTTTGAGACACCACAATTACTCAGAAGGAAATGCTTATGATTTAATTAGTTTTTAATATTTTAAAAGTTAATATTTTATCCCATAAAATATTTTACCCCTATAAATTTTAAAAGTTAATATTTTATGGTAAAAAATTTTAAAAGTATATTTTACCCCCATAAAATATATTTTTAAAAGTTAATATTTTACCCAATAAAATATTGTTTAAATAATTATAAATGTTATATATTATAATTTTTTTGTGAAAATTTTTGATAGAAGAAATGATAGGATTATAATTTAAATATGATATTTATTTTTATTTTTCACATAAACATATTACTAAATTGTTAATTTTCTTTTTTAAAGAACACAATCAATATATAAATTAGTTAACAACTTTTATTTTTATTGATTAAAAAAAACAATACCAAATTAGTGAAGTAATTATTATTAAGTAAATAAATAAGAATAAATTAATAAAAAATTAAATTAGTAGAATAATTATTATTAAATAAATAAATAGAATAAATATATTAATTAACTAAAATAGAGGAAATAGAATCAATATATTTGTAATTTGAATATTAAAAAAAATTAAAAATTAAAAATAAATAAAAAAATAAACATGAACCAGAAGACTTTCAAAAAGTCTTTCGGTAAACAAATCAAAAAAATGTGAATCGGAAGACTTCCAAAAAGTCTTCCGGTAAACAAATCAAAAAAAATGTAAACCGGAAGACTTCCAAAAAGTCTTCCGGTAAACAAACCAAAAAAATGTGAACAAAAGTCTTCCGGGAAACAAACCAAAAAATTATAACTTTCCATACAAGGGTATTTTGGTCCAAAAAATTTTAGTGTAGGGATATGAGTATAATTGTAGAGGTATGGGGTAAAATTTCCCTCATTTTGATATCCTTATTTGCCATTTGGTTTGGTCCTACTGGGCTTACGAGCCATAAAGCCCAACTTTGTTTTTTTTAAGAAGCACTCTCATTGTTCTTTTCTCATCGCCATGAAAAATGTAAATGTGCCAAGTTTGATTAAGTTCCTATTTACATAACAAAGTCACTATTTCACCATCTTCTTAATCTTTTTTTTTCTTCTTTTTATTAGTTTAGTTTAATTTTGAATTTTGGTTTAATCTTAATGCTGATTTTGATGTTAGTTTAATTTTTGATTAATTTTAATGTTAGTTTAAGTTAATATTAGATTTTAATGATTAATTAAATTGGTGATGTTAATGTTGATTTCTATTTTTATTTTTTGATCTTGATGTTATTTTTTTATTATAATTTATGATTAATTCTTGATTGTAATTTGTGATTAGATTTTGATAAAAATGTGTGATTAATTCTTAATTTAAAGTTGTGATTAATTCTTGGTTTAAGTTTGCGGTTAAATTATGAAGATGTGATCAGTTTCTTGATTCAATTTTATCTTTGATAAATTGAATTAGGATAGACCTTAGCTTTTGATTCAAGCATGACAACTTCTAGGGTAGAAGTTTCCCCCAATCTTAATTTTAGGACTATTTTACTGGATAATATTAGGATAGAAATTTCTTTTTTTTAGTCATCTTTTTCTCATATAAAACAAAAATATTTTCTTAAGCAAAAATACAAAAAATACTTAACTAATATAATACGTATGATATATTACGAGCCTTAAGCACATGGGAAAAGATGAGTGAGAGTTTTCCTCACCTCTTCTTAGGGCATGTTGTACATGAGACACTTGGCTCATTTGTACAACGTATTCACTCCTATTGTCGTAGAATTTATTATGACACGTATCTCTAACATTTTCAAATCTTAATAAAACACCTCACAAATTCAAACCTTTTGCCTTCGGGCTTTTCTTGTTAAAACCTTTTGAAAAAGGACATGTTATTTCTGTTATACCGCGAACAGATTGTGCCTTTAACTGCTATAATGTAAACTCAACATTGTCCATAAAAAAACACATAACAAACCAAACTTTTTCAGCAAGAACTACAGAGTTCCGATTCCCTCTGGGATACGTAGGCACTGGGTTGTAAATTCAGACGAACTCAATAATAAAAACCTATTTTTCCAAATAATCATCCATTTTCCTCTTAGCGAGCTCAGAGACATCAAATTCCTTTTCATACTTAGACAACTTAGATGGTTCTCATCGAGTACGATGGATGTAGGAGGTGCTGGTACCTTTCCCTTACATAATCGACTTCCGAACCCAATATGGTTATGATGGTCATACCATATCCTTTCACCTGTGGGTTTTCTCGATGTTTTCCTTTTCCCCTCATGAGAATAAATGAAGTTCGATGGCGACTCTGCTAAGTTCATCAGTGATCGTGCAACCCTGTTTTGTGCATCGCAAAGATCGTATTTTTTGAGGTACGACAATCATGATCAATCCGTTTAGAGCATCCAAGACTTAAAATTTATCACTTGAAAATTGGACTTTATTTCACT